>JAXCHO010000034.1:33670000-34162500 GCA_036630365.1 Acanthiza pusilla
TGCTCTGCAAATGAATACGATGTGAAGTTTTATAAGGGAAATGCTAGAAATTCTTATAAAGTTAAGAAAACCTGAACAGTGTTATTGCATACAAACATTTCTCAAGTATATATATAAGTGTCTTTATACTCAAAAAATATACCTCATAAAAAAAAAAAAAAAGAAGGAAAAAAAAGAAGAAGAAAAAACAAAGAAAACAAAGAGGAGCAGCAAAATGTAGAGATTTCTTAGCCAACAGGTTTTATAATATTTTTTCTTTTGACATATTTATAACTTAATTTGCGTCTTGCCAAAGATAGCTGACTGATAATCCACCAGAGCTCCTTCTAGCTACAGGTTAGGTTTAGCCTGGACAAGAGCTGTAGGACATGAGCAGCAGGTTTTTTGTCTTCATCTATTAACACTCAAAATAACACCTGGAGGGTAACGATTCTCAGGAAGAAAGTTCATTTCATTCCCTGTTTTTGTTCAGTTACTGGCCTTTTGGATGAAGCTGCAGTGGATTCCAAAGAATGTCTCTGATGGGATGCCAAAAACTGCTCCAAAACATATTCATACATATATTGGTCTCCCAGTCAAGCTGAAAAAGTGTGAAAACTTTTGTATTTAAGAAAAAAAAAAAAAAATACAGGATCAAAACATACAAGGTCAGGTTATTTGTCTTTTTATATATATTTGCTCTTGCCTACTTGCTATGCCAATAATGTATTTGCCTATATTGAGCTCTTCTGAGGGAAGCTTACTTGTTTCACAGACAAGAATGCTCCTACAGGCTCTCTGAAAACTGTTAGCCATGTAGAAAAGGGAGGCTACATCCTTAGGCTACTGCTGAAGGGGGCAGATCTACTTGGTAGCCAGGATTTCTCTCAGGCTACATGTGTGAGAATTTCAAAGTGCGCATGTATGACCTCAGATTAGCCACAGAATTGCTGTTGTCAAGGTCAAGAATGTTTAGAGGAAAAAAAATAAGGTGGAGAGAATTTGTTCTGTAAAGATAAAATGGAAATTGCATCTTCCCCAAAGTTTTCCTCCTGTTTGTTTGCAGAATTTTACATTGGTTCAGAATATTTCGGATTCACACAAACTCCTAAGTTGATACTTTTTTCTTCGTATTTTGAAGAACGCGGTAGTTATTGTGTCTGTGGTGTTGTTTTAGTGGCAAGTTGTTCAACAGGACATAATAACTCCTCTAAAGGAAGACTGAATTCTAACAGCTTTATGTTGAAAAGTACTAATTTCAATGAGACTACCTGAATAGAACACAGTCTTTGAACATGCCTGAATAGGGCAAACTGGGGTGGTAATTGCTCTGGGAATAGAATACATGGCTGGCACTTACCTAATTCTAAATTTTTGAAGGCTCATTTTCCTTCTATCATCCATTGGTAAACAGAGGGGATTCTAATGACCACAGGTGTCAGTGGAAAAAATTATCATACATAATGATTCACTCAATATGCTATTACTGACTTGATTTTTTCTCCTGTGGTCAGGGCCTCTTCCTACAGTTCTTTTGTAAAATGCACACAGATAACAAAAGGTAGAACAATTGGGGTACCAAGAAACAGGTTTATTTCTTGAGAACATGGAAATACAGCACAACTCAGTGAGTGTTATGTGTTTTCTTGGAAAAAAGATGAGAAAAGTGATTACATACTAGTGATGAAAAAGTAGGTATACGGACACCCAACTTATTAAAAGTAAGTAAAAACATATTGCAAATCCAGAGAGCACTAAATGAAGCAAATTCAAGGTGAAATTGTGGGACCACGTCACTTTAAAAATAATTAACAAAAAAACCATAAGATTTTAAGAAGATTCTTGCAGACAGTTCATGCCATGTTATTTTCTCGTGCCTTCACATGAAACTGGAGGTTGACAGAGGCATGGCATTGAGGCAAGACAAAGTGTGAAATCAGCAAAGCAGTTAGGCCCACACCTGAAGTCAGATAAACACTAAATTAAGCACTAAAAGCCATATTTATGGTTTCACAGTATTTTACCTTGAGGGAAGGAAGAACCACTAAGATTTTTTCCATGGGAAACAGAAGATGCCGGTAGCTATATGATGGGCTAAGTCAAGGGTTTAATAAATTCAGAAAGCATGGAAATGATAGGTGCTGAAGGTAGGGCGATGTGTTCTGCCTGCTGAACATACAGCTGCTACTTTAGCAAATGCAGCGGTCATTCTTGCTTCTCTCCCGTGGCTCTTCCAGGTGTTTCAGTGCACACAACATCTGGAGGATAGCGCACAGTTTTACTCAGGTCATCTATTGTTCTGTAGATTACAAATGAAGTCCTGTCAATTTAACTGTGTGCTTGCTGGAAGACTAACATTAAACATTATAAAAAGAAATTTTAAAAAGTAGTGGTCAATATTTCCTCTAGCTGAAATAAATTGTCAGATTGAATTAAAAAAATTAATAGCATCTTTCCCCTCAGAACCTTTGTAACACCTAGATGACTGCAACCACTCTTAATATCTTCCAGTTTTCAAGATAGTGCAGTGTTGTGGAGTGGCCATTCTGCATAGAAACTGAACCCTGCGCCAGCTCACAGCGGGTCACAACTTTGCTTCCATTATTTTAGCCTTTGCCTTGTCTTCTCACAGAGGCTTTATCAAATGTATAAGCAGAATTATGGCTGGCTGATGTTACAGTTGTTCTAGACATGCAAAATGGAGAAAAAAATAGTCTAAATTATGTGGATTTTGTTCACAGATTGTAGGAGCATCCTGGATGTATTTAATTTAATTTAATTTTTCCTGGAAGGATTAATATTCTAACAGAAATGTGATTTCTGTTTAAAAGATGTCTATATTTAAATATGTATGTATCATATGATCTAGCTATCTTATTTCATTCTCACAGATCACATTTCACAAGAGTTCTCAAATAAATATTCCTTTGCTTACGTTTATATCACATTCTGATGCTTAGAAAAGTTTGAGTCTGGTTGTTCAAAGTTTTCTAAATTATTTTCAGTCAGAAAAAAGCCATATGGAAACTACTGTCTAATTTACTAATAAGGGAAATGAGAATATTTGTTTTTCTTTTACCAGAGTTTCACTGGTACATAAAGCCTCAATAGTTCCCATTCTTTTAGCAAATAGAAAAGATTCATCATTTCTGCCAACACTCAGGTTGTGTAGAAAAGATAGAAAACCTTCATTTGTTCTTAGCACCTATAAACCATTTTATCCTGAAGGATAAGTTTTCTGGAAACTCACTGAGAACCCTTCTGTCCTCTTCTGGCTCAGCTTTGTAATCTTTCATGGGACAGCCGTGTATAGTCCTAACAATGCCATAGACCTGCCAGATTAATCATGAAATTACTGTAAAGAAAGTGGGTTAAGTTTGAAATAGTTTTAAAGATCACACAATTAAAAGTTTAAATCTCACATGAATGTGGCTTTATGTACTTGACTACATTTCTTTCAAACCTGGTCCGTAGATATTTACCATCCATTATGGTTTGTACTTAACTACGTATTTTGGGGCATCTGTCTTGAAATGACAGAGCAGGTCAGACATAGGGCCAGAATGATAACCCAAATGTTCCACTTCATAGTGTAGAGTTGTAGCCACTTTTAAAATACTGTTGTTTCAGTGAACCAACATAGGTTGAACCTCTGCACTTTCTTTTTTAGAGAATGAATTTTCATGTTATTGTTGTTAAACCGATGACATATATTATCTACACAATGTATTCCTTCTTTAAGTGTCAGTAATTTTTTTAAAAGTCTGTTACAAAAGCAGGTGCATGAGTTGGTTGTTGGTTTTTTTTTTTTTTTCATTTTGAAATGTAATAAAGTCAGTTTTTGGCCTCAAGCAATACTAGGATTTAAAATAGGAACTACTTTGAAGCAACATGAAGTTGCACCCAGCCTCTAGGTTATTAAATGTGTTTTCTCTCCCTGGCTTCCTAAATGCATCTCATTGTTTAATGGAATTCTAACTGTAAGATTTAGTCGTAGACATTTCAGCTGGACTTCCTTTAGAAATGCATAATGATTCACCCACTATTGTAAAACACAATTGGATTGGGAGGTGTTGGGAGGGGAAAACACCAAAAATTTTTTTTTTTACTTCCAGATCACAACGATGAATAAACAACAGTACTTCAAGAGAAGCAATAATATGGCTGGTGGGTGGGTCATCTCAGAGATCTGGTCAGGGTGAACTGAGCTTCAGCCTTCAAGGGCTTGCTTTCACGCACAGCTTAGTTGGTGCAATTTGCAACCAAAAATAACCTGTTCTTTTAAAGCAGGTTGGTAAATAAACATTCCATTGCAGAGAGCCTGCCTTTCCAGTTGACACAACATATTCTTATAACTAGGATCGACTTATGAACTTTGGCGCTTTAAAAACTGAGCATGTGGTTATGAAGGCAAAGCAAACCCTCTGAATCTCTAAAACATTGTTACCCACAACTTGCAACTTTATTGTTCACTTTGCATGGCTTTAAATCATATTGTCCAGCAGATATGTAGTGTACATAGAAGACTCTGGACTCTGTAGTTACATTAAATAAATTCTTTTGCAAGAGACAGTCACATACTGTGGAGGTATTAGCTGTAAATTCACAGAAGTAAAGCCAAGATATAAACGGCACATAAGTGTCGTTGGTACAGCCAAAGCAGTATCGTCTTGCTAAGGAAAAAAAAAAAAAAAAAAAAAAAAGAAAAAAAAAAAAAGGTGAAAGAGGATTATTTCTATTTTATTTGGATGAGAGGTAAAGACAGCTCTGCTAGGCCAGTTGAACGCATTCTGAGGGGACAAGAAGGAGGAAGAGGAAGACCCATTGCCATTCTTTGCTTTATATTCATTCCACAGATGGAAGGTTTCAATTTCCAGAACTGTCAATTTATCCTCTTATTTTTAAACTTCTTTTTCTTTTTAATTTAAAAAAGCTTTTAAAAGATACATTTAATTATTTCAACTTTTATTTTTAAGAAATGTTTCAGCTTTTTTTTTTTTTGGTTCTTGCATACTTGTTCCAGAATGTTAATATCTTATCCCTGTTACACTCCAACCCGGAGCAAAATCATGTTAGAGCAAGTAATCCTTTCTGAATGAAAGTTTTACTTTTACATACAGCCAAAATGAGTTATATTACACCTGCACGAATGATGTTTCCTTTATTTTATGAAACTGGAAGACAGCCAAGTGTACGGCATTTCTGTAGGTGCAGAGGTTGTTTTTTTTTTCACACGCCTCTTCCCAGCATCACCTGCTTCAATGATTTGGGTGTTCCCCTCAGGTAGGTCAAAATTTAAACATGTTAGTACTGAGAATTGCCACACCCAGAGATAATGCACTTTCTTTCTTTCTTTCTTTCTTTCTTTCTTTTTTTTTTTTTTTTTTTGTAAATGGTTATGTTAGCCAAATATGACATAGTGATCTATGAGAGTTATTTTTTGAACTTTGAGCAACTCTCTGTTATTGGATGTCAGGAGTAGCTGATGCTATTATGCAGAGATTTCCAGAACCATTGCATGAGATAAAATTAGGTAGTAAACAAAAATACTTGCACTAAAGAAATGGAAAGCTGAATGAGCCCAATAGCCCAGCTAGTTCATTGTCTTGTCTTTAGCCCTGGATAGTAAAAGCATTGAAAAGGAAAGCACAAGAAATGCTTCAGAGGGCTGATTTTATTATCATCTTGTGCTGACATCCACAGGCAGAGTGGGATGTAGGAATGCATTTTGCAAGGACCACACTCTACCTCCTTAAACAATGAACTTCAGTTCCTGCTGGCCTCAACCCAGCACCTTTTGCAGCAGCTTGCACACACACACACAACCCCCTGCCCTAAATCCAGCTCCACAGTGGGAGGGAATGTCTATCTGGGATGTAAAACAATTCAATCCTAGTAAATTTTCTGTCTATTTTTCTGCTTTAAACAGCTTTTGTTTGGTTAATTGGTGCTGTAGGCAGATAACCAATTTTCTCCTGTGAAGGGATTAGTGGAATTCCATTGTTGAGATGTTCTAATTGTTAATTTGCATGCTTGAGAAAGATTATAATTTTGATTGTGAAACCTACCAGAGTTGATTTTTTTTCCCCTGAACAAAGTAGAGGAAATAGTTTTTTGCACTTAATTAATATCTACAGAGTGTCAAGCATTGGACAACATCAAACACAATTATGAAACATATTTAAAGAACAAATATCCCTAATTCTCCTCTTTGGGAGCAATTCATGGACAGCTCCATCTCCAGAGGAAGTTAGATAAACCCTAAGGCTGAAAAGTCCTCTAAAAGCTGTTAAGCTCACAAAGTATTGCAGAAACCCAGCAAAGATCACTCTTGACACTGTTCTCAGTCCTCTCATACACTCTAGGAGTTTCCCGTCTTTGTCTTTGCACTTTTCTTCACAGTGAAAAATAAAATAAGGTTGAGTTATTACCTTTAGCTGGATAATTGGAGGTAAAGCCCTACAGAAGATGAGACACTTTGAAGTTTTTATATAAATGAACAGGTTGTGATAAACCTGTTCGGGAAAGATGGGAACTTCATTCTTCATGTATGTCTGGCAGCTCATTGGAAAGTTACTATCTGATTGGGTCTGGGAATTATATCCCATTTAACTAACTTGGGCTAAAACTTCTTTTATTAGGCACTGATTCTGGAAAATGCAAGAGAAATTTCAGTTTCTTCTTTAGGGGAACATTAACACCTTTCTATTGCTGCTGCTTGCAAAGAGGAGTGGCACCAACATTGTTGTCAGATGGTATCAATCACTGCTAAACTTAATCCTGTCTTTATTCCACTGCTTGTGCTCTGTTAGTGTATGAATAGTGACAGGAGAAGGTCTGGTATTTTGAAATTCTGATGCAAAAAGTCCTTCTCTCCTGTGGTTTTTTGGAGCCTTTTGAAGCTGTGATGAATGATTGCAAAGTCACTGCAAAATGTCCTAACATGAAAAAATCTCTTATTAGAGAACGAGACAATGGAAATTTAAGATTGTCTCCTTAGTCTTATGGATCATAAATAATCTTATGGATAACTAAAACTTTTTGATTGTTGCAGTCAAGTTCTTCAGATGGGTGGGCGGTAGCAGAACAAAGCAGGTTAAAACAGTGGAGGGAAGATGAATAAAGTGCATGAATCAACAGCTATTTTGCTCAGAAGTACAGAAAATTAGAAATGCCTGAGTGGTGGCAAAAGGCAGTCATTGTCTTCCTCTGAGACCCAGAAATGAGAAATGAAATAATGGCATCTAGGAGGCTTGTTGTGCTGGTTTATTTTCTCTTGCTCTGTTCTATGGAGGTCTAAAATCAGAAAAAAGAGTTTCTTCAGATTTGTTTTTCTGATCAAAAGAAGGTTGTGAAGAATCGAAATATGCATCGGTTAAAGTGAGGAGATCATAAATCCCCATATTAAGTAATGTTTGGGTAACTATATACTGGTGACCACTACATAGCAAAAGTTTTGGGGCTTTTTTAGGTGACTGAAGGGGAAAAATGAGACAATTAAAGAAAACCAAATTAACTGAAAAGTTTTATGCAAATATTGACAGATATATACTTCAGATATATACTTTATTGTTTTTGGTACATTTCATAACAGAAGTATCTCTGTGAACATTATACATTTGACTGAAGATTGCATTAGGACCTTCGGGTCAGGACAGGGATACCTTCTACTAGACCAGTTTTTGCTCAAAGCCCCCTCTAAACTGACCTTGAACACTTCCAGGGATGGAACATCCACAGCTTTTCTGGACAGCTTGTTCCAGTGCCTCACCACTCTGAAAGTACAAAATTTCTTCCTAACATCTAATCCAAAACTGCCTTCTTTCACTTTGAAGCCATTCCCTCTTGTTCCATGTACAGGCCCTTGTAAAAAGCCACTCTCCAGCTCTCTTGTAGCCCTGTTAGGTACTGGAAGGTGCTATAAGGTCTCCATGGAGCCTTCTTTTCTCCAGGCTGAACAGCCCCAGCTCTCTCAGTCTGTCTTCATGGGAGAAGTGGACCAGTCCTCTGATCATCTTCATGGCCTCCTCTTTGCTTCCAGCAGGCCAATGTCCTCCTCTGTGCTGAGGATCCCAGAGCCTTATGCAGGTTTCCATGTGGGGATCAGTCATGGTGTTACTGTTGATGTTATTTTAGCAGCCCAATATTTTGTACTGATAACTGACAACTTTTATGAGATCACTTCCATAAAGATAGGACAAATATAGACCTCAATATACAGTCTTCTCTCATTAGGTGGGGGGGGGGGGGGGGGGCTATAATAATAGACCACTTAGATAATGCAAGTCTGAAATGATAGTGAATAGCACATAGTAAATAAAACCCCCAGACCTCCACCCTGAATAACTTAGCCTCTGGGATGTGGATGAACTGGTATGGCCCTGGTTAAAATGGAAAAGCCCCAGCAGTTGTAAAGCTGAGGAGTGTTAAAGAATTAACCATTGCAGCCAGAGGTGCTAAAGGTAAGTCTACATCTGGATTCTTGAAAACAATTGCTGTTTCCTCTTTGTTCATATTAATTCAAGCCCTTTGGAAAATACGTCCAGGCTAGGCAGGTTCTTTAGTCTTTGACCTAACAAAGAATGTCCTTCAAGCATTACTATTATTAGATCGATTGTCCATAATAGCCTCAGAATAACCTTAAACTGTTTGCAGATAAGTTTTATTTTTTAGTCTTAACTGCTTAGAGGGATAAACACTGATTGATCCTCAGTGCCCATGGAACCATCACTGTGAAACTGAGAATGAGTTTAAGATACAGGCAGAGGAGATATGTACAGATGAGGCCAGGTAGTTGACTTATTTTTCAGTTTCAATAACTGTCAGATACCTGAGATTCTAATGGTTAATATCCTTCATAGCTTTCTGAGAAGACAAAAAAATCAGATTGGAGTTAAGTAAGTTTTTAATCAAGCTCATCCATGACATTTTACTAAATTCTAAATTGGCTTGAAGTATTTAAAGTTTTGACTCTGTGTTTCAGTTCTAGGTTTTGTTCCTTAGTCAATGTAATCCTGACAGCCCCTACGTCTGAGACCAAGAGTTAGGCAGTAAACAAAATAAATGTTCTGAATAGTGCTTTTGGAATATTAACATTTGCATCAGAGAATGCTCTCTTGCAGTATACAGGTCGGCATGCCTTGATATAGGAAAGGCTGGAGAAAACTTCATACTTCTGGATGGTGATGTCAGTCTTGGGAGCCTGTGAATCTTTTGTGCCATGTCTCTGATATCAGTCCAAGAAGAACAAATACTAAAGACTGATGCTACATATTTTCAAGATATTTTAGCTAAGAAAATTCAAAACTGTAGGCTTTGAGTATTATATATGGGAAAATGCTGTCATTCTGAAATTCAGCTTTGATTGCTCACTCACCATGGTTTTAATTGACTTTCTGTAGATCAGAAATAACACTGGGCTGCAGACATCAAATTAGAGTGGTCCCAGACTGCACTACATGCAGTTTACTGGGTCAAACCAAAAAACTTCATTAGTAGTATAACATGTCAAAATTAGTCACTTAAGAGTGTAAACAGCTCCAGAAACAGGAATGAGCGGGCCTCCAGCCATCTGCTTTGTGTGTTATTCCTGCTTTTTCACTGTAGGCACTGATTTTTGTTCACTCAGCCAGATGATCGTCGCCTTAGATTCAGCTGAGTGTCCCGAAGTAGCAGAGAGCTGGAGATGTCAACAGATTGCGATGCCTTCCGGTAGGGGCACAATGCTCTGGGCTCAGCAGGGAGGACCAACATCAACAGCTGGTACATCCCAGGACCTCTTTTCCATCTTCTCCTCTCATTTTTTTCCTACAGATGTGAGAGGCAAACGATCTTGTCATTATTAGCAAAGGCACCCTGGAGTAAGCCCACACTCTTTTTAAACTCAAGCCAGCGACAAACCTTCCTCCCCCATCCCCCTCCCCCTCTCTTTCCCTTCTCACCTCTCTTCTCAGTCTGTTCTATGCTATACTGAGATCCTTAATTTTTACATTATTTTCATCAGAATTTTTAATTTCTATCTAACATACTTTTTTTTTTTTTTTCTGCCTGTTCTGCAGCAGCTGATTTTTATGTAGCCGATTACTCAGTTTATGAAACCAGATTTATTTGGTCAAACTCCATTGAGATATATTTGTCAAGCCCTATGAAATAACAGAGATATCTTGAGTACAAGTAATTACTTTCTTTTATTATTTTCTTGGCACCAAAAATATGGAAAGTATACACTAGCCATGCAACCAGAAAACAAATCCTAAAATGCATGATCAAAAGAAAACATTAGCAAGCCTCTGAACAGCAGTAGCAGCGTCAATTGCTAGTTCATATAAAAGAGTCAGTAGGGATTAGGCAATTGCTGTGCAAAGAATAAACCAATGATTTCTTGAAAATTAGTGTTCAGATGATAGCCATTTAATTAAACTGTTTGCTTTAGTGTTTGTGATTTTTAATGGAATTTCAGGAGGGGTTAAAGGGAGGAGTTGAAGGATAAGATTTAATACAGATATAGAAAGCTTTCATTTCTTTGCTAAATGCATAGCATTTTGGTATGTCATCATTCCCATCAATAGACTGATGAGCGAAATATATGAACATAGCAATAGCTTGAAGAAAAATCGTCCTAAGTTTACATGAAAAGTAATTTGTTTCACAGAACATTCTGATTTGAAAGGGAGCTGCAAGAATCATTGCATCCAACTCTTAAGTGAATGACCCGTACAGGGACCAAACACACGACCTTCGTGTTATTAGCACCACGCTCTGACCACCTGAGCTAATCCCAGGTAGTTGATAGTGTCTCTGCTGTATAGCCAGGATTCAGAAAGCTTAAGGACCAAAGTGAGAGGAAATGTCTCATGTCAGAGATGCAAAACTCACTTTTGGACTTAGTGAGCAGCTCTAGTTATCTGCGTGGAGAAATAACAAGGTCTTTGAGGAATGCCCTAGTGAAATCAGTTGCTGGTGGAAAAAAAAGTGAAATATTAAATGATATACATTTTCAAGTCAGATGAAGTCAAATATTTCAATATATCTACTAATCTACTAATTAATGGGAGTGGTCAGGAAATATTTCCTGAGATTCAGCATGAGGTGGCTACTTTTGTGAATTTTTGCTACGTTTCAATCTTTTGGCAAGTACTGAAGAGACAATATTAAGCTTAACAGTGCCCAGAGTGATATTATACCACTGCTATTTATTCTGGGTGGTTTTCTGAACTTAAATACTGTACCAGCTACTTGGAAAAAATTAAGTATATTAAAAATAAGAAAGGTCTTAAAAACTGTAAGTCAGGAAATCTTTATTCTTTGTTATAAACCCCAACTATGATAATGATGTAGTCTCTCTGTCATTAGCAGAGAACCTGATTATGTGGCAAGCTTTGGGTCAGACTCTGTTTGCCCTTGCCCTTTAACAATTGTGTGGAAGGAAAAGATGCAGTGAAGTCTTTCAGCCCTCTGAGAGTCCTGATCCTGGGGTCAGGTTGAGAGGATATCTAACCTAAATCAATTGGGTTAATCATAAATGTCACAAACATTTTAATTAAACCTCCACAATGATATGATGAGAGTGGTTTGTATAAAATAGTTTGTCCTCCACTCACGCCCTCAATACTCCTTGTAAAGATCAGCTCACTGTGCACACAGGAATGAAAGATTCATGAGCTGGAAAGACAGCAAGGGAAGAGAAACATGACTCTGTAATAGTGATGGGCAGTACACTTGGTGAGGCAGCAAGGCATCTGAATGACTGCTGTCAGTCTGTACCTTTGTCTTCACAGGCTCGTATTGCCCCTCGCCTCTTCTGGCCAGGTGAGCTTCCACTTAGGAGCTACCTTTGGACTTAAACTCATCTTTGCAGTGGAAGCACTGCAGCAAGAAGGTTCTAAAACAAGAACTTACACAATATTTTAACTTCCCTTCTCCCTGCTATACATTTATTAGCCTATCATAATATTTGATTTAATAGTATCATTACACATAGTTGTATCATGATATGTTTTTGCTATCATGAAAAATTCAGATGGCGCTGCTCATTCCTATATTGTTATTTAGTGATTAGACATCTCAAGATATATGTATATAATAGAAGAGCCCTTAATTCCTAACCTTTCTGCTCCTAATTCTATAATGAACTCTCCTGGGTAGGATCAACACCAAGGAAGTTTTAACACCTCCTGATATTTAAGAAGTCTTGGGAAAAATGTCAGTTGGCAGAGCTGGTCTGAAAAAATGTTTGACTATCACAGTAGCAAATATTTAAATCACAGTTGTATTGCCCTTAGAATGAAATAGACTAGAAACATCCTGCATTATAGTGTGCTGGTACACAAGAAAACACAAATCAGCCTAACCATTAACTTAAACCAGAGTCTTTGTATATAGAAGCATTTCAGATGCTATGATGGAAGGATCAAGTTATCCCTGTACAAAAACATCAACAAGTCTTGTCAAGTGTTACCACAACAGGTCCTGCACACTTGCTGTCCAGATATCATCTATCAAAGTTGTGTCTATATCTCACTTTGCTCCAGGGGATGCAAGGAGTGAGATGTGCTTTGACTCAGATAACATGAAAACAAAGATAATAGAAAACACACATAAATTAAATTATGAATTTAGTATAGTCACATTTGAAAAAAACTGATGAGTATATTTGGTAGAGGGTGAGAAAACCAAAATCCCTGAAGTATTCTTACAGAAACACAGAAGTCTATGGGTTTTCAATAATCTGGCATGGTGTTCATTCATATAGGTACAAATTAAAGAGACTCTCTTATTGTTTTTATTCATTTGTATTAATTTTTTTTCCTACTCCAAAATTTATCCTAAGAAAACAAGGTAGTTCTTTAAAGTGGTCATTGGGTGGTGTGGAAAGTCATATGATCAGTCTTTCATATTAGTTATTTCATCAGTTATTAAAAGCACAAGAAAGAGTAGTTCTTTGGAAAAACCAGATGCTTTGCAGAAGAAAATCTTCCTTTTATTTATATAGAATGATGCGTCATAAGTGCTAGTTATCAGATATTGTTAATGCAAAATATTAGCCTATTTTATACATGTAAATGGATATTCTTTATGTTTTGTCCACTTTTGTCTTCTTTCACCCTATGTCATGTGTCCTCTTCTTTGTATTTCCTACATAGACACAAAGAATGATGCAGGTCTCCTGACAACAAATATGCAGCAGCACTAGGCACAAGAAGATTTGTGCAGCCTTCACTGAAAAGAAATAATGCAGCAAATATATGAGACTGGATCAGAACGAACTGCTGAAATCAAGTAGAAGCATGTTTTTGTCCAAAACAAACGTCTCATATGACAGCTCTATTATATAAAAAAGCAAAAAGTGGGAGTTTCATGTAGTGTTATGCAAATCATAGTTCTGTTTAAGGAAGACTTTAGAGTAGTAAATTACGATCTTGTTTAAACTGTGATTTAATGATCTGTAGTATTTCAGAGCCTTAGATTAAAGCTTTCTTCCTGCTTGAAAATGTTTTGTTTATTTTTTCTTTGAATAGCTCTTATCTTAATTTTACTGTGCCACTGTGAGAGTGCATGTAGCTAGGAATTAAGCTTAACCCTTTGGAGAGAGGAGCCATTTCCTTCAAACTGATGTGGATTATCTAAAAAACCACAGAAATGTGCAGCAACCAATGCACTTAGTGAAAGGTGAAGTAGCCCATAGTAAGTGATCCAGGAAGTACAAAGCTGTTGATTTTGGCTCTCACAGGAAACGCTGAATTTATTTGAATAGAACACTCTTCTGGTGAGGGAAGACTGGTACTGTAAGCCCAAGGAGTCTTTTGCTATGTCATCCACTTCTGTTATAAATCATTAACTACTGTGACTTGCTCCAAACAAGAAGTGTCATAAAATATCCGTGCTAGGTAAAGGAGAGTTGCGTGGACAAGCTGCCCCACTCCTTCTCCCTTACCTTGGTCAGAGTGAGAAGTCAGGACTTGGATTGCCTTCAGGCAACCCCTGACCCATTGCATCACTCCACTTCCAACATCTCTCTGCACTGCACCTTCTCAAGTTGCCATTCTCTTTTCCCCTCAGGGAATAGTCCTTGCTTTTACTCAGGGTCAAAAGTGCCTCTTGGGACCTTCGTCAATATTAATGTCATGTATTAATATGGCAATTGCACTCAAAGGTCAGTGGAGAAATCAGAAACCCAGTCAACTTTCAAAACAACTTTTCTGCTGTGCTGTATTTATAACCTAGAATTTCTTCATGGACGTCCATCCGTCCCACAGCTTCTACAAAATGAAAAGCCTCTTGGAGACACAATTTACAAACGTATATTAGAAAAACACTTCTTTTCTTTTTTTCTCATTCAAGGAATGGAAGCAAGAAGGCTGTTACTGATAATTTTTATTTTGTTCCTCAGTATGTTTTATAGAACATAGCCTATAATACAGTTAAAAAGCCTCAGTACTGTGCAAGTGATGACTTTCTTTTCTTCATTTGACATTGATAAAATTGACCATAGTGAAACCAATTGTAATGATATTTCAGGTAAGTGATCCAAGGGAAGTTTAAATCCCTTGCAAAAGTACTGCATATTCAAAAGCTTTGGGTTTTTTTCAAATAAAAATTTGTGATTCTTCCTAATTCTGGGGGCATGATTTCCTTTTGATGAAGAGTAGACCATCTCTTGATGCTTAAGTTCTCTGCTTTCTCTTATTCAGAAAACAGTTTACGGCTTTAGGAAGGCAGTATTCAGTAATGAAAGGAACAGGAATGATAAGGGTTAATTAGGTTCAGTCCTCTCATTTCTCTTCCAGAACGGCACAAGCAAATGTCAGAAAGAGATACACAGAAGAGTATTCAGACCAGCAGGGCTTTCCTGCTAACCTTGCTTGGCTTCCCTACTCAGCTTTGCATTTTATTTTAGTTTCAATAGGAAAGGATGGTTCTCCTCATATTTATATCTTTGCTGATATGTAAAGATTTATAGGGCTACCTTCAGGCTAATGCAGGGACCCTTCTGACAGGCCTGGGAAAGCACACGAAAGTGTTACTTTCTGCACATGTGGCTTTTTCACCTCAAACAGTTTTCAGCTTGTTTCAACCCTGTATTTGCAGGATTTTTTTCAAAAAGGAAGACAAATAAAAAAAATTACACAGGTTCCAGTAAATCAGTATAAAACCAGATTTTCTTCTTTAGGATGGACTTTTTCAAGGGAAGGGATGCTCAGAGAAAATAATTGTTTGAAGAATTTTGGTGATATTGACAAGCGATTGTTCCTGAGAAGCAAAACCATTTACAATGAGTACTAAACAGCTTCTCTGCTCCTTTGCTTTTTAATCAGAATATTATCCTGTCATTCTTTTCCTTTCCTCATTGTAAATCTTCACCACACCCTTGTTCTTTTCCTGTCCTGCCTCTTTTTTTTGTTTTAAAGCACCTTTCACAATTTGCAAAAACAGGCTTATGTTTACACATTTGAAAGACATTAAACTTATAGAAATTTCATTATCTTCTGTTTAGCATTCAAGAAGGTAGGCTTTTAAATTTGTATGAGCAGCGTATGGGTGGACCTTCTCCCAAAGTCTTGCCTTTTTGTTTTTTCTTTTTTTTTAATTCATTCTGTACACAACCGGTATTTAGAATTACTGCTTTGATCCTGAACACTCTATGAACTCACTAAAAAATTAAATAAGCACTTCTGTAAAACAATTGTAAATACTTCTGGTTGTAAAAAAAAAAAAAAGTCTTCATGCTTCATTTTTATGAGAAAGGAATACCACCGTGAAAATATTCAGTCTTGTAATCAATAAACATAACCTTCCAGTGTGTTATTGCAGACCTTCATTTGTCTTCAGGTTTTACTTGCAAACATTATTGGCTGCATAGCATGAAGGTCATTTTATGTAAAGTACACGTATCAGATATGACAAAGGTAACATGCTACTGGAGTATCTGTGTTTCCAGAAAAATGCTATAATAAGCTACTAAAGAGTAAAAATAAATAATAATTCTGAATTGCATTAGCTTTTACAAATGCCATTTTTATGAAGGTAGTGACTGAAAAGCAAGTGTTATTCCTAGTTTTTACCCTATATATACTATTAATATTGTCAACCCTGATGTTTGGCATTTCAAATACAAAATGAAAATTTCTCTGTGTTTCAGCTTCTTAGCAGGAAAACAAACATCCCAAGTGGAGGAATTAGTTCTCAGATTTATCTGTTCATCTCATTTTCATCCAACATCAAGGATGATGTTTTCTGGGGAGAGAAGTTTAGTTTTGTTTTTGTGGTAGTTCCACAGTACTTTGTTTTCAACATGTCAGCATTTAGAAACTAGCTGTTTTGCTGGAAATCTGGGCACAGTATCTCATCTAAATGCAGCCAGTTTAGTATCAGAGACTGAAGAACTCTCTATTCAGGCCAGATGCTTGCAACATCTCTAAAGGTTCTTTGATTAACTGAGGTGAAACCATTCTGTATAACAGGGTCAGCACACACAAGCTTTCATTATTTTCTTCATCTACATCAATTAGAATTATGGAGGGCCTCGGGCTACTCCTGACTTCTAAAAACATGATCTACTCCTAGGTGATGTTTAAATAGAGCACCAGAAAGACCACATCATATTTCATTAACAAATAAAACTTTTATTCCTTTCATCAATGACAGCAAGATTTATATTAGGTGCAATGCTAAAGCAAGTCATTAACATATATCACTCAAGGTGGTCAAACTCTGAAGAACTAGAGCTTGGTGTATATCACAACAGTCAATCCAAAGATAGTGAATTTCATTTTTGCACAGGCTGCATTCAAGAAAGAATGAACATCAACTCTGGCAGATTTTGTGAATTCCAGTTTTCATTTTATGACAGTTTACTTCAGTGGTGTGCAAACCACTGCTTTTTATTATGGCTCAACCAGACTGAAAAAAAGAAAAAAAAGAAATTGAGTTCAGGTCTTCTACCTTGAAAGTTAGATGAAAGGAGTAAGTCTACCAGACATGGAGGTGACATAGTATATCACATGTCAGAATTAGAGAGGTATTCCAGGAGTAAACTAAAAGAAACATGGTATTGATAATACTGTAATTTTCTACGGTCCAGTGTGTAGCAGCAGACATCTCTCCTGTGGATGTTGTGTTCAAGGTGAAATCAATGCCACATTTTCTTTTTTTCAATGTAAGTTATTGCAAGTCACTATAAACTTGTCCAGCAAAGCAAAATTTGATTCACCTAGAGTTTCATCAACGTGTACAAGCTAACTTCTTGCAGCAAGTTTATTGCTGCAAATATAGCGAACATTTGTACATATTTTAACAAAAATTTTTTGAATGGTAGAGTAATACGGTTTCTTAAATAACATTGGGTCCATATTGTGGCTGTAAATTCAACCATACAGGACAGAATCTAAGTATCTCTTCTTTTGTGTGGAAGGGTTTCTACTTCAAATATTTTTTCCTATTTCCTTTCCATGTCTTTGTAATACCCTCTAGCCTCTAAGAAACCTTATTCAACTGGTGGATGGAGACTGCTAGTAGAAATGGAGCTGAGAGACACATATTTTCCAGTAACTTTACCTGAAGTAACTAGTAAAGACAATGACTGATGTCAATCACATTTGAATATGCTTTTTGCACATTAATTATAAATGAGAGGTGCTCAGCTTTTCAGTTTTCTAGTAGCATAACTAATATTCTAAAACAAAGACCTGTTCACAATTCATGGAACAAGACAGTATTCTAGTCTTACTCAAATTTTGGATTGTATCACATATCACATTAGATATCTAGAAAAAGCTGTTGGAGACAACCTTGGGCCTAAAGAATGAAGCAAAAAGAAAGAAGAAGGAATTTGGTTTTGATAGTAGAGAGAACACAGTTGTATTCAGTATAGTAGAAAATCTTATTTAAAGAGGGGAGAGAGAAAAGTTAGCTCATAAGTACAAGAAGCATTGGAAAGGTAAAGGGTGACGGCAAAGGGTGAAATCTGTTATGGTTTTAATAGTTGCTGTTCAAGAATATTGGGTTCTTACCAGAGAAGTCAGAAGCTATTAACAGCCCTCTCTGTCTGTTACTGTAGATGTTTTTCCAACTGGTTTTGCACATGATTTTGTCTGGTACTGCTTACTGTTTCCATAATGCCTAGTTTGACTCAATGGGGCAACTTGAGAGCCTTGGGGATCTTATGGGCTACTGCTCCACAAATCTATGGGGCGACAAGAGTACTCAGGCTCAGAAGAAACATTTAACAGGAATTTACTCAAATATTGCCAATCAGATTTCTCATGATAAGCACATTTGAGGCCATGCTGAGTGCACAGCTCAGGACTCCAGCAAATTGAGTCATGTCTGAGGAATGCTCGCCAGCAAAAAAGTACAATGCTGCTCTGCCTGTGCTTTACTAAGCATCTTGGGGATTACACTGACTAAAACTTGGTTCTAGGAGGTGTAATTAGCAAGTTTGAAGAAAGGAGAGGCTATAAACTGCCTGGAAGCTCTGTGGCTGGTAAGTCCCAGGTTTTATGCTGTTCCAAATTTCCCTTTAAGTATGAGGTGAAATGCATGCGGAAAATACATGTTTTATTTGGTGGTTAATGCTGCATGTCACCTAGATGGGTAGGTCTTTCATTCCACCTATTGCCATATAAAGGATGCCCAAGGAATGCAAATAATTTTCCCATGTTATGAGTTGCTATATGAACAATGGATAGCTTTAATAAATACAGATAATATAGCAGTCAGTTACTGAAGGAGTAAAGATCATAACAGAGTACAGTTTTCTCAGTTCATCTACAAAACTTCAAAAACCTTGTCAGTAACTCCTGCAAATTGGTGTATTTTCCCTGATTTCCTGTTCCATCTCAACACTTTCTAACAGGTTTAAACAAACAATGGTTAAATTTACAAATAAATCCAAATAAATAGTACCAGGACTGTACTAGAGAAAACAGCACTTGAACACCTAATCCCTGGCTGGTAATGAACACCAGAGCACTTCTTGCAAGTTAGGCATAAATAACGAAGTCACAGAGTTCATTACACGTATTAGATATTACAGTTGTGACTGTACAAAAACTGGAGCGATGGTGAATTTTCTGCCGTATGATGCAGCAGTGTATGAAATTATGCCAGGGTCTTTGTTCCATCAGATACTCTGTGTTCAACTCCTTTTCCTGGAGCTGGAAAGGATTTATTTTCACACAGAACTTTGCCCTCAATTGATATTATAATGATTCTTGTAATTTTGGTCTTTTTCTCTATCTGATCTGATATGTTAGATGTTGACAGTAAGTTTTAACATATGTTTCTTCTGTAGATTTTGACAGAGTGCTGTTATTTCCTGTATAATAACAGTTTCAATTTCCTGTTCACCATTTTAGTTTTTCATACAGTGATCACAGAATAAAATCTTTAGGGAAGACTGAATATAGTTTGATCTATAAAGATGGCTGATTAATGAAATGATTAAACTCATTCTTTGTAGCTAACAGATAAAGTTGAAATGATTGCACATTCCTCTTCCTTTAATAGAGTTGGTTTCATGACAATCAAAAACAAGGCACTCTGTTTCAGAAGATTCTGAGTTTTTAAAAAGTCACAAACATGAACTTAATAGGACACTGCATTTTAAGAACACTACAAAAAGTAAAAAAATCTTTGCCCCTTTTCTGACTTCAGGAATGCTAGAAAGTTAATTTTTACAATTGAATTATTCTGTAAAGTTTTAGAATATTGTTCATACATTTATCTTTAAAAAGATGTTTAGACTACAGAAAAAGAATAGTTCAGATTACCATCAATTATGACCTGGAATAGATCTGCTGCTTAGCACTGAAGCAGTTTAGACATGCTGAACTACATCTAAACTAAGAAATAATTCTGTGCACTAGAAGCGGGTCTCTCAGATGCAGGATGGGGGACTCCTACAGTCTAGGTCTAATGGGGTCCTGTGAACTGAACGCCTGCCAGCAGCTGAAGCACAGTCAGATTCCCTTTTGAAGCCTTCCTTCTTATTGAGTTTCATCTGAAAATAATAAATACCATTTGTTCTTCTGGGCACTTTTCAGTGTGAACCAAAGCACAATAAAAGATGAAATTAGAAGGATTCAATTCAAAAAACGCACCTGATCCAAACTACACAGGCAGTGTAGAGGCATCTTGTACAATTCTAGACAATGTGCCTCTCATGATCCTGAAGAATAACAAGTCTGTGTAACTTTGGAGGTTAGGATGCTTGTTAAATCAGCCTAGAGTTCCCTCTTTAAAATTCCCTGCTAGTTTACATCCATAGCTCAGCATTAAGTTTAACACAGTTCTTTGTAGAGCCACCTGTACATCTTCTGCCTTGCAAACATGATGAGGCACCTCATGGCAACCTCGAGGCAAACCTTGAAGTCCTAGAGAAGACCTGTGGGATGTGATGTGTGATGATTCCTGTGTCCTCCGAAATGCACAAGCAGAAACACAGTTCTAGAGATATGGCAATGAATGTTAATTATGTGCAATTAAGAAAAAAAGAAATAATTACGTGGAGTGAAACAGAATACCTCTTCTGTAGAAATGAAGGGCAATGTGGCACATTTAGAAACCTTCTGTTTCCAATACAAAATACCTAAGGCTATGACTTTTAAAATGTGTGCAATCCCTTGGGTTTAGTCAGGCCAGTCACATTGTTCCAAGTTAATCACGTGCCTGAGAGTTTGACTTGATTGTGGAAGATGTGTTGCTTTGAAGAATGTAATAAACAACTCTGAATTAAGTTGTAGTGTGTTTTACTGTTTGCAGAACATTGTTATTTCTCAAAATTTATTATTTAACTTCCACTGATTTTCTGTATGTTCTTTAACTTAGTGGGCTGACTTTGAGCAGCTGCCTTCATGAGTATTAGTAATTTGATATTTTAAAATAAGGTGTCTCAATATTGATCTTTTCTCCCTATTGCAAGTGCATATGAATGCAGCCAATTAGATTTGTATGAAAAGTTACAATTTTACAGAACACCTATTTATCTATCCTTATTTTCATGGCTCTTTTGCTATGATTACCAGGAGAAACAGGATGATAATCTGTTGCAGAACACCCCATGATAGTGCTAGATAAACTGCTGCCATTATGAAAAAGATGCTTTTATATGTGTGGATACAATGTACAATCTACTCTACATAAAGACCAAACTTCTTACTGGTGAAATTCCACTAAAACCAAGGGTACTACAGCAAAGAAGAATTGGATCCTCAGCATCTATGAATAATGCCAGCGATCACAGATAAACCAGTGACTACATTTGAGGCTCATGTATCACTTCCTTCCTTATACATTTCAAAATAAGTAGGGCAAATATGAGATAATATGCTTCTGATTTCCTTTGACTTAAATACCTATATACTTGAACAGATTTGGTTTTTTTTTTCAGTCTCCTGACTGCCCACTTGCTTTGCTTTGAGGTCTTTTTCATGGAGTACCCCACTTCAAGAGCCTTTAAGCTTACAGTTAAATGGTTACAAGGAAGCCTTCCTAATGACAGTAGGTGCTGTCTGTGCCTTCGGTAAAGCACAGAAGTGTCATCATGCCTGCAGCAAAAAGCAGGGACCTGTTTCCTTAGCATTGGTCCAATAACATCATATAAAAGTTTTCTAAAATCAGGATGAAAAGGCAACTCTTCTTCAAACCTTTTCACATTCTCTAAGGAGAACATATATTTTCTGTCAGAACTTCTGGTTTAAATTCTTGCCAGTTGGAGCTTCCTATGAAGCATATGTTTTTGAGATATTGCTAAACATTTATAGGAAACTTCTGTGCTTTATAGTGTGACTCTACATACTTCATTGCACAATCTGAGTAAGCAACGGCACCTTGAAAAAACACACAGAAATAGACCTTCACTTTTCTGAGCACAGTTATTTTCCTCCAGGACCAATATACAGCCATACCTGGAAATGGTGAAGGAACAATAGAGCTGAACCTCATCACAACTTGTGATGAGACTGAGGCCCCTTATTGTATGAGGTCTTGTCTTTAAGCTTCTGTTTATAAACCCTGTCATTGCAAAGCTACCCTTTGATACACATTCATGCTTCTTTCTTCGTCATCGTGGTAATGTTCCCAAGAGCAAGTGATATTTTAACTCACTCTTGTCTTCTCTCTAGGCTAGGAAAATGAAAGTTTTCAGATTAGTGTCCCTAGCCAAGGGATATTAATTATTATTTATTTTCAGAAGTTTGCAGACAACAGTATAAACACTACTGAAATTTCCTTGGTGTATCAAGTAATGCTGGGCAGTAACAAGACCCATCTAAACCCTCTTGTATGAAGGCAAACGCTGAAGGACTGTGTTTTATTACAGATTTCAAGAAAACCATCATCCTCTGGCTTGTGTTGAGCTCACCTCTCCCAGGCTACACATTTTGGGTGGTTTCTATTTGTTTGTTTTAGTTTGTTTTTAAATTATGTACTTGCCAGGATTTAAATTAAACCTTTCAGGACTTCTGTAACCTGAAAAGTTGGCTGTACATCATTGTGACTGAATATTGAACTAATCACTTCAGTTAACTGTTGGCTATCACTGACAAGAGGGGAACTCAATAAACCATGAATTAATTCAGAGCTCTATTCAGCTCAATTTGTTGCTGTAAGTTACCTTTTGTGAGTTACAATATCCACTTCCCAACTGAAAAGCTCTTACTAAATCACAGCAGCAGCCAATTTCAGTCATGACCCATGCAGGGCTGCCCTTTTCTTTGTGGTATTCAGCTGTCATTCAAATCAACCCTTTTCATTAAATACACTGTACCCCATCCTATGAAAGCTAGTTCAAGACAAAACATTGCAACTCCATACTACTATTAAAAAAAGTGTATATACACCTTAATACTTTGTATATTTACTCTCATGGATAGGCAACCAGGGCATTTATCCTGAAGACAGATGAAAAATCGGGAAATGTATTTGCTCTAGAGCATATCTGAACACACCAAATACCATGACTGTTCCTTCAGTATTCTGAGATCTCATAAACTGAATTTTTTTTACTGAGAAGATTAATGAATTTTTGTTTATAAATTGCTATCTGGAAATGTTCCATAAACGGTGCTTTCAAAATAGCACATGTATGACATGATTCACTAACTTCTCCCCACTCTGAATGCTCCTTCAGCATGATAAAGGAATTCTTTCAAATATTGCTGATAAAGCTATGTGTCCTCTACTCAAAGAGTGTAAATCACATAACCAAAGTAGTCCTTGAGGGACCAAAAAGCTATGAATCCAGGAAAGTCTTGAAAGGGATCAGAGTTCTCTCAACCAGCCAGAACAGACACACACCATGTCCTTTTCAGTGAAGTAAGAGAATGTTTTACAACAGAAAATAAGATAAACATAGTATAAATAAAGGTAAGTAATACTACCCAAGCAATCTAAGATGCAAGCAATCTATTCCAATTAGTTTAGAATGGATTTATTATTTTTTTCTTTACTTTGGCATGAACTTTTAATTTGGTTTCCAATTTATTTTATGCATATTTCCATTTTTATATTCCAAGAATGAAAATTATAGTATGGAGTGTTCATAAGCATCCATGTTCTGTAGTGTTCAGTGAAGTTTGCTATTAAGAAAGCATCTAAAACTCCTGTCACAGGAAATATTGCTCAGAAGGTTCTTTTCCCAGCACAAATTTAAAAAGTCTCTTCAGAAAACTAGTATCTTTAGTATTTGTTTGTTTCAATAGACGGTTTTCTGTATGTATATACACTTTGTGGTAAAACATCTATTCGTAAGTGTAATACTTTCTTATTCTTAATTCCTCCATTTAACTGCAGTTATGCATGCTTTGTATCACTGCATCTTCCTGTCTGATTTTTTTAATCTATAAACAAAAATACTTTATACATAATATTTCAAAATAGTGACTATTCTTAACTTCTGATAGAAAAATACATACCTGGATTTTTTCACAGTTATAAAAGCCATCATATTCAGACTGCTACATGAACAGAAGCTTTTACTAATGCTCTGTGAAGCTTCCAGTCTCAGTCTGCCCAGCACTGTGAAAAGCACAACTTTCGGTCAGCTAGAGAACTAGAATCTCTTTGTACTAGTCATGTTGCAGACTACATTACCTTTCTAGATATCAGAGACTTAACTACGTATCCATGTTAGCAAACTGTGCAAAAGTCATTCTAAAGCAAGTCAGCTCCTAAATGACAGTTCTGTTGATGGAGCTGCAGCCCCCATTCTGTATGCTATTTTGTCTATAATTTATATTTCTTCGCATTCATATTTCAACTGACAGTGGCTGTAGAAGTAGCTAAAGGATCTTACAGTACTTTTAAAGGCCTTGCTTGGCAGCAGCCACTGCTGCACAGTCATCTGCCTGCAAATGTTTCCATGCAGCCAACCTGCAGCTGTCAGCGTAGCTCATGAGCTAGCAAATAACTTTTGCACTCTCCAAAACAGTATTTTACTGTGTACTTTATACCAAGGTAGCTAAGAAAACAACACATACAGAGCAAATAGCTTAATTACCAATACCTAAAGAGGGGAAAAGGTGGGGTAGATATTCATTAGCTGTGCTGCTGTTCATCATGGAGCTGTTTTGAAGAAAATATCTCTGTTTGAGAGAAATTTTCACCTGATGCACTTTTATTTTTCACGGATGCAATTTTCCACCTTCCAGGTTCAGGTAGACAGTGGACAATTGCTCAGACAATTATTGTTTTGAATGAAGAGAATGACCAGGAAAAGGAAGTATTGTTTCCCAGAGAAAACCTCCTGGGACATGCTACAGGCACTCTTACTCAGTACAAATTACTGTGTCTTTCTTTTGAGCACTTAGATCCAGGAAAGGTGAGCACAAATCTTTCCTTCAGAGTGACCAAAGGAAGAAAGACTCAAAGAAAAGCTGCTGGTGCAGCTGGTTCACCCTTTGAACACTGCTGTGAGTGTGTGCAGCTCTGCTGCAGGCCAGCAGAGCTGTCTGGAAACCCAGGGAGCTTGGCTTGCCCTGACTGGCACTGTCATCCTTAGCACCAAGGACACTAAAACCAATGACACTGGCCAATTGCAGCCTCGTGGATTTCATGCTCAAGGAGCTTTACTAAAAATCAGGCTCTATGACATTCTTGCTCAGTAAAATTCAATTGGTTCAGTGCTACCTTACTTTTTGTAAAGAATTCTTTTGCTACCCTTACTTAATTTCTTTTTTTTTTTTTTTAATAAAGTTTCTAGCTAGTTTTAAAGTTACTAGCTTCAGTGCTGGTAGCAAGGGTTTGACTGCTGGTATGCAAGCACTCCCCTCACAATGTAATAGGCACCTGACCCTTTCTGAAAAGATCATTAATCTGAATAAAATATGACTACATGAATTTATAAATAATTTTCTTTTCAAAAACAATACAAACAAATGCTCCTTGCATGTGGCAGTCTGGGAATATAAAGTCAAAACTGGTTTATCTGGATAAACAAATATCTGGAGTCCACCATAAAACCTTAACTCAGCCTCTACACTCCAACCCTCCCACTATGTTCATCTGACGTTTTCTTGGTGATGGAAGTACAGAGGTTCTTGCAAGTTAAGAGATTCCATTTTTAAACTCTGATTCTAAAAAGTTGTGTGCTTGGTCTTGCAAAGGTCTTGCATAAAACTCATGAAGAGGTCCTCAAGCAGAACCTGGAGGTGAGCTCTCTTCTGCCCTTTCCCTGCTGTTCTGAATGAAAGTACAAACCACAAGGCTAAAGAATTTCTTTCAAACCTAGGCTCCTTCCAGCCAATGTGGTTTCAAATGTGTTATATACAACAGCAATTTCAGTATGAGAAAAAACACTTTCCTTTTCCTGTCTAGCAGTGTTTAAAGAGTGATTATGAAGACAAAAATGGTTTTGAACTGCTTCCAGATGAAAACTAGCTAGCCACGCCATTTTCTCTAGTTGCTGACTAATTACATACATTTCTTAATGCTTTATAGGAGCTTCTACTTTTGCCACAATTTGGAAGGGATCCCTTTTGCAGAGGCTGACTGTTTACATGGGAATGTCACTACTTTATTCTCGTCATGAGACAGGCAGCAGGATCAATGCTGACTTACTCCTTCCGAACAGGATTCTGCATGGCAAGAAGGAAGGTGCAGGACATGCTGCAGGCTGAGGAGCAGAAGTGAAGGCACAGCAAATGCCAACACAGACAGAGATTAAGCATCAACTCTGCTTTATCCAAGGAGCAAATAGGTGGGAAGGGTTTCTTTGGATCAGCCACAGGGACTCTATCCCAGACTTGGTAAATGGAGATGAATAATGCTGTGGTTTGTTTGTTTGTTTTATTGTTCTTGCTGAAGACTATTAAAAAAAAAAAAAGCATTTCATGATTATGAGCTCTCACAGAAAGCCTCTGGGCCTTATAATTTGTTTATTTCTCTTTCCATTTTTCCATTTTTTTAAACACAGAAAACAACCTTGTAAAATGGTAAGACTTTGTAGGAGTCATATATAAGTTGTAATAGCTAGAAAGATTTTCAGCAGCAAGTATTGCTTCTCAGGACTGCACCTGCCATCTATTTAGAGAAACAAGTGGAGGTTCTGCAGTTTACACAGGCTTTTCACTAAGCTTCACCAACTTGTTCCCCAGCTGTACCTACAGCTTTCTTCCTTTGCATTTTCTCAGGCAAAGTACGTTTATCAGATTTTCAGCCTTTTGGCTCGGCATATATGGCCTGTGCAGATTCTTTTTATCTTGTACTACATCAGATAAGGGTTAAAGAAGCCAGAGAGACCTACCGTGTCACACAAAATATATTCTCTCTGTACTCACCTGGCTTTGCTTCACTGTAGATTTTTTCTCAGTAACACAATTCTTCTATACTTGCAGCCGACAAATTAGTGAGAACAGTTTGCCTACCGTGATGAAATTAAAAAGAAATATTGATGTCCAAACTTTCTGGAGAAATAGAAAACAAAGTAAATTAGCAAAATCTCAGAAATTGAAATCTACTTGATTTTTTTTTTCTTTACATGCACCTGGAAAGCTCAAGGTTTCACAGGAAAATCACCTGCTCTGGCAAAAATTTCAGGTAGATTGTTTCTCTTTTCATTGAAACTGCAGATGAGGCAAAGCAGGATTTTGAAAAAGAAAATTATTTGAGTATTGGGGCTGAAGGGAGATTCCTTCAGTCTCCTTGTTCAGATACATTTTTTTAAATGTGTAAAAGACTGATGAGAGTAAAGGGCAGTTGTTCTTCCCTTTGGAATGCATGTATGATTTCAAATAAATAAAGATGCTTAACAAATGGAAAGATTAGTATTTCTGCACATTTAAAATGAGTCATGCGTGACAGTAGCCTAATTCTTTTTATACAATCCAAGTTCACAGACAGAATGCATTAAACATGAGAAATGCATGGCTATTTTTACATATTCAAGACTTTTTAATGGAACATCAAAACCAGAAAATGTTCACAAGGATGAGGCCTTCTGGGAACATGCTATTATGTTTTTCATAAAAATAAATAATTCAAATTTTCATCATCATAATCTTTTCTTTCATGGTGCCCTATCTAAATTATTATTTTGGTCTAGATACAACAAGAATTTGAGTGCATTGGAGAGTTTTTGCTAGAAGAATTGGAAAAACTTTCCTCCTCTTAGACCAGATATTTCTTTATTCCTTTATTGCGTGCATGCTCTTTAGAAATTTAATCCCAAAGTAATCTTATCAATCAAAAAGCTATGGGAGCTGTAATGACTTGTACTAAACCCATTTCTAGTGAATGTTCAAACTGTAATGACAAGTGTTAAATTTTTCTCTCTCTGTACCAGAGTAGGAGCAGTTATTTGACTATAACAATTTTACCTGTGATAATTACATGTGCCTTACAAAAGGAGGTCTGAGACGCTCCTTTGTCTTCTTCTCAGGTTTGGCTTCCCACTATTGTCTTATCAATATATATAACTGGTCCCTTAAACCAAGATTTCCAATTCTTCTGCTGTCTATACATTATAAAGAGTTTTACAGAAAAGTCATATCTGTTCTTCATTTTAATATTTTCCAGCAAGGGGTTGAAAAGACTGAGACAGCTGTAGGGCACAGATGTTGATGTTTGAAATGATTTATCTCCCCCTTAGTGCCTCTAGCTAAGTAGTTGACTTTGTATGCTGTTTTCACTGTGAGTCTTGGTGGGTATTTGGTTAATCTGGGGTCAGCCTTCTTGCAGATGGCACTTTGTGACTGCTGAAAATGTGCTTTCCAGAATGACTTTTGTGGTTAATATTGTTTAAGGTTTTCTCTCTCTCTGAGTGGAATTTATGTTTAAATTAATTAAAATCTAGTGGTAGGGATGCAGAATTCTTTTTGCCAAGTTTTGCTTGACGTGGACAAGGAAAAGCCTGTTTCTGGGATCTGGCTTCCTACATGATAGTGTTCCTCAGATTCATGAGTAAATGCACTCTCTCAATTGCACCAACAGGCAAACTTATAAAAAGATGTTCATTTTGCATATGTCCCACTATGTTCCTATACCTAATGGCACGTTGTATCTTCAGCATTGTTAAATCTTTTAATTAAAACATGTTAACAAAGCCTAAGAAAAATAAATGAAACTACTCACGAGAAAATTAAATTGAGAAGCTAAGCTCATTTATAATTATTGTATTTCAATTAGGCTTTACTAGGGCTGGGTGAAGGGAGAGATAAAAAGAAACTACTTTGATGTCTGAGTTTCATAAATATTTCCAGTGTCCTATTTGTGAAGTCCACAATACTAATGATAACAGTTTACCGCATGCAAGCTTTTTCATGCCAATTACTATACTTAAAAATTCACTCATAATATTACATCAAGACATGTCAAGGCTCAGCCCCTAGGTTTGTAAAGCAGGTTTTCTTCATTGCACTTAGGGGAGGTGCAAGTACTCACACCTCTAATTCACAAATTGAATAGACTTTTATATTTACCCTGTCAGAAATCCTGATTCATTCAGCTTGTAGAATTTTACTAGGTGGTTCTTATATCAGATCCAAACCTCTTGGATTAGAGCTGGATTAGAGCACATTTGTTAGAGAGCAAAAGTGTACCTTATTTCTCACTAATATTCATCAAACTTTAGCTTCTAGTTTTTCCATCTTATCATCATCTGCTTCTAAATTAAGGAGTCATAAAATAAAAAGAATCTTCTGTGACGTAGATACCGACAGTCACTTCTTCACATTTCTTACCACCATAAAATGTTCTATTTTCCCAAGCTTTAAACTATAAAAGTTCTAAAACTTCAGAAATTAGTCTTAGATTTTCACATTTTTGATAAGCTCATGAACTAAAATGTATTAAATCTGGAAGACCTAATAATGCTAGCCAGCTCATTACACGCTATCTTCTGTTTCCAAGAGCTATGCTTTCCTAAATTACAATGATTTTTAGAATAATTAGCAACAAATTACCATACAAAGGAAGTAATGCCATTAATTTTGAAGCTAACTTTATTTTTCCATTGAAAGTTTATGGCTGTAAAGATCAAATAACTTCCAACAATTGTTACTGATTTTCCCCCTGAATTTCTTAACTCTTCTAAAGTAGTGCTTGTTACAAATGTGATTCTTGAAGCATATGAAAACACCCATTAATTTTCATAGGGATGACCCTAGATGAGCTAAGTTAATGATGCACATATGTACTTACAAATTAGAAGGCTGATAGAGAGTCCTGCAAATTTTTCATCATACCATTATGATCATTAAAAAAACCCCATTCCTTGGTTTTAAAAAACCTTTAATTTTATCATCAAGCCACTGATTTCTTTCCGCAGTGAGAGAAGGACATTGAGTGATTCACTGAAGTTGTTTGGGTGAATTAGTTCTAATGGATTTCTGTATATTTGTTTTGTTAACGCCTGTCACCGCCAGGAAATGAACTCATCACTTAATCTGGAAACCCAAAAGCAACTTTCGGGCATCCTTAATGTAGTCAAGTGATTAAAGAACTCATCTGATCACAATAATCTGGGAAAGAAAACAATGGCATAAAAGCATATTTTAAAGCTTAGGTCACAGTTAAATTTTGACTTCAGAAAGCCACACTGCTAGACCTAACTTAAAGTGTGAATTTATCACTTACATGCTTCTTCCTATTGTTCTTCATTCCATGGAAGTAGAGTGGAATCTCAGCATAATTTTTTTTCAGAAGAAATTTTTAGACAGATTTAACGCTTGCTAAAAATGCTCCTTGACTGTTCGCCAGTGGTTTCATGGCCTTGATGGCAGCCATGACACCATCACAGTCTACTTTGCCCTCCAGCTGTACAAAATAATTGGTTATATTCAGATACGCTCTCTGTGTCACAGTGAGTCAAGCATTCACACCGAGTCAACATCACTCAAGGTCTCTTGTCTCCCAGTGTGTTTTGATGTGTTAAAGATAAAACACAGCTCTAGAAGACTATTGAAAAGCTAAGAGCCTTTCTGTGAACTGACTGAAAGCTATAATTGTTGTTGACATATTGTAAATGCCACATATTCTGTTAAGGTGACTTCCTCATGCTAGTTTCACAGATGAGGTAGCTCAATTGTAAAGCAGAAGTATTTTGGGTTGTTGTGGGATTGTTTTTCGGTTTTGTTTTTGTTACAGCTCCTTTGCAAAAATCCAAACTAGAATCACGAAGTAGAATTATCAGGTTGGAAGAGACCTCCAGGGGTGTCCAATTCAACTCTCTTTTCAAAGCAGGGTCAGATATGAAACCATCAGGTTGCCCAAGGTTTTATTCAGTCTCCTAAACCTCCAAGGAGGGAGACTGCACATCCTCTCAGGATAACCTCTAGGCAACCTCTTCCAGTTCTTGAATGCCCTGTAGAGCAAAATATTTTGCCTTAAGTCAGAAGTCCCCCGTTTTAATTTATGACCATTGTCATTTGTTCTCCCACTGGCAAGCCAGTCAAAAACCTGGTTCCCACTCCTTAACGACCTAATTTTTGGCCTGTTCCCTGAGTCTTGTTGCACAGGTCAAGTGTTGCAGAGCCTTAGGCATCTTGGTGACCTCTGCTGAACTTTCTCCAGTTTATCAATAAGTTTCTTATGTAAAAAGGACAGATGTGGTCTAATAGGTGCCACACTAAAGGAAATTATAATTTTCCTGGATTCACCAGCTACTGAATCAGAAATAGATCTCAGTGAGTAGAGCGGTGTTGACTTGGAGAATTTGTGATCACAACTATGCTGGTGAAGCACTTTCACAGAGTAAGTCTGGTGTGTTCAATGCAACACAAATATGTGATACAAATGATCACAAGCTACAGTATGATTGTACTGCATGACTCATCGCTGGGGGCAGTTCTGGCTCTTCGGAATAGCTTTTCAGTCCAAAATAAGGGCACCGGCAATGTTTAGGGAACCAATTACCTGAGAACCTGCCCCTTCACCCAGCTGCTAGCGGAACTGAGGGCCTTGGGACACAGAAGTGCTCCGAGTACTCATTGAGGACTGTGTTTGAGTAGTTTAGGAATGATTATGTTTAGCTGACTGTTAAAACAGTAAATTTCCAGCGACATTTTAATTCCTTCTACTTAACTTTGTACTGAAACAAGTGATGGCAAATTTCATCAGTGGTTTCTGCTTCTTAACTGAGAAGCAGAAACTCTTTGAACTTGCCCAAATTTATCAGCACTGGCCATCAGACTGCTCAGTCAACTTCAGTATACAAATTGTGACCCCTTTTATATTGAAAATTGAAATCACCACATCCAGAGAGGAAAAAAGGCTGTGAGACACTAAAGCAGGATCTAGTAAGTTTTTTCACGCATTCCCAGAATCTGTGACAGAATTTCTGTCTCATATTTGCTTTTTCAGTATCTCCTTTATATTAGCACTTGATATTTTCATTTGTCTATTTTTTAGTCTGGTGTAGGAATCAGTGGCACAAGTAATAATGACACATGGCGATAGAAAATTGAGAAAAGAATCTGGGATGTTCAGTAATGAATATATTCGTTGATGGCTAACAAATACATTCTCATGTGAGAATAATAACAAGCATGCCCACTCTTTAGTCTCATCAAGAACATTCAGTTTAACACGTATTTTTTTCAAGTTGTATTAACTATAACCAGTGTTGTATGATACTTCTTCAAAGTGCACCGTATATTAAAGAGTTTAAAACTGTAGCATTGTTCTACAGGATTAAATATATCTTTCTTGCCCACACAATTTTTTAGTTATTTCTTCAGTAAGTGGGATGAACACTGATCCTTCAAGTGTTTAAACGCCATTGAAGCCTCTGCCTCAGCCCACAATAGTTGCTGTTACAGACACACTTATTACAAAAGGACAGGCAAAGAAAGCTGGGCTCAGACCAGATGCAGCTGACGGCACTGCTGTCCACTGGAGAAAAGAGATACGCAGAAGTGTTGGTTTAACATCCCAGCCAACAAGCTAGGCCCAGTTTAAATTCCCCCTCCCCCAGCTCGCCTTCCTTGTGTGTGTGTCTCTCTCTCCCTTTGTTAGATTCACACACTCTGCTTTTCCAATTGCTTTAGCCCGAAGCAGTTGACATTTACCCCAGCTAGATAATCGAGGAATAACATTTGCGTTACAGTTTAACATGACCTCTGCCTCTACAGCTCTTTTTAGATTACCTTCCCCCCAAAAAAATGGTTGCTGACACCATAGTGAGGCAGGAGGTGGGAAAAAAAGAAAAGAGAAGCTTATTATTGCAGTGGCACAGTCAATGTCATGAGAAGCTGCTCTGCCCTTTTCAGTTGTGGGTGAGCAACTATTAAGGAAAAGGTATTAAAAGGAGGAACAACTGTGATGCGAGGGACACACAGGTTAAGCTCAAAGCAAAGGTTAATGGATTGACTGTTACCTGTGTATGAGGCTTAATGTTGGTCTATACACAAGAGAATTGCTTCGAGGTTGTATTTTTTTCATGAAACTAAATTAAAGGGCTAATTTATTCCAGCATAAAAGAGTGAGATGCTGCTCTTGTTGTTGTTGTTTTAATACACAAGGACGTATTTTTAATTCAAAATGTTTGCTGCTTATTTCCAGTACAGTGTGCTATTTCCAGTACAGTGTTTTTGTGAAAAGAAGTGCAAAAAATGGCATTTTTGGCTGAAGACACTCACTTAAATTTAAATGGAAGAATGTTAATGCTGTTCAAGAAAACTAGGCAAAGTTTAGAGTAATAGATTAATAGTTATATTACATTTCAAATGCAAAAGGTTTTGTTTAAAAAGATTGTATCTCAAATAGAAACAAAAAGAGTGATATTTTCTGAACAGCAGAAGAAGAGGAAAAACAATTCAATATTTTCTCCAAATCTCTGTTTTTCAAGTTTAAGATATCTTTCTATATTATCTATAAAATAGATGTTAGAAATCAGTGGCTGCGAATTCTTAAAAGAGTTTCAGGTGAGAAGATCACCATGTAACTGATCTGTAAAGAGTTAACATAAAGTGGAAAAGGAGTTCCTTGTTTGTAAATTACTCAGTCAAGTTAATGTCTATACAGTAAAAGCTGATTATCTCTACTAAGTTCAGGATAAAATCAAATCAGGGTACATATTCAAAGTTTTGTTGTTTTTTTTCAGTTATGCCATCATTATCATGAAAAATAATTTGTATATATAATGTTTACATTACTGTAACCAAGATGGACAAATTATTGTGGTATAGAACTTATCACATTGCCTTCTCCCTGTGAGTGAATTTCAGTAAATTCTCCTTGTCCACAGAAGAAGCAGTGACAGAAGACAAATACACTTATAATGAAAGGAAATCAACTCAAATCAGGTTTAGGCCATCTGTAGATTTTGAACTTTGTAGAGGCTGTTTCATCATGATCAATTCCTTTATCTAGACTTTTTCTTAAACTCCACCTTCCGCTTGATTAAATCGTGTTTTCAAGGAAAAGCTGAGCACATAATAATAACATGAATGCTAGAAGCAGACAAAAGAGGCAAATCAGCCAAATATTCAAAAACTGTCACTAAAACTTACATTCTTTTTCTGCTCGTTTGTAACTTTGGGAGGGAGAAACACCAAAAGAAATACATAACAGAATTACGAACCAAGAGGAATTAGAAATATGTTAGTTTAATGGAATACAAGCTTTCAAAAACCTGACATTTTAGATATGGCTTATTAATGTCTTCCTTAAAAAAATTACCTGTTTTCCTTTTTTGTCAATGTTGAATCATTACCTAACATTCTTTTTTGTGTACTTTGCCCAATTTTATTTTAAATTTCTCAGGTGACTTCAGCATTTGCTCACGGCAAACTACTCCTAAGCTTAATATATTCTACTGTCCAGAACTTATTTCCCAATATTCATTCTTTTACCCTGTCTATAATTTCAAACGATTTTCAGCACAAAGACTGAGTTATATCCTCACATACTCATACCAGCTGCAGCTGGTAAGATTGTGTTATGCGCAATTGCTCGCAGCAGAAGACTCTAATCCTTATTTATACCTAACATGAATCTTAATTATCACTTCTTCAGTCTAATTTTTATTATGTATATATGTATTTATTTCTTAAACATTTGGTTATTAAGGACAGAAAACTACCATATATTCTCAGCTAACAGTCACAGTGAAACTAATGACCGTGTGTTTTTTTTTTTAATCCAAATCGGTGGCATTTGGCCCAGACACAGTTTATTAGATGAGACACAAATAATGCAATATAAAAAGCTGTGTAACTATTTCCCTACTGTAAGACATAATGTGATATAGTTCATAAAAAATGAATGCCTCTATGTTTAATTTATTTTTGTATTTTAGGAAGATGTTTATGTAATTTGTGAATCTTCCTGCGGCCTTCAGTACTCCAGTGAAGAGAGTTCTTCCAAAGAGTTCTTTTGGTCACAGAGCAGTGCAGTTTTGGGTGATTCAAATGTCAAATGAAATGCTGAAGGTAACACAGGATTTCTGAAAAGCAGCACTTCATATGGGCGCACAGCCCGTCTGATGATTCTGCTGTGAGGACCAGGCACAATGGAGATGTTCCCATACAGTGAATTATGTGGTTGCCAGGTCATACCTAATACTGTCTGAACCCAGTAGATGCAATTCCTTCTGGTTATCATGGGAACAGAGCATGGGGACAAGGTGAGACTGGCATGTATTTATGACCAATAGTTTTCTTTCAAAGTGATGTGAGCAGGCGTGCTAAGGACTCCATTTATAAAGGGTACTACTACATGATTTTGCATTTGCATCTTTTCTAAAGCATGACATCAGCCAGAACAAAGTTAAACAAGGAAAGAGGAACAAAAGTCTTAACTGATGCACCAGAAGACCTCCTGCCTGAATAGGATTTAACAGAAGGTTCTTTACATTGGCTGTGAGGAAGCCTGCAACTGCTGAGGACTGGTACATGGATTTCCCTTCTCCTCCAAGGTACAGTAAATGGCTGCAATCAAGCAAAAACCATGTTCCTGTGCCAGAAAACCTACCCAGTTGCTCCCCTGGGGGATATACTGAGACTGGAGGGTGGTATGAGGAGGGATAAGTGGAGACGCATGGTGAGATGGCAGTGGTAGTGATGCCTCACGTTTCACCTTCTGCAGGGCCAGCCTGTGCAGCCACAGCTCAGCAGCAAAGGAGGCACTGAACAGCACCAAGCAATGATTAGAAAACTTTACCCTCAACATGATTTTGGAAGCTGATTATGCTCAGACTACTTCAGTTAAACACTCATTTGTCCTGTCCTTATCCTATCTTTAACGGGATAAGCTCAGCATCCGTTTGGGCAGTAATATCCCACAAAACTATGCAGTGCTAAGAGGAACTGAGTCCCATGTTACCAGAGGAATCACAGACAGGTTTGTGTTCAAAGGGCAAGATTTGGCCTTCCCACCTTTATATGAACTACCCTGTGAGTTAAAGTCTGTGCATGGGCAAATCATTAGGATGAATAGCAGGCTGAACTCTCTGCCTTCCGCTCACACATGACCAATACGGATGGTCACCTGCAAAGAATGGCCTCCTCTGAATCTCCTCAGGCAACCTTCCTGCACAGGAAGGACTTGCACTGCCATATCCTGAGCAGATGCTTAAATTTTAAGAACAATAAAGTTTTAAATACTAAAAGAATACAGAAAAAATGCATACGCTATAAAACATTTTAAATTACATGTGGTTACAAGTTGCTTCATTCACTATCACTCTTTTTCCATCTTCAGGCTTCCTTTATTTATTTATGGCCACATTTACTTTAAAATCTGTAAATGGGAAAATGAAGCTAGTGTCTTAGAAATCAAAAGGAAAATATGTTGAGAAATTTGCTATTTAGCCGACCACTATTTGTATATGAATTGCTGTCACACAGAATGAGGATGAAAATAATTTTTTTTTCCGTTCTGTTTGCAGGTGAATATTGTAATGGTTGGTTTAGGTTTTAGTTTAACAGCACATGGAGTCTGTATCTTTCAGCTGGATACATTTATTTCAAGGTACTTAGAAGCTGACTTTTATGAGATTATTTAGTCAGTGATTATTTTTGTTGAGAAATGTGTCCTTTATCCCTCTCATTCATCCACTGCTAAGATATTTCTGTTTGTCAGAATGCCTCCATTTCTGATAAATGACTGAAGACTGACTGCTACACTTTATTAAAAAGTAATAACAATTTTTGTACGCACCCTTCACATTGTAAGGGGGGGACCATGAATCAAAGGACACTGCCTGTCTGGGCCTGATAAATGCATCGTTTACCAGCTGAGGAGTTATTTAGGACTGGCTATTAATTTAAATCACATTTATCTTCCCTGAATGGGGGGAGGTTGCTGTGATAGGACTGCGAATGACCAATAGTGCAGCTAAGTGCACATTATTTATTACTACCGCCTGCAAAGCACTGCACAATATGTTAAAAAACCCCAGTGCCAATTACCATGGTTAATCTAGTCAGGGCAGTAACAGATTTCTTCCTAACACAAGCCAATTTCTACACTTGTACTTTTGAATCTCTAGAAAGTCAGTGTTTGCTCAAAATTCCTGATGGTTTGAAACAGTTTTTTATCCTCTCCTAAACCGTTATAGGCAATACCAGCACTCTTCACTTTTTTCTTCATTTTGGGGGAAAAAAAGCCCCAAACACCACTTTGTTTAGACATTTAAAAATAGAAATTTCTGGAGTGCAATCAAGTCATGTAAACCATGTCTTCTGGGAGATTTTTCAGTTTTGTTGCAAGGCATCTGAACAAGGAGAAGCTTTGCTGAAGCTTAGGGAACACTCATGCAGAACTGCTCTGGGCCACTGCCATCTAACCTGTTCAGAAAATGTTACCCATAGAATTAAAGTAATTCTGATGAAAACCTTCATATGTAGGGCTTTGTAAAGCCCAGGTATTAATTCAGCATACCACATATGCCCATAAGATATAGTCATCTGTGCCTTGTTGCTGTGGGCTAAGGTAGCAGGTGTCAAGGCAGGTGTCTCTGAAATTTACAAGTGTAGCTGAAATAAATGGCCATTGAAGAACAGCTACTAAGATGCCCTACAAGCATCTGCAATGGTGGATGGTCACCTTCTGAGAACTCAGCGAGGAGAAGAAGCTCCTGAGGTAGACAATATGAGCTATTGTAGCTCACAGCCCAAGTAACTAACAGAGAACAGAAGCACCGTAAGGCAGACAGAGACACATGGAGAAATGAAAGAATTACAAACATTGAAACCATAGTTCTCCTCCTTACCTGCAAGAAAATATCAGTGAGAAAGATAAGAACAAAGCATTATTTTCTTTATCTGCAATCATTTGCACACTTACACTTCCACAGCTGTAATAACGCTAGTGTCCCTTCCGGCATCCAGCAGGAGTGCTGTTTTTCCTTAATGCTGGCTGATCATTCATCTCCAAACAAAACCTATTTTTTTCCCACTGGTTATGAAAATCTTGCTAATAGTCAGGTTTCCATGGAATTGCATTCAAAATACAGTACTGTGTTAACAGTGGTAGTTGGTTTATCTACAGAGTTTTAGCTGTCCCCCATACTCTGTCTGATAAGTTTATCATCACTCCTGACTTGTATGTCAACAATCCTATAACTGCAAAAACAGCTAAGTAATGATTACCAATGTCCAATACTATCCAGTGTTATGTATGAGTAATTCTGGTTTTGCATGCTTGTTGCATCAGCTCCCAGTAGTAATTAAGCCCTTATCACTAAAAGCAAAGAACAAGTACTGAACACCATGTTTGAACAAAGTGTTGGGATTCCCATCCCATTAGTCTAAGAAATAAACAGGATATTTCTATACAATTAACCCTAAAATAAATAAGCAGAAATCTGAATAAAAATATACTGGCACCAGCATTATAAGAGAGGATTCATTCTAACAAAATGTTGTGCATACAGGTCCCTGGAAGTCTGAAGAATTTGAAGTAGGAATAAGAACTTTATAATTTTTTCTAAACAGTGTCAGGAATTAACTGAATAACTAACCAGAGGTTATACTGACTTTTCTATCAAGAAAATTCTTTAAGGCAAGATGATGTTTTTTCCCTCTTGGGATATATCTGATGCTCTTATTCAGCCATGTAACAGGAATTAATCCAGGACATTTCATCACAAAGAAGATCTTAATATTTTTCTCCTCACTTCCAAAAGTCAGTATAACTCTGATAATCTGCATTTCTTACTGGTATAAACCTCCTGTTTTGGTTCTGAGGATTTGTGGCATAGCTTTGGAATCCAGGGCTAGAAGGGAATGGGGGGACTAAATCCAATTCCATGCTCTTGTAAGCAACCATATCACATAATCTTCTTACACTTATCAAACTCCACCTTAAAAGCAATTAGTTTTTTGTTCCTCAGCCCCTACGCCCTTACCATGCTTGGGAAGCCCTTCCAGGGAATGATTGCTGTGCTAGATAAGATTCTTTTTTCCAATTTCCAGCATAAACTTACCTCCTATTTCTTTTCATGCCAAAGATGGCATTCAGCTTAAATATTTTGCCTCTATCTCTTGTGTTTATTTTTATATGTATTTATAGGCAGTTAAATCTCCTTTAGGGTCTGGTTTGTTAGGCTAAGCATGCCAAATTACTTTGGTGTCTTTTTGATATTTATGTATCAACTGTATTGTTTCCAGTAATAGTTCATCTTTCTTTTAGTAGGTGCCTAGTCCTCAAGGTTAGGTTTTATTGGGGAGTTGGATGGTGATACTAATGCTTTCTTATCCTCCCTGGAAATATCTCCATACTGTACCTCAGAAACACATTTGCCTTTTTTCACAGCTACAGCATATTGGCAGCTCACAGTCATACTGTGATCAGCTAGAGAGTTTAGGTCACTCTCTTCTTGGTGATTTCTGACAGATGAGCTCACAGTTTATAGCAGAGTATTTGTGTTATTAGTCCCTGTGTGACTGACCTTGCACTTCGTGCTATTGAATTTCATCTTACTTCTATTCCTGTCGATCTCAAGGCTATCTGATTCTTTCTCTGCGATATCCTGATCCTCCTCCCTACTGAAAATGTGTCCTGACACTGGTGTTATCAATACTTCTGTGCATAAGTTGGATCCTTAACAAAAATACAACCAGTGTCTTACTGAAATGTCTCAAACTGGGCAACACTTCAGACTTTTTACACACAGTAGTCACCATTCTCTTCAGTCAACCGTTTACCCACATTATATCTATCTCCTCTGGAAATCTTCAGCTGCTCCAGCTTTACCAGTTTTACTGGTCTTCGTATTTGCACCACGGTTTTGATGTTTGGTATCTAAAGATCTTCCATTTATATGATGCTAGGGGTGCAAGGGTGGATTCTTCTGTATTTTTGTAGCACTGGATTTTCAGATCACTGTCTTACAGCAGTGCCTCAGATAGCTCTTTCTAAGAATATGGATATGGATCTTTATGAAACTGTGCTGGGAGGAGAGAGCAGGAATGGAACAGACTGCCTGGTGGGATCCAGCTTTGCATCATCTGAGAAACAGTGGTGAAAAAGCACCCAGGCATTGAAGTAAAGTTGAACAGAAGTCCATCACTCAAATATGTGACAAAAAAAAGAGTGCATTGCTTTCAAATTTCAGGCTATCAGGCATACCAATATGCCAAGCCCCTGTCAAAAGCACATAATAGAATGAATATTTTTAGATCAAAAGCTGCTATCGTTTCATACAGTTTTTCATAACCTGGAGTTGTACAGTCTGAATATTCAGGGCAGAAGATTTGCCCTGAAGACTTTGCATGTCAATCATTTGTAGTGCAAAGAATGGGTCATATCCACACTGGGTCACATTTTGCTTCACTTACTACAAATTCCCCAACCTAATATTTAAGCTGTGTTATAATAAAAACTATTTTTGATCATGTTTCTGCCATGTTATGACTCTAAGCATTTTGTTTTCCACATAGGCTATAGAATAAAGTCCTTGACCGGGTTAATCCTCAGGCTCTGGTCTGTCTCTGAGTTAAAGATACACAGAACCTCTGGAGCTAAACACAGAAGATCACACTACTTGTTCTATTGCTTCAATTCTTTCCTTTTTACCAAGAAACATTTGTAGGAGCTCAGTCTGTGCTACTTCCTCTGCTTACACTGCAGGTATTCAAAAGACAGTCAGTCTTAATTATCCCATCCCCCTTCACACATCCCCACACCCAATTAATAATGTTCAGTGATGTATGAAGCTGAGTTTACATTAATGTAATTTTTTAATACATTAAAGTGGTGCACGTCTCAGGCATTTTATAAATAAATGTCACTAATTTATAAATACTTGCGCCACCCTGGGGATCACAGACTGTGAAGGGGAAAGGGCAACAGGGGTGCAATCCTCTCTCTTCCCACTCCCATTTGTAGCTCCTGGGGATGCTCAAAGAGATTAAACTTGCTCTTGCCAAAACCCAGGGCATGCAGCTATTACTTACTTGTACAGTGCAATATAGTTTAAGCTCAGAAAAGAGCAGCTCTGGAACATAGTCTTTGCTGCCTCTCTTAGAAAAATTGAGGTTTTCTCTAAATAAGGAGAGGAAAAATGTTCAGGTACATGAGAATCAAAGTTTCTCTGTCAAATCATATTCCTGATGCCTTTTCAAAGCCTGAAGCTCTGTAATAAAAACAATAAATAAATATGTGTTTCTGCATGTGGGGACGTGCAAAATGGGAAGGTTTTAAATTCAGATTCACAGTTACCAGATCAATGAAATGAAGATTATCTGTTACTTAAATCACACTTAAATGGAGTTAGTGCATTAATTTAATTCCACATTGCAGCTTGGGGTGAGAGAGTAAAATGGCACAGAAATGCCTAAAAAGAAAAAGTATCATCAGATGAAATTTCGAACGTAGCCATTGGTGCTGTCTGGCTTAGTCTTGAGCCTGATTTGTGCACATATGGGGAAAAGTCAATAAGATGCAGCATTATGAAAATATTCTTTGGTATTTAATCTCTTTTGTTGTCATTGCTACTAAATTTCTAAGAATTCTGATTCATTTTTATTTCATTTATTATTGTAAGACTGCACATTTTTGGAGCAGGAAATTATCAGGCTTTTGTACAGAAATTAGCACATTTGTATAACAACAGCCATAAATTCTTCTCGAAACCAGGAGCTAGGTATACGATATAAGGGACAAAATGATTTTTTTTTTAATATAACACACTACACTACAAGGCAAAAAATCCAAAAAGTTTCTGTTCCCAGATATGGGATATGCATAAAGGATGAATATTAATCTGTGTTAAAGACAACAGATATTTTGGCCTTTTTACAAAATGTGACAAAAGATCTCTTTTTTTCCCCTGACTCTAGCTGACCTCTGCCACCTTTGTTTTTTAACAAACAAAAGAGAGCCTTTTGTTTTTAATTCAAGCTCAAAGTGAAGATTCTAGACAGGTAATTGCATGAAAATTTGAGGAGTTTTGGCTTTAGTCAGTGCCTATAGTCCTTTTCTCCTCCTGTATTTCCTGTGAGATGGTCTGGGAATATGTAGCTTCATTGTTCTTTTTGGGCTATGTTTGCAGACTATTTCTAGCCTGCATCAATGCAATCCAAATAATCCTCAGAAGTTGCTTCATTATTTATTAGAAAAAGCAATCTGGCATGCGGTGTGTTATTGACAGCTGAAATCCAATACTCAAAGGTCACCAAAACAAATACCAGAAAGAAAAGGTGTTAAGGCAAATAAAAATACACCTTTTTAATTTTGACTGAATTGATTAAATAACAATTGAGTGGTGTCACAGGTCATAAGGCTTTGAGACATAAGGTCAGCTTAATAGAAAAGAGCCTGGGGCCATGTCACAGGGTATGCTCTGAGGCCTAGGACTGAGGCCACATCATTGTGCTCGCTCCTGCCCTTACCCCATGTAGTCTGAAATGAAGAAACGCCTAAACAGAATAGAGAACAGTCTAAATAGACTAGTGCTTATCGCTGAGGGCTACCCCCTGAGTCAATGCTGTTTAGAACTGATTGCTTTATTTGAAGTGAGAGTACTGGGCATCTCTCAGTAAACATTTTATAAAATGCACTAGGCTGAGGAGGAAAAAAAAAACAACAACTAAGAAACAAACCAAGAAAAAACCTTTCTATACAAGCAGTGTTCTATAACATATGTACATCTTTTTACAGTCACACAGTTCAACCCAGACATTTCAGGACTGACATAAAATGAGTGAAGGAGAAAATGAAACACTTTAATACACTAAAATCAAAAGCATCTTCTATGTGATTTTGGGAAGGATGAACCTTACAGTGGTTTACTCACATTAATACATTCATGCTAACATTAATTAAACCTACATCATTTGTTTAGTGCTGGCTTTTTGTATGCTAATTATTTTGTTGCTAAATACAGCTAGGCCAAGGAATCTACTGCCATAGAAATTCATACCTTCAGATGCTGTCACTGATCTTTTTAAAAGGGCTTAATAATTTTACATTTAATAACACAAATGAAAAAGCTTGGTCTGTCTGTAGTTCAAGCAGCTACTTAAACCTATCTCCCATCAAAGCATGAGAAATTCACTACATCGACTTCCACAGGTGAGCTGGAAAACAGCAGGTAGGAAATTCAGTATAGGAAAGTAAAAAGTTATCTAGATTTTTTAACACTTTCATGACTATCTGCTCACTCCAGCAGACACTAAGGCATATCTCCCTCCTTTGTGGTTGAATCTTCTAGCACTCATCTCTTCAATTCTTCCTGTGTTATTCCAATCTTGTACTGGTAAGGTAAACAGCTGTTACTGGAGTGTATAACAATATTTCTCCATGGAAGAGAGCTAAACTGGAAAGGTTGTCTTATTTTTGAGTGGACATGTATAATCTATTTTGTTTCACTGGTACTGCAGTATCCTTTTGAAAATGATCTCCTTTTGAAAATGATCTCCAACAACCTGTCATTCCCAGACTTCTCATGGCAGTGGAGTTGCTAAATTTTGTTCTACTTTTAGGCCTGATCATGCTCCCATTTAATGAATGGCTAAACTTTTGTTGATTCTCAGGACCATTATTCTGATTTTCATTTATTATTTATTCTTTAAATTTTAATTTTGCACACTAACACACTGACTCACTACATAACTCAAACACTGGGAAGTTCTAGAGCTACATATCTTTTAATTTTTCAAATTTGGTCATAATCTATAAAACATGCAAGAATATCCACCAAAAAAAATTGAAATTTTAATCTACTTATCAACTATTAATGAGTTATGATTTTCAAATGTAAAAAATATGTAAGGAAGTAAGGTATGGGATCAATTACATGACAATAGCCAGTGTCTCATATGAATTCATGGAGTAAAGAATGCTTTTTACGAGCGAGAATCGGATACTCAAAGTATTTTCTACTTACTGACAATTTTAATTGTCTTGAGTTGGAGAAAAAATAGCTTTTGTTTTAAGACTGATAGTTTACCTTTTTTCTATGCTTATTGTCCTGGTAGAGTTTGTTTCCTTTTCAATCAGTTTGTTTTAAGAAATAGCCAATGGCTTCAAAAGATAGTGCTTTAAAATATAATTATACAAGCAGTGGAGTTCAGGGCCTACTCTCTAGAAACATCAAAAGCAAGGACTTTAATTCATAAACATCTTTATCAGCAGTGGTAAAGTCTATAAATCACTCAATGAAACTGACAATGTTTAGCACTCTTAGTTTGAGCAGTACCAGCTATAGAAACTGTAAAAATAAAAAGATGCATTTTATTTAAAAAGTGTCTTTTTGCGCATACAGAAGAATCTGTGCCTGCAGTTTTCAAGTGACCAGACATAGAATGAAATCTAGGACCTATACTTGAATGAAATAAAATATTATTTATGAAAACTCATGTGGGGAAATTTTTCTTTCTGTGGAAATTGCTTTTCAGTTCTGTATACTCCTGTAGTTTGTGCTGTGGTTTGTGTGCTCGTAGAAGAAAGTTGGACTGCAGCCCTTTAAAAAATCTTTCAGACTGATGATATATCATCTGCTATGGTGGGTGGAAAATGGCAATGGAATAAAATGAATGCCAATGTGCAGAAACAATGCACAAGTTCTTGATGGCTGGAGTGTTCCTTCCTGGGTAGCTTGGACAAGGTCCCCTGGGCAGTTCCTGTGCTCTCCACCAGACCCCATGGCCCGGAAAGAGACAAGCAGGAGCTATGAAGTGCAGGTTCAAGAATAGCCTGAACGTCTCTGATCATTCACTCAACAGGGTTAAAAAAGCAAACACTACTAGTTCCCAATGATGCTGGATTTTCAATGTCCTGGTGCTTTGCAGGCTTGTATAATGACCTTCATGTCTTCATAACTCAAAATAGGAGGTTTTTGTGGATCTAGATAAAGAACAGACAATCTAATGTCCAATCTAATATCTATTCTTTCAAATCTTTCTCTTTTGAGGATGAACTGAAACATATGAACATGAAGGCTATGTATCCCCTGCACCCATTTTACTTTTCAGGCTGGAAAACACTGCTTTTGGCAGGAGCAGTTTTTCTGGATTCAGGCAGAACATTTCTGACCTACTTTCTCTCTTTTCTGAGAGCCCATTGTGAAGAAGGGGGAGATATAAGTAAATCATTTGTTACAATCCTGCAACACCTCTATGTGCTTGCAGCCTTGAATTAGATTCTTGTATTAAACACCTGAGTTTTAAAGAATTTGAGCACCTATAGCTTGGGTTTTCCATATGGATAGGCAACAGGTACTCGTACTTCTGACATTGGCCTGTTTGTTAAGGTGTCTGATATCAAGAGTTTTAAGCAGTTTTGATAGATGATCAGTTTCAAAAAACCGCTCATCACGGCGGTGTGTCCTCATTAAGCATCTTCAAAAGTGTTTGCTTAAATCAGGATTCATGAACTGAACTTCAGTCTCCTTCGTTTGCTTATTTATATTTATTAACTGCATTGTTTAACCTCTTGGCTCTTTCTTAGCAACGTATTTCAAATTACACCTTTTATCTGATTTTGCATTAGGCTAGAAATTCTGCATAATGGTAAGCGTTTATGCTGAAATACTGGAATAAATATTTCTAATTTTGCCCCTGCTAGGTCATATTCTCCATTCCTACTTTAAAATCTCTATTAGTTCATGTTCTTATTTGTATCTTATCTGGAATTCTTCAATTCTACTTCACAGATTAAATAAAATTGGGTAAATTCTCTGAGGTTTCATTCAGTCTTTCTTCTCAGCAAATTAATCCAGGCCATAATGTCCTGCAAGTGGATAGAGGGTTAATCAGTGTTTGTGTAACCTTTCCCTGAACTTTCAGAAGTTTCCCAATTAGCTGGGGTAACTGAAAAAGCCCACATATTTTGTGGTGTACAGTGTTTCCATTCCCTCTTCACAAAGTTGCTTTAAGCAGCCATCCATATTTCTAAAGACTCTAGCTAAAATGTGGAAGTTTAAACCATTCTTCAGTGTGTCTAGGAAGCACCAGCTGAAGTGGATTTCGGTGGTCACTCTTACCGGGCTGCTTACAAATTATCTTCCTATCAGCTTATGAGAAGTAAAAAGAAACAAACTTTTTTCTCCATGGAGGAAGAGGTCTTGTTATGCAGAGGACTTTATAAAAGCTTTCTTTCCACACTCTGTGCATTGACAGATGGTGCCATACAGCCCGAGAAGTTGTCATTTAGAGGAGATGTAAGGTAGGTGTGCAGCACTCTGTCGAACTGTACCAGTGAGCAGCCCAAGTAGTCTGTGTCTATAGTTGACACCACAGCTGTAGGCTAAGCAGTGAAAAAATGTAAACTGTGGTGGAATGGTCCAGAAGCACAGTCCATCTGAATGGGCAGACTGACATAAATATCTTGGTAAGTGAATGATATAACTGCCCTGGACTGAATTTAGCCTATCTTCCTGAAAAGTGAAAATTGACTGATATCTGCAAGGTAGAGATGAAGCTGATACTAAGACCTGATAAATTACTTCAAAATCTGTGGGAAAAACAAGCATGTCATACTTAAAAGCAAGGCAATTTATTCAAAATTCTGTAGTTGCAAACTCTTGCCATTAAGAATTTTGAGTCTGACTAATGGGGAAATGAAACAGGCCTCCAGGACAGAGGGTTGAACACCATCTTTAGCACAGAGAAATAAGTGAAAGGTATAAAATAGGCTCTATAAATTTCAATGCCTTGGATTCCTATTACCATATGAATAAAATAATAATACCATAAAAATTTGAGTAAGTATCCAAAAAATGCTTGTTATATTGTTTTGGCAGTGTTAGAGGTTCTTTTATTTTTCTCTAGCGTAATTTCTCACTTAGCTGCCATGATGCTGTGTAATATTTCATTTGTATTCTTTGATTTAATGCTTTGACTTTCTTGTATTTGAAAATAATAAACTAAAACCTAAAAAGAACTAAGAAACATTACATAGTTCAGGGGTAGGATAGTTTTAGGTACACCTGATAATACATTCTGTTAGTTGTCTTCTGCAGAAATGGCACTTACCGGTTTCTTCTCACCTTCAAGTTTGTTCCTAATTATGAGGAAACTTCTGACTTCACAATAATGAACTCAACAGTTTCTCATTGTTTTCATTGTGTTGCAAAATTGCCAAAGTGTGCTAAGTAACTGAGAGGTCCATCTAGATATGTTTGTATTGTGAATAATTGGAGACACTCCAATCCCCATAAACATTCAAAAAAATAAAAAAAAAAAAAAAAAAAAAAGAAAAAAAAAAAGGTGCACTCTCTAACAGGTCTAGTGGAAAGCTAGAACATGTGTGAATAAAATATTCTTTATGACTCCTTTATTTGACAAAAATTCCCAGACCATGACTTCCTCTCACAGTTCAAATGTCAAGCTTCCCTTCCACTGTCGTCAGGGTGGCATGCAGGAACAGAGGGAGACCCTAAACAGAAGTCTTTAATGATGACAAGCCTGGTTGACTCAATGACCCACAACATCTTTTGTCTCCCTTTCTCCCCATGTTGACTCCTGCTGATTCAGATGGGGGAAGCCAACGAGCAGAGCAGTTGCTCATGCATAGTCTAGGGAAAATACTTCCTTCAACCCTGTGCATAGAGTGCAAAAGGCCCTTCAATTTCCTCTGTACTGTTTTTTGTGGGTTTTTTGTCTTTTTCTCTGATTGACTAGCTTTATATTGATTGAAAAGTCATTTCCTTTGCCCAGTCTTCTGAGAAACAAAATAAATGTTTTCTGTGACCCTAACTCTTAGATTTTTCTTTCCACAGAGCTAAAGAAAAAGTTTCCTGTCAATTATATTGAAGGAAAAATTATATTGTTGTTTTGTAGCACTTTTTTTCTCCCTATGTGTCAAAAGGGAGCAAATGATCCATTAAAAGCCTAAAAGCTGAAATAAAGATTAGGTGTAAAGTGCTATTGATCCCTTTACGAAAAGAAGCAAAGACAGATTCCACTCCACTGTCAGGTTACATTTTCAGTAAGTTACCCAGATGCAAGATTTGAAACTTCTACAAAAGAGTCCTTAAAGTGTTGTTGAAAGTATCAAATAAGATTACACCAGACAGGAGAAACAATCATTAAAAAATGTCAGTAGTTCAGCTGCGGTACTGTCAAGCTATATTGTCCCAGCGTTTCATGTAGCCCAATGCCTGAGTGTTTAAGACACCCATATGAAGAGACAGAACTTTAAAAACATCACTTATTGCATTCTCAGTGAGTTCTCTCTCTGTCTCTCTCTCTCTCTCACTCTCTTCATACAAGTATATGTATCTTCATGTCCAGAATCTACAGTGTCTTAGACACATAATTTAATTTTCATTGGATGGTGCAGAAGAAAGCTCTGATTTTCCATTCCCTAACTTGTTGTCCATCCAAAGAATAGTCTGAGTATTTTGGAGACTAATGAAAGCTATACCACTTCTAATGAGAGAAAAAAATCCTATTGCTATAAGTCAGCACAGCAGATTTTCTTCCAATTACTCTACCTTCTTGTTCCTGAGAAACCTTTCTGATGTTTCTTTGCTCCAAACAGGAAACTGGACAACAGTTGAAAAAATATGTGACTTAGCAGAGAGTATATGGTCAAATATCATCCTTCTTTGTACTGTTTTGGCATTAATAGTTTATTAGAAACCAGCTACTCAGGGCATTTCTCCTACTTTCTGTATCCATTCATAATCAGGTTTAGCACCTGAGTATACAATACAGACATCTTGAATATGAAACATTTGATTGTTTTTTACATGAGCTAGAACCAGCAGAGATTGATAAATCTAAGGAAGAATTAGACAGCTGATTAAATTCTATAAATTTAAAAAAATTCTACCAAGCTAAGGCAATGAATTTCCTGATTCTCAGTAGAGCAACTTTAGAACATACCCAGGGTTAATTTTTCTTGACAAACAAAAATGAAAGGACAAATAGAAACAAATACTAAATAAAATCAAGTGAAGGACCTTCCTTGTAATCTGTCACATCTGAAAATATAATGATTATGGAGAAGGTAGACTCCTCTCTTTGAGAAAAACTAAGAGGAAGCAATTTTTTTAGAGCAAGGGAGTGAAACTCTCATGGTAGGTGCATTAGTTCAACAGAAGGGATCAAGTCTAAAGATGACAGATTATTTGCAGTGAACTGCTTTAAACTAATACCTGCAGAGGAAGAAAATCTCAGAGATTAATTTTAAATTCAGTTATTGGAATGTAAAAGGAATTTCTAAGTGGATTGTATACTCATATTAGAAACCTGAGGAAGAGAAAATACTAATTTCTATTAAAAAAACTATTCTGTGAATTTGTGAAACTAGTGAACCCTGGATTCACATGGATTAGTGTCCTATGTTCCCTTTCCTTTTCTGTTTGGTACTCTTGGCCTTATGTGACTTCTTGCACCCAGGTCATTCTGAGCCACCTGTAGTTTGCCCTAAATAAATGTACGATACTCATGGACTGTCCCATGTCTCCTAGCTACTTTTTGGCTTCTGACTAACAAAAAGGCAGAGCCGTGTCTTTAGCTGTCTCTCGGATTATCTCTCTCTAGCCCAGAGCCCTTCTGCACTTTTAACGCAGCTGAATAACAGACTGGGGATTCAGCCTGTAACAGAAGCAGAGGTAAGAGATTTGAGCAAAACTTTCACAGGGCTGGCCAAAGAATAGTCTTTCCATGTTTAGTGTTGCCTTAAACGTTTAACAGAACCAATGCTGTGTCAATATTCTAATGGGGTAAAAATAGCCCATAACTTAGAGACCAGAAGCCCTTAGACACTATCTTGGAAGGAATATATTAGAACAGCTGATATGCATTGTTAGACATAAAATTTTCAAGAGTAGTAATGTATTCTGTTCCAATGTATTACAATTAAAATGAACCTGAAATGTCTCCATTAGGCAGTCCTGTGGTGCAGGAGAAGTAAATCTTTCAAGCAAACAGATGGAGTCGGGACCAAAAATCAACACTTTATGCATTTTAAGCTTTTATTTTGTTCTAATTCTAGCTAAATTTAATGGTACAAATGCCTTTTACCAACTGGAAAATACTAGGTGAACTTCTTCAGCTTGCTTCCGAGTCTAATTTCAGTGAAACAAATCAAGTTCGTATACTTCTAGACTGCTTCATAATGCAAAGCTGAGCATTCTACTTTAGGATGATTATGATATTTACTCACTATGAATTAATAAATCATGGAAAAATCAATTCAACTTGATCATATCTGCAATGATGTAGCATTTAGTGGTTGCTTACAGCAAAACCTTTAGCCAGTTCTTGATTGTACTGTATAATCAGTAGAGGTGACAGAGCAAGAGAATAGGCTGCAGCTTGGTTTCCACGTTGGGATGAGTTGGCAAATTGCCTCCCTTGCTTGTAGAAATCAGACTATTTTGCCTGGCAGCTGATAATCTTCCCAGGAATCCCACAATAAATTCCTGCACTATATTTTCCTGTCTGAGACTTTCCTTCTTCTGAATTGATTTAGACCATGTGACAACAATGGGTATAGGCCATGAAGTGAGACCAGCCAGACATACATTCTGACAAAGCAACATATTTATGGATAATCAAGTGATGAGGGAAAAAAAAAAAAAAAACCCGAACCTGCTTTTTTTAGAAACCTTCTAATAGTTTTCAGATTTGAAAATGCTCTTGCTAGCAGATGCTGCTTTCATTCATTCTTAAAAATGTGTTCATCAATAGCAATTGTTCCAGTCAGATCCAACTTTTAAAAAATATTTTCCTTATAACACTAGCACTGAGAACAGCTCTGTGTGAGACCAAGGAGAGAAACCTGTGATTCTATTCATTTCAACAGACTGAAATGACCCACACAGAACTTAGTGAAGGACAGCTGTGGGTGAAGTTACTTCACTGACCACAAGAATGACTCTCCAATTCTCACAGGCTAGTTATGATCAACTATGTGATGAAGATATAGCATGGTTTATGTATAACGTGCCGACAGCTGATGTGGAAAACAACACTGGTGAAACAGCAGCACAAACTTTGGCATGTTCTAAGATTGATGTTACATACCACGGGTTAATGCAAGACTTCTGCAGAAGATTCAGTGCACTGGTTTTGGCTGGGGTCGAGCTAATTTTCTTCACAGTAGTTAGTATGGGACTGTGTTTTAGATTTGTGCTGGACACAGGTTTGATAAGTCTTCATTTCTGTCACATTCTTCTTTAAAAAAGGAAACAACTAACTCCCTTCCAACTTAGCATATTTTATGATTCTATGTTAGATGGCATTCTGCTTATCCTTTGAGCTACTTACTGTCCAAGAAGAGAAGGCTGAGAGCCATGAAAAGCATAGATTGCAATGCAGGAAAAGACAAAGATACCTCTGAGAGGAAAAGGGACCAAAGGGGTTCCCAAGAGTGACACAAAAAGATGCATCCTAGGGGCAGAAGAAATTATGTCGACTTTGCCATAGCTCAGAAAGCCCCTGAGCTGAGGGAAAGCAGACCTGGAAGGAAGCACCTATCCTGCAAGGACACAGCAGGCAGAGCAATATTTATTTGGAAACCTTTGCTTTTAATGAGTATTCTCAATTTTTAAAATGGGACAGTTGTCATTCTTTTTCATATAAAAGTTTGCTTTTGTATTTTGAAAGCCATTTTGTTCTTTTTATGGCAAAAGTTGCTCTCTTTCCTCTGCAAACTCTGGTAAGAGAGCAACATGTTACAATGCTGTCGGTGATCGAGAGTGTTGATGGACCACTGCTACTGCTCTGCAGTGAGCTGGCTGAGCATAAGGGGAAAAGTATTCTGCTGTTGGCTGAATGAAATGGAGGTAGAAAAAGGTACAAGAAAAGAAATGAATAAGCAAGGGGGATCAGCTTCGTGAAAAGTATTGATTATACGAAGGAAAAATAAAAATACTGGAAGCATTCTCTCTGAGACTTTTCACAATTATGAAGGAAGGAAAGGCGAATGCAAGAAGAAACAGGGACTGCAGGAGAGTGTAAAAGGAAACCAACTGCTCATAGGAGACCTCTATTTTTAGATTTAAAAGCACACTGTCAGTCTCTTCTGTGAAAAACAAAATAAAAATTATTAAATATGTTCTTAAATCTGGAAAAGAGAAAGTATATGTGCAAAGAAGGATCTGAAGACATTTGCAGTTTTTCCCGTATTATTACCCACATTCTTCAGAGAAGTGTGTCAGAGGGTTCAAACTCTGTAACAACCAGCATTTGTTTGTTCACACTGACCTAATTTTCAGGAGGCTTTAGGTTTTCATGTGTATAAGCAATTTATCATGAATACATACGCTGGAGTTTGTCATGCATGTACAGAACAGAGTTGCCAAGGAAAAAAGTTGGTAATGGAAAAGGTGTATTATTAAATCATTAAAGCTTTCTTGCACAGTTCCCTGTAAGTCAGATCCAAACAATTTAAATACTAATCTGTGCTAATGCTTTTACATGTAAAATAAGTAACCATGTTTTTATTGCATTTTAGACAGCCAATCCTTCTTTCTTGTCCATATTTGCATTAAGTGCATATAGTTTCACACATTTATATAGTGATTCTTCAACTGAGGAATCAAATGCTACATCAAAGCAGAATAGAATATTTTCATCATGTATGTAATGACAATCTTTTGCAAATGTATTAGAAGTAATAATTGCTCATCAAACTAAATAAAATGAAACTTGGAAAAAATGTAGAGCAGTTTTAATAAAGTATTTCAGCTGCAAGGAAAAATATTTAAATTTGTAATCAACGCATACAAACAAATCACTCATCAAATTTCCTAATATTGTGGTGCTAAGTAAGCTAATTATCCATTCTAAATGTTATTAAAATAGCTTTTTTCCCTTTGAAGTTAACACATTAGTTTTAATAGAACTATCAGACATAAGAAATATAAAAAACAGACAACAAAACATATGCAGAATACAAAGTACGTGTTCTTTCAGATGTTTGGAGTTTGTGCTGAAGACTGTCAGGGCATATGAGGATGGTGCTGTATACAACAAAACACTAGAAATACAGAGGACACAGATAGATCTGACTTCCTAGTGAAACATGCTGAACGAAGTTTAAAGATTTAAATTCTGGGGTCAAAACATGAAGAATTTTTTTTCACCATTTCTTTAGAGTCAAAATATCTCTCTCCTGGGTTCACTGGGTCTATAATGATGTAAAAATGAGGACAGACATGCAGAGTTTTTTATAAAGCAAACATATTGGTACAGAACACACAGAAGTGGAAAATGAAACTATCAAAATAAAATCCCACAACTGAACAATTATTCAGTTCAAAAGTTAGAGCTGAAATCCATTTCAACAGACAAAATATGTAGTAAAACTAATAAATCTACCTTAATTTCACAAATTCACCAGAAACATACAAATATGACTCAACTAGATTTGTCTTAGAAGAAAATATCTTCTCAGAGAAACATAAGCATTGTGATGACTAACCATAATTCGGTAAAGAATGTCACTAAAAGTTGACTTTGAATAATTACTTTAATTAATCTTGTTTCTTCAAATGCAAAACACAGCATAAGTTTCATATATATTATGTATATTTCATGGGAAGTCTGAAATGCTAGCATTCTCCTGTCTCCTTATTTGGGACAAAGAGGAACAGGAGAGAAGCGTGGCATCTGAAGAAGTCAACACAGGACATTTTCTCTTGAAAACAATCAAAGAATGTTTGATTTTTTTTTTTTTTTTTTTTTTTTTGCTGTCTTATCTGGTGTTACTTACATATAATCAGTATAGATGCTCACCTGTCCAACTGTAGCTTTATGTAAGTTATAAATGTCCTTTGTTGTTATTTCAACTAAAAAGCACAAGTTTTAGACACTCCACCTAGGTTTGGTACGATTTCACCGCTGGAGATATATGTCTCTTCATCCCTTATACAGACAGAGCTTAGGAAATTTGATTAGATCAAATATTTAAACTTTTTCTGGTTAAATAAGATGGACTGAACCAACACAGTGACCAAACTGAGGGCTCTTGTCAGTGCAGGACGCAAAATAATTATCTGTGGAAACTGCATGAGATTTTAATCAATGGGTTCAAGAGGTCTTATAAACTGCATTGTCTAAAACCCCCCATTTATACCACATTTGGAAACCCCAACACCAACTGCACTGACAACTTTGGTGAACCTTGTATATTCTTTCCTTAAATTACAATAAACTGTCTTGAAGAAGGGATAACAAAAAAAAATTAGCTGAACCTGTCTTTTTCTCTTATGAGCCTTTCATATGAGCCAGTCACTTGTGACTAGCCAGCTTTTGTCATTATAATGACAATTCTGACCTTCTTTGCATCTTCACCTCTTCTTAAAAGAGTTGCAAAAAAGATTAGATGAAATGGAATAGTTCTTTCCTAAAGTTCCCAGTGAGGAGGTGCAAAATGTAAAGGTTTCAGACATAAAATGTGCATAAAAGGAAATGAATGGGCAAAGAAGCTATAAAGTCCTTGAGACTTAAGGCCCAAGCTTAAGTCTGCAAACTGTTTCAGTTAGAAAGGGAAAATAGCCTGATCTTTAAAAACAAAAAAGAGGAAAAAAAAAAAAAAAAAAAAAGAAGAGCAAAAACTCTCATGAGTGCTAAAGTCTCTTTAGGATCTTGTAAAAGAAATTGCCCTTTGGACCTCCTCCAGTTTACTCATATTCCCACCCAAAATTGAACAGTTGCCCTTGACCACACGTACTTGTTCCTGAGGATATTACGTCTGTTTTTTGAAAGTGTTTCAACTGAAGCATGAAGAAAAATGCTGTGTAAATAAAAAAAATTGCAAACAAATAACTTAGCATTTCTGATTTGAATTTTCTCACAGCCTTTTCATCTGTCAAAAGGCTTGATTTTCTTCTTCTCAGTTCTCTGTTCTATTTTGTGAGAAACATTGTTAAAAATCTTGTTACTGGAATTTCTATTGGACAATAAAGCTGTCTTTCAAGCTGTCTCTTAATGACAAGATGGAATACATCCTGCTAAATTTAAAAGAGATATTTGGTCTTTTAACATGTTAGTTCACAGCACCATATTTTTAAATCTGGATATGTCAGTAGAGCAGTAAGAATTTATACCAAATAAGGATAATCTCTGCTGTTTGAGAGAATAAAAACAAGCTTTTCCTGCCTAATTAATTTCAGATTTCATAATATATTAAACTCCTTAATGCTTAATTTATTATTATTAATTTATACAAATGTGGTAAATAAGTAGGAGGGCTTTTTGCACCTGTGACTTCACAATACTTCCTGTAAGAATTTAACTGGGTAAATGAGAAATAATCTTTTTTTTGGAACTGCTTTGCAACTCTTACTATTCAAGTGCTTTGTTGGTGATGACTTAAACATAATTGTGCTGAAAATGAAGCTTATAAATTAAATAAAAAATAAATTTGCATTGAAAGTTCATTTTGATTTCTTTACTCTCTAGCTGACATTGATCAGAACAAAATGCATACCCCACAGATGCAATATGTAGAGAATTCTGTCCCATTATCAGTCAAGGATTTGGCATGATCTGAACTGGGTCTTCAAAACTTAAGTCTTTAGCTGGGCTGATGTGAGGAATACAGTATGCAGGAGTTCAGTATGCCTGTGGATTTTGAAGCATGTAACAAGCATACAAAAACTTTCAAATCATTATATTTAGTGAATGCATCACCTATAGCTCCTGAAGTTCAAATTGTAAGCATCTGCAGGCAATACATTGACTTTTAATAGCCAGAGAAGTAATAAAATAATATTGCCACAAAAAAATTGTATTTATATGTTTCTATAACCTCTACATCATAGTTAAGATACAGTTACGGCTGAGGGCTAACTCCACCACTGACCTTTTGTGACATTCTGTAAAGCTTACTGTCAGCACTACAAGCTGCAAAGTAATGGAAACAAAACCCAAAACAATTCCCAAACCAAGATCAGTTTCTAACCACATGTAAGCTCAGCTGTGTTACGCAATAAAGTGTTCCAGCACGTATTTTGCATCTGTAATTACTTCCCGTCATTCCCTATACAGCCTTTCTAATGTGTAAAGCTGTCATACCCATATTTAAGGGGATGTTTCTTCCTTTTCACTTTAGAATTGATACCTCGTGTATGCAAACAGGCAGACGCAATTTAATAGTCCCTCAAAACAATTTTGTCACTTAAGTTATATGAATACTCATTAAGACAGCATTCTCTCATTTTCACATAGATCACCTATGCTATGCAAGGGTAAGGCATGAATGCAGACTTGTGCCATCCATTTAACTCACACTTTACCTAGTTCAATCAAACGTAGTAAATTAATATTTTCACTTGGAGTAAGCATGGTTGAAATATTTTTTTGGTGTGTCTACACTCAAGATTTAACTTTCTAAATGCTGGCTTTACATTCATTTATAGTTGTATGAAAACTTTAAAAAAGATTTTCAGAATTGATCCACTTTAAAAGCACATTTTTAATTTTTGAAAGATAAGTGGGTTGCAAAGGGCCAAATATGTACATATCCAAAGCAAAATTTCAAAGCCATCAGTTACACAGGGTTGACCCTTTCTCCACAGAAGACAATGTGGTATCTTGCAGGAGCTGTCACACGAGAAACACTGAAGAGTAGCCAAGCTGTACCAGCTTGGTTCAACAGGCTGTACCTGGTATGAATGGAGCCTTTAAATGTGCTGAGTGAGTCAGGAATGCTGGGGCTAAATTTCAGGGGAAGGGGGAAGCTTATTGAGAGCAAGGTTGAATTTATTAATATACTTATTTTCCCTCAACTACACTTTGATCACTGACTTAAACTGATGCTCATGGAGTGAAGAAACATATGCTAAAGAAGAACTTGTCATGCAGGACATCTATAATTAAAGAAGATCTTCAATGAAAGCATTTCACAACACCTCCATTAAGCTTTGTCATACTGCAGAAAGAACATGAGCCTCTGTGTAAAGAAAAGTTAAACAATTGTCAGCTGAAAGCAGATGAGGATTTTATTGAATACCTGTATTACTAATGCATGAAGAGGTACCCATGCAGAGCACAGCAGATACAATCATTGCTTTTAATCGTTGTGCAATTTTTATTACTGGTGGAGCTACTAAACAAAAAGAGAAGGATAGATTTCCTTTACTGGTAGCCACAGTTTTATTTCAAGATAAATCAGTCACCTAGGTCACGGAGTTGCCACTGATTCTAGTGCCAGAATCACCTCCGCATGATCAGACAGGTAGTTTCACTTTTTTGAAGACAGCACAGGTCAGGCACTCAAACTCCACTAGCAAGGGTTACATAAACTGTAAAATATGGATAACCATATCCAAATCTTCCCCCTGTGAAGGAATATAATTATTTGACCAGGAAATCAAAATAAAAAAGTTAACATGCAATTGTATAATCTTTAAAGGAATGTATAATAACAAAGAAATAAATATACATTAATTACTAATTATCAAAAGGCATTATCAGAATTTCTATAGTCGTATTAAGTTTGCACTAAGGCCATGTGGTTTTATCTTGAGCCATGGTGCAAATATCCAGATTATTGGAAAGTAGTTTTTGAACTGCTGGTCAGCTGTCCTAACAGAACATGCAAATCATGCTTCAGCTGTAACGTTGTATTTTCATTTATTTTAAATGTTGGTATTAAAATATTGAGAGGTAGATAACAGATAGAAGCTAGTATCAATATGAAATTTAATGCCCAGTGTAAAATTGGTTTAATATTTTAATTTTATTAATTCTCAGTGTAAGTTTTTTTCATTTTTTTAGGTGAGGATCCATACCTAAGTACTACTGAAAACATTACCTGCAAGGGCAGTCACAACCAAAGGAGGAATATACTGACTCTGGATAGTGGAGATTCTGACTTCGAGAACTTTGTTTTTCAGACTTCATTTGTTTCTTTCACTAATCTACTAAGTTTATAAAAGAAAGTTTTAAAATATTAGAATTAAGCGCAATCCAGAACCTCATTCTGCACATGCTGTCTTGTCAGAAGCTCTTTCATGAAAAGATAAAGAGTTCATAGGTTTTTGTTGAAGGCAGTGTTAAAACAGTACCTTACACCCTCGGGTGTAAGAAGGGAGAACCAAGTGTTTTGTCTCAGAATAAATAGCCTAATATCAAGATACATTTGTTTGTTCATTCATTCATCTCTCTGAGCCAACAGCCTTGCAAAAGGCAGGAAACATACTTTAATTTGTTCCTGGTTTTAATCTCTTCTATGGTTTTCTTATTGGCTCTTTTTCCCTGTCTGCTGCTCTTTCATTTACAGATTTTCTCAAGTACCCTCATTCTCAAAGGGAAAGCCACCTGGTTTTCATTTGGTATTCTCAAGGCCTGTGGTGTCAATAAAACTCATCTACTCTCATCCATACTACTTTGGATTTATATATTAAGCATGGCAGAACTCAGGCATGTGTCATTTTTCAGGGGCTAAATGGAAAATTTTTCTGCTTTAAAAGGTGGTATCACACATTTGTGTCTAGTATTGTGAAAAGTCAAATGAAGCAAAATCACAGACATGCTAAGCATTTCAGCTTTCTCAAGGTACATAAATATGAACATTAAAAATGTACATTTCTCTTTGGTTTTTCAAAAGGCCAATGACCAAGAATGGAGGCAAAGAAACAGGTAAAACATAAAATTTATGGAAAACACAGTGGCAGTGAAAACATTAAGGCTTTTTCTTCACATGTGGGAATTTGTAAAACCAGGAATGAGTGTTACAAGACTTAAAAGGTGTCCTGAATCAATTCAGAAGTTTGCCAGTTTGAGCTTAAGCCAAATGACTACCCAATGAAGAGTAACAGATGCACCTGATGACATAGCATTCCAGTTCAAGGACATAGCAGAAATATCACTCTAGTTCTCCCCAGTGACAGAAAAAACTATTGATTGCACATTTACAGCTCAAATGGTTTTTTTTTTTTGGTCCTTTCTAGAGTAACAACAGAATTCTAAGTGTATGAAGAGCTTGTGGGTTTGGATTCAATTCAAGGCCAAACAAAGAGCTCAGACTTTCACCACAGACTACAGAAGAATTTACATGTTCTGTGTTCAGATTTGTGAAAACTTGTTGATCTTTCAAGCTAACAAGAATTTCAACGGTAGGAGCACACAATAGCACAATATTCCTTTTGTTTTCTGATGGAAAAATTTACAGGTACAAAAATCCATCTGAGAAAAGGTGAGCTGATAACTTGAATTCAGTTATGGTTTGTACATTATGTGCAGAGAAACTGAATCAGTGCTAATTGATCTACCAAACCAAGTCACTGAAGAGAGCCAAGTAATTTGGATAAACTGGAGGCATATATTGTTTCTCTAGGCAGGAAATAGAAAGACAAAAAGAGGAAAAAAAGCCCAAACAGTTCATATTTCTTTCAACTTAATTTTATTCACTGAAATCAATAAATAATTTGCTTAACATGTGAGGAAAACTCATTAATTTCTTTTACATTTAACAAAAAAATATACATAAATAAATAACTCTACAACAGCTAATTAATTTTAAATGGTGCTTTAAAAATTGTTGTTGCTGTTGTTGCTGTTGTTGTGGATGTCACTATTTTCAGGTCTTTACCCAGTCTTTTCTACTTTTCTGTAAACATTAAAAGCAAGCATGTATTTTAACCAATTTCTCTTTTTTAATATTTATTTTTATTTTCATGGTAGAAAAGTGGTCTTCACACACAGAGAAATATGTCTTTAAAGACATTTCTCTTCCTTTCTCTCATTTAATTTTTCCCAAAAGAGGGCAAAAGTAAGGAATTATGAAAACCCATGTGAGTGCACAGCTTCTAAGTAATGGTTATTAATTTGTGATTTATGTTTTCAGTTTCTATGACTGTTATTAATACAAAGGTTATGTAGTTTTTAAAGTAAAAATCTCAAGAGAGGCAAACATCTGTCAAGCAGACGCTCTAAGAAATGAGAAACTGAGCAGAAAGCAATGCATGGAGAAGCTGACTTTTAACACAGGAACTGGAGAGATTGAGATTGTCTGCCCAGGAAGACAAGTGGAAAGAGTTGGATATGAGTGTCACTTCATTGCCTTGGGCTGGAGCTGGAGTTCACATAAGAGAGGGAGACTGCCTGGAAGCAGTACAGCATGGCAGGATCACGTCTGTAGAGCTCATGGAGAGCCAGTGTCCACTCCAAGCATATTTTGGGGGAGTTCACTTCAGAATAGCTCTGATTTGTTGCCATCAGCTGAACCCTCATAACCAGCTGAAGGGCATTTGGGGGTGTTTGTTTCCTCCTCATGCAAAAGAGTTTTATCCTTTGTGATGACTGTGAGTTCTGAATGAACAAACATTAAGTGAGGAGAACTGGGAAACTTTCCTCAAAAGCACTTTGCTGGTTAAAATTAAAATCTCATGAAGTTCCTAGCTGAAGATGAGGAACTTCTTCAGTACTGAGATATTGTTTTCTATCCAGGATATAGATGTACTGGTACTAAAATGAGATTCCTCTATTTCCTGTTTAACATTAAGCATAAAATTTACTTTCTTTTCCTCTTTTTCTTCCCAAAGAAGTTTGACTGTTATAGTGCCCTTCAGACGTAAATAAACTTGCAATTGGAGAGTTATGCACTTCAGAGGATTGTGTAAATAGTAGTACTTCAAAAGGTCTGTTTAACTTCTACAATGATTTTTAGTTTGTACGCTCCTGTGATCTCAGTGGGTCAGTATGTAATGGGACATTACCTTTGATTTCTCTAACATCCTAAAATTTTACCATTTATTCAAATATTTTAATGTCTGTCATGATGCAACTGAAATTCTTTTTCTTTTGTATGTTAAAATGTTGATGAAAACCCACAATAGAAAAATATTTTTAATTTTTACACAAGAAAATATTGTTAGTCACTCCACATTTTCTCTTGTAAAACTAGATAACTGAATATGGGATTTGAGAAGGAACTTGACTTTTGTATATCTGGACATTCTGGTTTTTAATTTTGTGACCTTAATGCTTAAACATAGGTCATTGAACTATTTGGGAACTAGAGTTATTGTTCATTTGTTCTCATATGAAATATGCACATATTTTGGATTCTCTGTGTTGTTTTGTTTGAAGCTAAAATAAGATTCAGTTGCTAGAGTAAATCAATCTCATTTCTGTTTCTAGCACTTCTGGTGATAAATCTATTAAATAATTTTTTCCTTCTTGTTTATTAGACTGTAACGAACAGATGTTTTCCATTGCTTCCTTCCTTTCTCCCTCCTTCGCTTTCTTCCATTGCATTTTATTTAATATTCCAAGGGCAAAGACAGTGATTAACAACCAGCATCTCATCTGAGCTCCCATTTTCAAACACAGCAGGTCAAAAAAGCTGGTTTAGCTGAGATATTATTCTGAGATATGAAATTCTGGTCCCAGGTGAGGCTCTCCAGGCCACAGAAAATGAAGCCTGAGGGGGCACAGTATTTCTTAGCTGTCCTTTGTGTGACACTGATTTCCATGATCCTTTCAAGCTTACTTATTGTCTACATTTGATAATATTTTCTCCGTACACGGACTTCCTCCATTTACACCTTAAAAAAAAAAGGTAGTTTAAAAGTATCACTCTAATTAAAATGGGGGGGAAGCATACCTCTAATACATACTTTCTATTTCTAAAATTGAACAGCCTCCATAGGAATCGCAAAACAATAGTTTACCATTTCATTTATGAATATTTCAATCTCGTTTTTTGAAACACCTATTTCCAGAATAATTTTATAGGAAACCTAAAAAGAGCAGTAAATCAGAGTGAAATGTAGAAAAACAGAGACTAAGTTCACAAACTTCTAAATACTTATTAGTTTCTACACAAATTCATTATATTTTCTCATTGGTTATTTCACAGCAGTAATAATAGTAATAATGATAACAACAATTTTTATTTTATAGCCTAAATACAGTTACCATTAAAAAAGTTCCAATTAAACTTCCTATTGTTTCTCACATAGCAACACTTCTCTTTTTACACCTGACTGGTTACCTCCAAAACCTTAGTTTTCTTCTAAGGTGAAGGGGTTCTGGCCCACAAGTGTTGAAACACCTACTGCCAGGAATGTTTTGAAAACCTCAAATACACTACAAAAAACACTCTAGCAGACATAAATAGTCTTTAAAGTCTTTAAAGTTTTAGTTGTTTTTTTTTCCTTTGACAAATATTAATTCAGAGCTAAAAAAAAATAATTACAACACATGCCTCATAAACATCTATACTCTCCAATATATTCCAAGTACAAAATGAAGAGATTAATGCACCAAGCAGTTCTAAGTATGCATATAAGAAGCTGAAAAAATGTAGACATCTTTTGTTGTCTTCTAGTAAAACTTCTTGATCATAACAAGCATAATTGACTGGTCTTAACTATATTGTGATGTTCAGTTCACTTCCCAGATGAGTATATTTCTGAGCTCAAAATATTGGAGCAAAAGGGATTTATTCTTGTTCCTCTACAGAGGAACAAAAAGCTGGTTTTAAAGGATTCAAATTTTAAGTCACGAAGAATCGTTATTGTCTTCTGAAGCATCAGCTTAACAATAAGTTCTTATTTCTCCCTCAGTATATGCACACTTGTACATTGACACATTTTATTTACTGTTTCAGAGTTACTCAGATTTTCCACCATTGCAGTTAAAATTAATAGGAGATGAAGATTTACATGTCATTATATGAATCTGATCACTCTGCAGTTAAAAATTTTCACTGCATTTCTAGAAGCATCCTAAGATGAAATACAAGGTCCTCAGATATCTCCAGCATGGTCTTATGGATCTATATAGTCTGCTTTTGTCTTTTCCTGAAGTCATAAAAAGGTCTCAGAATATTCTACATGAAATTGGGACAGAGAATTTCTACAGGTGTATTGAGTTTTATGACGAAATCAAGAATATTCCTTGAGGTGTAAGAGCATGTGTTTGCAAGATCACATGAAGACTGCAATTACAACAAGGAAGTTTTATTCTAATTTGAAGAATCGTCTGGACTCTGCTGAGGCAATTTGATGTGTCCTTGGATCTGTCATTATAGTACGGTTCAATATATCCTGATACAAACCTAATTTTGGATTAAAATTTTAGAGTACACTATGAAAGAAATCTGCTTGCAAATAAATAAACAAAACTTCCTATATTATTGTGTTATATTGGTAAACATGTTCAATGCCTAGACACTGCACACATCTGTGCTCACACTGAGCTTCTTTTGTCAGTCTTTGGGACCAGCACTTGAGATGATGACTCGGTTTCACAATAATTTATTGAACTCCTGTTGTCAGTACCACTGTAGATGCTTTTACTCTGAGTTCTATGCATTACTGTGGAGCATGTATCCACAAAAAAAAAAAAAAAAATTTAGGAAGCTTCTTAATGCCAGACCTCTGCTGGATTCCATGGCTTGTCCTTAGGGATGATTGGTATTTTTTTGTTTGTGTATACATGAGATTCTCATTTTAGAACTACTGTTTCTGATACCCATCACGTATGCCTGTGCTGCTCACAGTTCACGTTATTTTTGTCAAACTAAAAAATGCTCTGCCAAAATATATTCCAGCTACATACGGAATGAATATATCAGCGGAGGTTTGTCTTCAGAAACAGGCAAAGAATGAGTGCTAACAATTCATAGTGCTAATCAAAATTATTTTACATGGAATACTACTCTCTGTCTAGAGTTGGAGATAAATCGAAACAGATAGGTAGTGTTATAGCCTCCAGATAAGTAGTGTTATAGTCTCCAAAGTCTCACCAGTTTCTCTGTTTAGATATATCACTTTTTGGCTCTTTTCTTGGAACCAATGCAGATATAGCTGATGATGAAGAAGAGTCAGGACTTGCAGTCAAGTTAGCCAACTCTGATTGAGATTGATGGGCTTTAATAACATTCTCATTCATGAAAACTGCTGATAATGTTCACACCAACTACAGATTCCAGACAGAGTTCTACATGGCCATGAACCAAAATATATCAAAAATGTTTACACCTTCATGAGAAACTTTGTATCTGATGTGAGTTTAGTGATGAATATTTGTTTTTAACATAGAGATGGCCGTGATTCCCAGCCCTTCCTATTCCCAGAAAGCAGCACCAATATTAGAGTTTTCAAAGTGGAAGAAACAGGGAGTGGTTACTGTCATATAAGGAAATGTAATATACCTGTAACAGTAGCTTTGAAAATTATTGTTCATTGACGACAGTGTTGCGATTTTTTTTTTTGAAAGTTGTAAACAAATGTTCTTTTACTAGTTGTTGGCTATTGGTTTTCAGGGGGAAAGGAGTGATGATTTGTTGTTTTTTTTAATTATTTATTTGTTGGCTGAATACAGGAATATAGAATAAATCTGTGATCACATTGGGTAATTTTCTCATTTTTGGGAAGATGTGGAATGAGAAGTGAACAAAGCATGCGGCTGCTTGTTCAAAGTATTCATAACTGAATGTGAAATAACATGAGAGAAGATATCTTTTGGCATCTCAGTTAATAGCTCAGACTGCACTAATATGACAATATAATATATTGTCTTTGTACAATGTACTTCTCTTAATGTGCAACTTCTGGTAATTAGAGTATCAACATGTAAGAACACGAATGGATTGCACCCAGCCTAGCAGATCTAAAAACAAAACAAGTTTTTAAGAATTAATAGTAAAATTATCAACATGAAATTAGATTTTCGTACCATTATGATGTTATTATGATGTATACAATGGCAGTGTGCCTATCGATAAGCAACATAAATTTATGTCTCTGAATTGGTCTGTGAATTTCATATGCACTGATGTCTTGGGGAAAAAGCATCTATAGTTTGTAAGCTCTTTGTATGTTATACTTTACACATAAGAAATAAACGTTATTATGTCATCCCATTCACTTCACAGGGCAAAGATGGACCTCTGCCTGGCAGTTAACAATGTTTCCCAGTGGCATCCCCTACTCACAGTACAGAAGATTATTTCCAAGTGGTCACAGGATTAATCATGACCCAGCTATGGGGGGACCACTTAAGTTTGTGCCACATACCTGCCTGGATGCCCAAATATATAAACACAACTATGCCAAGTGCAAGTTGAAACATTGTTGTTAATACACCACTAAAACTTAAATATAGCAGCTAAGATATTGGGAGGCAATTTACTTCCCTTGCTTAACTTGATCATTATTCACTATATGTGTATAGTCTAAATTGTACAGCCTCTACCATAAAAAGCAAAACAATTTCTTGCTTCTGTCTCCTTTTCTGTGAAAATACCTTTTTTATCAAATTACCTAAGTACTTTAAGCACATGCTGTAATTGTTTCTGTTCTCTATAAAAATATATATATTAATACTTAATATCAATGTTAATTTCAACTACATGTTTTCCAGAATTCTAAATTTTGCTGTCTAAAATATATCAAGAAAGAATTTTTGTGATTACATGCAGGATGTGTCCCCTTTGCTACAGTCTGTTTTCAAAACTGTGGTTGCCCTTGACAGGAATAAGATCTTTCAGCAGCATGTTAAAAACAGAGATAAAACATAGCCATACAATTTCATAGCTGTGTACACCACGTATTTTCTCTAGATGACCAATATCAAGTACTGGTAAATTAATGTTTTCAAGGGTTCCATGGGAGAGAGGTTACTACTCCTTAGTCTTCCATGGGATCACTTAAGAGAACTGTTGAAAACTTGGTACAGATAATGGATTCTAATGTCACACAAGCTGAGAGGAAAGAAGTGTGCTATTCACACATTTTGCTCTAGTGGTAGTATTGATTCTGTCCTATAAACCAACTTGTTCCCACATAAGACAAACATAAAACTGTCTGAACTGAAATGCACCAATCTGTCTAAAGCATCTGTTTCTGGAGGAAGAGAGAGAGAAGGAAAAACAACCTAGAAAAGCAAGGAAGGACGTAGCTTTCTTTTTCTTCTGTTAATGGTCCCATCTGTGAAAATAAAGGGTGTGAAAACCATCAAAAAACATCCAAGAACTTTTGCAAGGTGGACAGAGAAAGATGTTTTCGTTCTCGCAACCTTGAACTTTCAGAAAGACATGATAGAGAAGAAACTAGATGGTGGAAAATATGGAAATAGCAAAGAGGGCATTGGATGGTGGTGTGGTTAAACCCCATGTGGCAAAAAAGCCCCACAGAGCCACTTGCTCACTTCTGCCCAGTGGGATGGAGCAGAGAATCAGAAGGGTAAAAGTGAGAGAGCTCATGGACTGAGATAAAGACAGTTTAATAGATAAAATAAAGCCATGCATGCAAGCAAAGCTAAACAAGGCATTCACTGTCCACTTCTCATGGGCAGGCAGGTGTTCGGCCATCTTCAGGAGAGCAGGGCTCCATTGTCTGTCATGGTGACTTGGGAAGACAAATGCCATCCCTCTAAATATCTCCTCCTTCCCTCCTTTTCCCCCCCACTTTATATGCTGAGCATGACAACATATGGTCTGGGATAACCCTTTCACCACTGGGGCATCTGTCCCAGCTGTGTCCCCCTCCCACCTCCTTGTGCTCCCCCAGCCTCCTCACTTGTGGGGTGGGGTGAGAAACAGAAAAGGTCTTGGCTCTGTGTAAATGCTTCTCAGAAATAGGGAAGACCTCTCTGTGTTCTCAACACTATTTTCAACACAATTCCAAAACTTAGTCCTGTACTAGCCACTGTGAAGGAAGTGAACTGTAGTCCAGCCAAAACCAGGATAGATATATTTACAGGTATAGAAACCTTCACGTGAGAATGCCTCCTCTGGATAAAGGCCTTCTATTTTAAGTAGCACCACAAAATGCAAGCCTTATTCTCAGGTATATTAACATAAACATTGTCAGCAAACTTGTCAAAATAAGTAAACAAAGCTAAAAACCCTGATTTCTAGAAAACAGCAAGAAAAAAAATCACAAGGCACTTCTAAGTGTCTTAAAAATAAGAATAAGGGGAAAAGGAGCCCACACAGATTCATTAAGAACAAATAATGTCAAACCAATCTAATTTCTTTGTATGAAAGTTAACAGGACTTGTGGATGAGGGAAAGTATGTGACACATGCTGACTTTAGTAAGGCTTTTTACATTGTTGCACATGACATTTTCATAACTAAGCCATGGAAATATAAACTAGATGATATTGCTGTTTGGTGAGCCTAACTGGTTGGAAAACCACACAGAGAATAATTATCAGTGGCTCACTGTCAAACTGGAGAGATTTATCAAATTGGGCTCTTCAGGAGCCTGTCTTTAATATGATTCAATATTTTCATTACAATGTTGGATGATAGCACAGAGAGTAAGCCTATTAAATCTACAGATGACACCAAACTGTGACAGATGTGAAGACATTGGAGGACAGGATTAGAATTTGAAATGGTCTTGTCAAGTTGGAGAAAAAAGCCATATGTAAACCAATAATGGCAAATGCAAAACTCTATACTTAGAACAATAAACTCAACAAATCCATAATGGGGAATAGCTGTTTGAACATTATTGTCTCTGCCAGACCTATTTCTGTTTAAACAGGGAAACTGCCTAAGTCTAAGCACTGCTACTATTCCCAAATTCAGTATCTATTCGATGAGACCAATCTGACTTGCCTGAGCATCCATTGCTCATTTCCTTCTCTTTGACACAAAGTGCTTTGGAACAAGTTCTATGATCCAACGATTTTCTCATTTCTTCTTCTGTCTCATGTGCTATACTCCTTACCAAAAATGACTGCCTCTAAAGAGTCACAGAGTATTCCCTTGCTCCTGGAGTCTTTGACTCTCCTCTCCGTTTAGAACACTGGTATTCTCATCTTCCACCTCCTAGTTCTCACCAGCTTCTAAGAGATATAAACAGTCCCTCTGCGAAGTGTTTAATCTTCCTTTCCAGTTTATCTTTTCCCAGTTCTCTCCTGCTTGCCTCTAGTTTCTCCATCAGTTTGGCATCCTGTAGACCTTCCTTGCTCCTGAACTTGCAATATATTAGCATTATTCAAAGACCTATGCATCTGCTTTGTAAAAAAAGAGAGGGAATCTTAAGACTCCTACCAAGAAATTTTCACTTGAAAAACTGGGATTTATTCTAAATTACCAGCAAGAATCATGTGACCTTAAATACCTCAGAGGAAGCCCTTAGTTCTGCATCTGTTTGTTGAAGACTGGATCAGAGCAGCTGTGTGTTGACAGCAAGACCCAGAGGAAGGTGGAAAGTGGTTTTACAGATGCATATCTCCTGAGTTCCAGATAACCCACAGGCACAACCTGGATTGTCCATCAACCACTCATTTCAGCCTAGCTCTTCCACAGCATAGAACACTTATATTCAGTTATGTTGACCAGATTAAAAGGTGTTTTAAGCCCCAGGTTTGGCAAGAAAAAATTTCTCCATTCATCCCTCTTCCTTTGGGTGAAAATCATAACTTCACAGACTGTTCTGCTCCCACTTAATCAAGTCCCCAGAAACTTTCAGATTAGTCATTAGTTGTAATGCTGATGTGTATGGATACAGATCTGTATCAACAAACAAAATGAATTAAAGTAGCGCAGAGACTTTGGGTTGACTGCCAAAATTGCAGTTAAACACTAAGAATCTAAGACTGAAAAGCTGAAAATGAGCCATCAGTTTCATTCTGTAACAACAAAAATGAAATAGCTTTAGTGAGATGCAAAAATAACAGATTTTCTTGGTAAAATATGCACAAAACCTTAAAGAAGTTGTAAATGAAGAGGAGGAACTCCAAAGGGAAAGTAAGGGGAAAGATCAGAGTTAGAAAATATGTAGGATGATACAACAGTGAAATTGTTCTTCCTAAAGAAGTGAAGATTTGGGAATACCTTTTTTTAGTTTTGCGACTTTCTGTCAATACCAGCATCTGCTCATGAACTAACTCCTGAACTTTCACAACTGACACATACCAAGATAAATCCCCTCTAAAAGGCAAGTCTGTGCATTTGTAAGCCTTACTGCATTGCAATATTATTGTAGAACCTGGGTCCTAGAGAGCAGTCTTCCTATCTTGTCACACCATTCTAAACAATAGTTATATAGATTTCTGGGGGAAAATGTCTTAGATTTGACTGATAAGTGTACAAACAACATCTCCTCTTCCTCAACCCCAAGACTCATCTGACACAGTTTTGATGCCTTATGCACTAACTTAAAAATAAGTAGGAGCTGCACAACCCTATTTAAAACAATCTCTAACTGATTATCTACTTGTAAATGACAAGTTAGATACCTCTACAACTCCTTTTAGAATAGTTTTTAGGAGAACCTGGAGCCAAATATGATTACAAAACAGCACTTTTAACTTTACAAATAGTTTTTAGCCATATTTCTTCACAACAAAAAATAAAAAAAATTACACCCTTTTCCCTTTCATTGTATATATTTCCTCCTTTGTCAGACTTTTAAAAAAAGAGAGGAAAAAAGCCTATATATCATGCATTATTAATTATAATAGGTGGGAATATAAATCGCACTTGATACTGTAGGGGGATGAGTATGCAACCCCTTTGATTACAAAGTAACATCACATTGATAAATCTACAAAAAGATTCTTACATAGTTAAGGCATGACAGTCCCTGAGTCTGATTTTGTTCCCTACCCTTTAATTTTATGCTGAAGGTAAAAGTCATGCCTGAGACAAATCACGACTTAGCTGAGTCAAAAAATTTTTTTTAATTGAAAATTCAATACAAAAATATAAAAAATATAAAAAGTACACAGTATTTATTCAAGCAAAACCTGCAGGATTAGTGATTTTAATAACAACATTTTCAAATACTGGAAATTCACAAGTCATAAATATGAAGAAGTGATTAAATAGCACATTTCTTACAGAAATATTTTTGTTCTGCTGAAAACCAATGAAGATTATAGATATTTTGCCTGTCAGTAATTTCTACAGGATAGTAGAGATTCATACCCAATAATAATTGCCCAAGATTTTTAGTTCCAAAATAATTTATGAGGTTATTTCTTGATTTTTTTTTCAGACACACATGCATCTAATTTGTATGTAAAATTGCTAAAGGGAAAACCTCCCACATCAACATCTTTACAAAAACTATTCTCGCTCAGGTAACTCAGCTGGAGAGACTGAAATCTAACTGAATACCTCAACTAGCATGAACATGTTCATTTAAATCAGATATGAATTAGTATCTGTGTGTTCCTTCTATAAAATCAAAAGTGAAGTAGGATTATTACATTGCATAGGTGGAAACAAATTTGTTAAACATGAGGAGTTTTTAATGCTGATGATAAAAAAAGAGTACAGGACTATAAAGTGTGTTTGTGCCAATTCTTATTTAACTAAGTTTCATTTCAACTAGAATCTTCAACTTGCTCTTTTGGATATATAGCCCTTCCTATTCTATGAAACTGGTGGACATCAGCTACTAATCGTGTAATCATGTGTTAAAATCTGTACTTAGATATGTCTGCTTGATGCATTTTGAAATTCTATGTTTTGCTTCGTGATCATTTCAGAAATTGAATCAAAATTTACTGTACAAGTTAGGTCTTTGAAAACTTGTAGTACACATGTTAAAAAATTAAAAGCATTGATGAAACAGGTGAAAACATGTTTTGAGAAACATGTCTTCAAATCTGCTAAATGGTGGAAGTCCTTGCCAAATATTGAAGGTTTTCAGGGCAGCTTTTTAAAACATAAAAGCCAAATCAGCCAAGTATGCACTTTTCATATAGACCTGGCTCCTGGCATAAAAAAGCTTTCAGAGTTTAGGATGTTTGCTGCTAACAGAGTGGTTTCATAATAGAAGATAAATTCCTAAAGAACCTAATGCATTTGAATATTCTTGGCTTCTCAGGATCAAAATTAACAAAAATAAAGCCAGAAGAGAACAGTGATGTTATTAATCAGACAGCAGAAGGAACATTTCTGTGCTGACATCTACCTTGAATTCTCAAGATTATTATGAAAAACTTTAATTGATAAAGTTATGCATGTTTTTTGATTTTTTTTTTAGTATTATAGACAACAGAGTGCAGGTACGCTGAAGGCGGTCTAGAATTTTGCTAGGAAAATAATTACAATGAAAAAGTGTACATTGAAATTAAGCATGTTTTCTTTTCTTTCTACAATCAAAAATTTGCTTGAGTCAATGTCTCTACCCCCCACCATACAGAGCAAGCTCAGAGCACACAGACTACACATTCCAAATGAAACTAATTTGGAATATTCACTCCAAGAATGCACCTAATATCCTTCAGCTGCCAAGAGACGTCCAGTGCAGGAGCCAGACTAGACCCGGTCTGAATAACCCTCCCCAAAACTTCTCTATAACATGGGCTTTGGGCTCGTGGCCCAAGTGGTTGCATGTCACAGGTCCATTCCTATTGTAAGCACTTGGTAAAGCAGTCCTAGGGTCTATCACCATTGGCAAACCTGCTTCAGGGTATGAGACTTTGAAATTCAAGTTCTAAATTCAAGACACAACTTATTAGTGTAGCTACACCTGCTTTGAGACCCATCTTGCTGGTGACATTTTCCCAGGGGGAAACACACACAAACCCACCTGATGGGTTTGTGAGTTCCTGAGTCCTGATGTCATGTGTTCATTATGTTCGTGGTAAAACAGCTTCAGCAGAGCAGAGTTTAGTCTCCAACATCCACTTGCTGAGTAGTATATACTCCACCTGTATGAGAAAAACCTTGGGTTGGGTTTCTGTTTCAAACGAGAGAGACTTATGGTTAAAAAGTAGGACTTTCAGTGCCTAGGTTCATCTTTTAGGACACACCACAAGCAATTGTTTCAGTATCAAGTCATACGTTCTCTACGCCAGTCAAAGTGGGAGGCCAAAACAGCAGAAGGCAGCGTAACTGTAAATAGAAACTGAGCAAAATTATGTTCTCTGCTCCGAGAAGCCAGAATATATAAACTGAGGTTACTTCAACAAAACAAAATATCTTATTTAAAATTTATAATTATTACAACCATTTGATTAATATGATTGTTTCAATATTCAAATTTTTTTTGCAATATACCTTTTCAACAGCATTTTTGTCACTATTCTTGATTAGCTCTAATTCAACAGGAGAAGACATATTTTGAAAAGCAAACACGTCAGTAAAAGATGGAGGAAAATAGCTGTGATCATGCCTGTCTTGCTCAATGGCACAGAAAATCCATTGTGCAGGTGAGAATGGAAACCATATTTTCTGAGCCGTAAGCCCGAAAATTTAATCAGAAAGTTATTTTTATTCTCTATTTAAGTATAATTAACATTATCTATGAAAAAAACACTTTACCAAAATAGTTTGTGGAGTAATATGTAAGGAAAAAAGAAACTTGTAGTTAGTTTTTGAATTAATAAAAGGAAGAGTTTAATATATATGCTTGGAAAATATCTAGCACAGCTAAACAAGATCCATGTGAAATATATCCAACCATCTGAAAATGAAGGCAATTAGCAGCAATTATAGAGCTTTTTTCCCAAAACTATGTATTGTAAATCCTTTTAATCAGTGAAAGCACCAATAACATCAAGCCATTGTGTGTCTGAACAGGAAGCCTAGTATGTAAGAACACTTTGCTTTTAATTAACTTTTGGATACCACTTTCTGCAGATTATTATCGGGAGAGGTGCTGCATGGAGGAAACTATGTATTTTAGGTTCCTATTAAAGGATTAATTGTATTTTTAAGTGCAATATGGTAATGAGAAGTAATGGTTGTTTGCTGGAGGTATACTGTACTTAATAGGTTGGTGGATTAAACAGTCCCTGCATTAAAAGGAATTATTGTATTTGTCATAAATACCTTTGAGGATAAATTTGCTTTCAACTGCTGGAGGAATTCTTTGATACAAAACATGAAGGATTACATGAAGGTGACAGGAGAGGTAGTCTGCATCTGTCAGGTGTGCTCCTGATCACAGGCCAAGAAAACTTACAAAGTAACCTGGGGCATATTACATTTAGAAACCGAGCCCTGTTATCAAAAATCAAAGAATCCGATGTAGTTGAATGTTTTGTATTTGGAAAGGGGAAGCAAAGAAGTAATGCATTTGGAATTTACTGTGTTTCTGTACTAGCTGCACTTTTTCTGCTGGGCTCAGTAACTCCTCAGAGGGCAACTGTGTTTATAACAGTATCTGCTACTGTAATGTAAAAATGAAGCTGCAAAAGTTAAGTTCTCAGTTTTTTAAAACGAGCCCCAAGCCATAACCACAAAGGGTAATTTAAGAAGGGGAACAAAACAAACCACCCAACAAATGAACAAACAAAAACAAACAAACAAACAAAACCCCCCCAAACTTGAGAAAAAAACCCCGAAGGATATATCCGAAGTGAATACTTTTCATCTGCTGCTTCAAGACTGGGTAGTTTCATATGAATTATTTTTCATGGGAATTTTGCAAGAATCCCTTCTAACCCCACCCACCCTTTCATGTTGGATATGGTTGTTAATTGTGAAAGGGCATGGGTGGGGGGAAAATTACTACTGTGATTTTGGAGTAATTTAGTTTCTAGAGACAAGGGCTTCTTTTTTAACAAGTGTATAATCTAGAGTCAGCCTTTTCCTATAAAGGGTGTAGACTTGATTTTCTTTCTCGCAAGTGCACTGCAGGTATAGCTTGCTGACATTATTGTAGACCCAAAGAGTGAGACAGTAGGATTAAAGAGGGGCTTAGATTTGATTTGGTTGTGTGGGGAGGACTGCACAAGTGGACAACCATATTATGAGGTGAGTGTGTGCACGTACCAGTATAGTGTCAAGGAGAGGCAGAAGGGGATAAACAAAGTTTAAAAGGTCCCATAAGGAGAAAGAAAAACAGCTTTATGTTATAAACTGCCATGAAAGCTGGAATTACAGAGAAGGAAAAATAAAAGAGCATAATGGAAGCGAAAAGATGTTTAGAAGAATAAAAAAGTGTTATTCACAGTTATATAAAACATGCAAAAAGACTTGTGAAAAAAATTGTTTAACCTAATTTATGTTTGAATACCAGCATAGCACTGCTTGTAGCATTCAAAATAAGTTTTCAGTGGTACTCTAGATGTTGAAAGTAGCTGAGACCCTCAGCCTTTTCAAGTGTTACAGGACGAAATTAAGGCATGCTACCAAAGAGAGAATGGATTTAGAGGAAGAGCACTGATCCCATAACCTTCTCCCCAAAAGAAATCTCTCCTCTGTAAACCTGAGACACTTCCTTTCCTGCTTCAAGAAATCCTTTAGCCTTCACACTTCATGACAGATGCCTTTTTCAGAATAAAAGATTAAACTTCCCTGAAGTGTGTTTAGACTCGAAAAACACAAAAAAGCTACAGTTGCCTTTGTTTATTTATTTGATGAGGCCTTTTCATTCTGAAATTGGCTTGTCAAAGAAAACAGTCTGTGAGGCCCAAACAGAAAGTTTAATAGGTCTCGATGAATGATATTCAATTTTTTTTTCCAAAAAAAGTTCTAGATCTCTGTCCCATAAGGAAGGATACAAGATCATGCAAGTATTTTTGACTTGTCAGCCTCTCCTATGATTTTTCCTGTGAAGTTGGAAAAAAAAATTATGTGCACAAATTCTATTTTGTTACAATGCTAAGTTAAATCTGCAGCTGTTTCTCTTTTACATATACACATAGAATACTACCATGCTTCAAGATGTAATTTATGTGTTATTGTTTCTTGCATGGAAATTACTCGAATTGTGGTTTCATAAGGTATGATACTAATTAAAGCTTAGTGTTAAGTATATGAAGGCCACAAGAACCAAATTCTTAAAACTTCTAATAGAAAAGAAGATAAAGTGATAACAAGTAAGTCTAATATGCACTAAGTATGAATAAGGTGCTCCTGCCCATAGCAGGAGGGGTGGAACTAGAAGATCTTTAAGGTCCCTTCCAACACAAAATATCAATTCTATGATTATGACTGCATGCTTTTAAAAATGTAGGAATCAATAGAATGTTTACTCAAAGATCTAAGAAACAGAACTTGTTTTCTGAACAGTTTAATGAGAAATGTGCCAGGGTAAGCATTAAATCTGTTACTCAGTCTCATTAGTATTTGTCATCTGAAAGTGTTACCAAGGGAAAGAAGGTCTAAGGTAGTCTAAAACAAGGCCAAAGCAATTTATATTGGCAGTCAAAGTCAGCCTGCCAGTGCAAGTCAGTTTTTCCGATTCTTAGTCAGTGAGTCAAATAAAAAGAAGTGAATCTGCTAAGATGGTTATTCCTGAAACCAATTAAAGGCAATTCTGAGGTTCTTTCAACTTATCCCATTATAACCTTCAGTAAACCACCACCTAATTTTTTTATTATAATTATTTGTGTAAATGCTAGCTCATAGACAATTAGTGTTCTCTGTACGAACTCACATACTAGATTGGCTTTGTAAAGAAGCATTGCATAGAAGTTAAATGGCTTTAAGAATAAAGGGACTTTATACAGGCTGGTTTTCTGAATCTTTTTCAGCAAGCCATAAAATCCCAACTAGCTAGTTTTGAAAACAGTGTCTGGCTTACGAATTTAGTGGCTTCGGAGTAGAACTAGTAGTAAACCTGAAGCACTGAAAATTTATTTGCAGTCTTTGAAATTAAATAATTGCATTCGTCTGCAAAATTTGGGAAGCTTTGTTACCATTTCAGCATTAAGATATTTTTGTCTGTTTCAAATTCTTTGTTTTCTCCTTAGTAATAACAATTCCTTCTTGGCATCAGCTGGACAGATTCATATTCTAAGTTTTAGGACATTTGTTTTCTCCTTTGTAATCACGTGATTGGTGGGAGGTTTCTCAGGATTTCACAGGTTTTGCACTATCAGCAGAGAATTTCCCTTAGTCCATCGTTTTGGTTTAATTCCAGCTGGCAACTAAACCCTGCATAGTCACACTCTCATTTCTTCCTGGTGGCATGGGGAAGAGAATCAGAAGGGCAAAAGTTAGAAAATTTGTCCATTGAGATAAAGACAATATAATAGTGAAATCAAAAGCCGTGCACACAAGCAAAGCAAGACAAGGTATTAATTCACCACTTCCCATGGGCAGGCAGGTGTTCAGCCATCTCCCAGAGCGTAGGGCTGCAGCACACCATGGCTCCATGGCTTGAGGAGACAAACACCACCATTCGGAATGCTCCCCCCTGCCTTCTTCCCCCCCAGATCTATATGCTGCACAAGGTGCTGTATGACATACAATGTACCTTGGGTCAGTTGGGGTCAGCTGTGTCCCCTCCCACCTTCCTGTGCACCCCCAACCTTGTCCCCGGTAGGGTGGGGTGAGAGGCAGAAAAGGCCTTGACTCTGGGTCAGCATTGCTCAACAGTAACAAAAACATCCCTGAGTTTTCAACACTCTTTCCAGCACAAGAGCAGCACACCCATTTACATGTTCACACCTCTTCTTCATTAAACATCACCTTGATGATTGTTCATCTACATTAGGATGCCTGACTGATTTGGATAGAATCCCCAGAACAAGTCATAGGTTAGTCTAGAAATGTATTTACCTTCTAATTAGTCTATTTTAAAGCTTTATAGAGAAAAAGCAGTTCTGATACCAGAGATACTGAGGAATGACCTCTGTACTGAGACACAGACCTTTATATTTATTCAGTCCTGTATCCTATCTCTGAAATGATAAACCAGATAACAGATATTTGGCCTCATTCCCCCATCCAGCATCTTCTAATGTGTGCTTAACAATTCTGCTTAACAATTTGCCTCTATAAAAATCAGAAGTCTGTGTTTTTCTTTCTGGAGACTGAGCAAAAGATCCCTGAATTTTCTTTTGGAGTTATTTTTAAGGAGTGGCCTCAACCTTGACACCTTATTTTCTTGTAATATTCTGTTCCATTTAAGGAATCGGTAGTTCATACCAGTAGCTTTAAATTTTAAATGTAAGTTCCTTTTGAATTCTTTGATTATTTCCACTTATCCTAGTAATGCATTATTATTCATATAAACATTTTGCTCTAACACCTTTCCTAACAGCTATTCTTGCTGAGATTTCTCCAGTTCATCTTCTGGAGGAAAAAAAAAAAAAAACCTAATATAGGAAATTCCCTGAACTCCTTCTTAGTGAATTTCCGTGCAGGAAACTACCAACTTTTGTGATGTAGACTTATTATCCTACAGTAATTCAGAGCTCAGTCCAGGTAGTTCTTTGCCTCTTCAGTTCAAAAGGCCTGAGGGACAGTGATGTCAACTCGATATAAGTGTAATCCTTGGAATTCTTTGCTGGATTCCAGATCAGTGGAAAGATATTTTTCCATTAATTCTTCAGTGACATTACACAAAGAATCATCTGTTCTCTTGCATATCATAGAACTGTAGGGAATAGCATGAATCAGATTCATACCATAACATACAGCCTACCTTGAGTTTGAAATGTAAATATTTAGAATTGTGAAATTAATTTCACCTTGTGTGAGCTCTCTGTGGACAAGTACTTGCAATGAAAATATCAGTTAGGGCTTGCAGTTAAGTTGTGGCCCTTCAATCTGTGAGGACCACACAGATTACACAACACACTGGTGTTAACTAGGAGTCTGGCTCTGGCACTGGGGCAGGGAAGAGGTTGTGCAGCCCTGATTATGAGGATAACGGGTGTGGTGATTTGGGAGACTGAAAGATTATAGATTTTGGACAGATTCTGACACTCAAAGTGAACGTGGTTTCTTGTTTCAAGAATTCTTGTGTACCAAGGATGCCAAAGTATATGTGCTCAACAATGTTTTTCACAGCTCTTCATCTCTAGCTGATGAGTTAAACCCAATCAACATCTATAAATGACACAGTTCTAATTGATCAATGAGGCAGAGAACACTATTAAGAGGAGTTCTCAAGAAAGAATACATATATGGAAGAATTATTTAAATCTGGCAACCTCTTTTACAAGTAATGCTAAAGGATCCAAACAAGCTGCTAATTTGTCTGTTGCAAATACTGCTGTGAATGGTGAGAGTACTGGCAAAAAGTGAGCACACATACATGCAACTGCATGATGAGGTTCTGTTTACATATTTTATGCATGATATGTAAACACTAGTACCAGTGCAATAAGGTTATTTGAGAAGACCTTAAAATATGTTCCCTTCCCCTCAGTGGAGAACTTCATACTGAGTCCAGCATTTTTCCAATTATTAGAAAAAAAATTCTCTTGTACCCAAAAACAGAGAAACAATGTTTGTGATGCTGGTACATAATTCAAAACGAAACTAGCAAGACTCTAAAAAGTTCTAATAACCAGCCATAGAAAAAGCCACAGTAGGACATAGGGATTTTTTTTAAACAGGTGTATTTTTTGAGTTCTTGCACCCTGTTACCTGTGCTGCTTCATTTCATCTCCCTAGTATGTATTCTGGTACTATATCTTACACAGTCATTAGCAAAATTTTCAAATAGTGCTTATTTAACAGAAGCTGTCTAGCGTTTTGTTTTACCCACTCACTGTTGAAGGCATACTTTTCATCATTTGCATTTAATTTTGAATTTAGTTGAAATAAATTAGTATTTAATTGAAAGAGTATAACACCAGCCTAAGGTTGAATTTTTCCAGAGGGAAGATGCCCTGAGATTCTTTTGCTTGTCCACACTGCTAATTGGGTGGGGTATAGAGGGCATACAGACAGTGTATGCATCATCTAGAAATGTGTGGCACACCAAATTCTCCCTGACAAAGCTACTGATTCACCAGCAACCTCACAGGTTAATAAATTAGACTGTTCACATGGTTGCATAGTGCAATTGCTGTGTGCCATCAACTCCGTTAGTGTTATTTTATAACATACAAAATAACTTTACTGAGAGTTTGTCACAGCACTGGTGCCTGTCTAATGGCCACTGAAGTATTTATATTGAAGTGATAGCTGCACTGATCAGACACGGTTGGGAAGGGGAACAGGCAACTACCTAAACAACTGTTAGACATTGAAATAGACTGTGAAAAGGCAAAACAGGATTATTCCAAATTGTAAAGAATGAAGCAGAAGATGCTGAAGTGTGGTGATGCTGTGTCTACAAAAAGATGATTTTTGTGCTTAGACCAATGCAGCCAGCCATCTGAATGCCCACCAAACCTGGTTCACCAGCTATTAATTAGACCCCATTTTTTTCCATAGTTATTTCACGCACAACTGCATTTCACAGTGAAGGAGGGATAGGGACTTAAACAAACAAACAAACAAACAAACAAACAAACAAACAAACAAACAAACAAACAAACCCAACACTTGCTAGTCTATTTTCAAAATAAACTCTCACTAATTAGGTTGGAAGGGATTATTTCTCTAAAAATACCTACCTGCAATTTGGTAAAAAGATATAAATAGTTAAGATTACAATGAAATTTTTTACTCCCAGACAAATTAGATGTTTTATTTGAAATAAAACTTATATATTACTTCCTATCTTTATGTTCCCATCAGAAAAATGAGTGAAAATCATTTCAGGTTGGTCCAAAATTGATTTTTTCCACAATTTTTCAGGTCAACCAATGAAGTGAAAAATCAATTCTTCACACAGCTTTAACTCAAGCCCTTCTTGAATATAGAATTATTACTTTCCTCATGAGCATTTTCCATGGCATTCCTCACCACATAAATTAATTTATCTTAATTTGGCATAGATTAATTAATTTATCTTCGCAATACTTTTGCTAGGAACTGGGACTGCTATTTTGATTTCACACAAGAGAAGTTGAGGTATAGTTACATTAGAGAGAAAAATTGCACTTTTGGATGCTCCCCTCAACTACAATCTAATTTAGCAGGGTAGTTAGCTGTTGCATAAAATCCAGAGCTCAGAGCACAGACTATTGAAATGGTCAAAGCACATTTCTCACAGACATTAGCTGCTTCTGTACATCCATAGTGCTTTTGTGAACTGGATTGGTGGGTTTCATACTGGACACCAGAGACGGGAATCATGTCAGCTATGAGAAATTCACTTTAAAGGGCCATCGCACAGGAACCAGTTCAGAAGCACAACAGAGCTAGAAATACTTAAGAAGGATAATACAAAATAAAAGAATATATATACTTTGTAACAACAAAATACTCATGGTGTTAGATTCTACTGTGTTCAAATAGAAGAGAGGATACCATGCTCTACTACAACACTCTGCCACAAGCCATCAAAGGCTGCTGCCAGAAATAAAAGACTACACCATGAGGGATATAGGATGAGACCGTGCATCTCTAAATCATGAATACGACAACAATGGTGATTGTTTGAAGATATATCTGCACCCACATATAACCAGGGCATTCCAGTGAGGGCAATGGAGGTTCAAGGACATGCCAAAAAATGCCTATATTGTTCGTCTCCATTCACATTTTTAAAATAGTGTCTTGATATATTGCTTGAGATCCAAGACAACAACTCACTTTAAATCATATGGGAAAAGAATCCTGTGTCTTTTTGTGATATTTTTAAAGTGAAACCAAACTTTGTGATTTGCCTGTTTCAACATCTTCCTTCTGTCTCATTGCTGCAAAAGCGAAGTGATTTTCATTCTGAGATGTGATTAAACTCACATTCGTGTGCTGATTGAGGTGTAGAATCCTTTACTGGGAAAAAATATAGACTTCAAAGTTGGCAGTGGAGTGCTACTGCACTACATTCTGTGAGACCATTAAATTCAATTCTTTCTTGAGACTCACTCCAGGGGTGATTTCAATTAAATTTGTTCAAAATTTATCAGTTTCCTGCAAGTATGCATAAATGATTCAAAGGCACTTAGGCATTCACTGAGCAGAATGTATTGAAGGGTACATATTATTGTTATAACTTTTTGTAGTTCTTTTTTTCATAAAATTTACCTTAAAGAAGATACTATTATTCAGAACTCAGGTCCTCTGCCATTCATTTGGAAACAAAGTCTATTTTTCCATGCAAATCTTAAATATTCCTTAGCTATCAAAACTGCTCTTTTCCTTGGTGTGATGGTACGGCTATTTCCTACAGGGAAAATGATGACATTTAGTTTACTAATGACTTGGAAAGCTGTTTTCTGTCTGTTGCTATGAAATATGACATTGTTGATTCTGATGTAGTCTTCAGAAGACATGATGGAGTCTATGCATGCAGTTCATCATAATTTCTTTATTTTCCCAATTAAAATTATGGGAGGTGCACTTTTACACTAAACAAATACATCAGTGGTGAGAAGACAAACAATTAAAGCTGCACAAGTATCTCAGAGATAACGTTAGATAAGAGGGTAAGCACTTAGTTCACAATAGATGCATTTGCTCTTGTCTATCTACAAGAACCTATTAGACATCTTTGTGCCCCAAAGAATTTATCCGCAGGAACTCATTGGGTAGGGCCTTTGTTTCTAAATGTGTATCTGTACCTGAAAGTACTGCTTGAGCACTTACCTATTGCCTGTTTTGGGATGACAGCCTCATGCATTTCATACTTACCAAATTTTCAAAGCCCTTGCTAGATCTACCTGTGGCTTGGTAGCTTCTCACATCTGCCCAATGGAAAATGGAGAAAGGAAACCAAGTAGTCCCTGTGCATCTGAGGGAAAAACCTCTGCAGACTATGTAAGCCAACAGTTTTAGCAGGAAAGGGAAAAAACCCACCAAGCTGATAGAAAATATATATTTCTTCCAAAATACATTTGAACATCTTTGGATGTAGCCAAAGGCTCAGTTGTTAGCAAACTATAAGGATTAAGCATTACATTTTATTCATCACCTGCTGGATTCTGCTGCTTCCTCCTATAGAATAGCCCTCACTCAATGGCTAACCAACCCACTTCAATAAGGCTGCTTATTAAATAAACTATCATTCAGACTGAGTAGGAGTGGCAGACAGGACTAGCATAGTAAGCATTTTGTTTTAATTACCTGCTATAATTCAATCTTTTTATGCTTTTGTTCTGATTTCTTTTCATTATTATAAACTCTGGGAGAACACAGAGCCTTTCTTAAGTTGTGCTTTATAGCTTTCTTTCAAATGAACATAACCTGCATTTTAAAGATGACATCAGATGTCATCTTCTGCTTCATCACAAATGTATGAGCCATGAACCACTATGCATAATCTGACTAGCTAAAGCTGACTTCTTGGGGACACCTTCTCTACTCCCTCCACCAGGGAGCAGGGTAGGATAGTGACTTCAGAGACTTAAGTGATTCCTCTTTAATGCTGCCAGGACATTCACAGAAAATTGACATGCATTCATCTATCAAACTACCCTGAAAGTCACAGTTGTTCAAAAAACTCTGAAAAAGCAGCATTGATAGAAAACATAAAATTCAAGGTAGCATATACCAAAGCTAAGATGCAAAAATTGCCACTTTGCACAGTTGTCTAGATACTAGATCTTCTAGACTACTCGATTCGCTGCATTGTTTTACTTATTTCATGCTGTAATTCCTGCAGAAGACTAATGATGTTAGTACTCTGGCTTTTAGTCTGCAGCAGATACAGCTACAGTTGTTTATTTTCATTAATTTGGTCTTGGCTGGCATTATAGAAAAAACACAGCTATACATAATTTGTTTGTACAGTGACTAGCACCAGGGAGTATTGGCCCGTGACTTGAGCTTCTAAGAATTACAGTAATGAAGATGATTCCCAAAGGAAGGTATGCTTGGCAACTTTCAGATCTAAGACAATAAATTTTTCTACCTTCTTTGGAGATAGAAACCATAGGGAAAATGGGTGGTGCAACTGTTGCACATTTTTTATATATAGCTGAGAAGTTTCCTGGAATAAGTCCAGAGAAATATTTCATGGTCCAATCACTACTTACATAAAATAAACTAGTGCATTGAATAATTGCATGCTTTTTGGTCTTTAACTAAATCCCATCCTAAACTATCTGAAAATTGAACATCGTGATTCTTTTTACCTTTGTATTTTTTATAGTTTTTTTAAAAGAGCCTTTAAAATTTTTAGCCTGTATTTTTTTCAGCCAGACACTTAAAATCAGGTATCTGAAGGGGATGTTCATTTGCTCATTTAGAATCCTACTTTTATTCATTATGGTCCTTTTTTCAAAATTTAGGAAAAACAGAGTTTGATAAAACCCAAAACTCCAGAAAAAAAGTATTTAACTTGAAATTGTGAGGTAGCTTTGTCATATAAATTATGAAAATTCTGGTATTTTAACTTTTCAATAAAACAAAGTAATAAGTGAACATTAAGATTAGCAAGTAGTTTATATTTTACAGGTAAAGCAAATTATTTCTAAGAACTTTTGGGCGTTTTTCACTAAGATTTAAAAAAAAATCTAGTTAATTTTAACTTAAAAATTTCAAAGAAATTGAATATTTAAACCTATAAGAAGCAGAATTTTGTTTTCAGGTCATATTTGCAAAATGCATGAGGTTTAAAGCCCCACAGTATATTAACATCCAAGAGGTGCTTTGTGTTGTCACAAGTTGTAAAACTTATATGAGAGCCCTGTGTTAACTCTCTTGTGCTTCTGTGCATTGAAGCTAAACAAATTAGGTATTTCACAAGGTAGATTAGTAGAGCCCTTAATACCTTAGTATATAAATGCTAATACTGGAACTCTTAAATAAGGTAAGCAGAAGTAAAATTAAATCTTAAAGAGAAAACCAGTTGTGTCTGCAATCCCACAGGCAACCCCCTCTGCAATTTCAGTAAGTTAATTTACCTTTTTTTTTTTTCCTGGTAAGCGAGGAAAGTAATTTGAATGCTTTAGTGAGAAAATAGCTTAAGTTAATCAATCTAAGATAGAAAGTGAAGGGAAAAAAATCCAACTTAACCCATTTTATCCTGATGCATTTATATGGTTCCATAAATGCCACCTGGGTCTTCACAAAGCATTGACATCAGGTCCTTGCTTAGAAAAGTTCACAGCTAATGATAAGATTTTACATATCCCTTTATTGTTGGACATGCTGAAACACATCCTGCCATGACATAACATAACTCCATCCGCATCACTCCTCCTTCCTCACAGCCCACTTTAAAGAATCATATTTTGAGGTTGGTTTAATGTACTGTTTTAGGGGAACTTGCACAATTCACTGTAGAGTGGTTACATGAATGATATTAAATATCCAACATGAAATGAACATAATGTGCTGAAGTACTGGAATCACATCAATGATAATTCTCACATATATTTTATACATATTTTTTCTTTCATAATCACATAATGTTTTAAAAATTTTAAAACGTGAACTTGGAAAAATGAGAGCATATTGTAGTCAGTGCTGTAATTTTTACAGAAGCCTGCACTGTAAAACCTGTCATAAACATTGAAAAACTCTTTTCAAATGTAAACAATTATCCTACTTTCTTTAACTGGCTTTTCTTTTTCCCCCAGGGGGAGAAAAAGAATTTTGATTAAATGAAACTTTCTGAAATTTCCTTAAATTTAATTTACTTACCTCATTTACTTATTTTCAAATACCTAAATGTCACCATTTTTCCTTCAAGAGAGGAAAAGCATGTAACCCTCACTTTTAAGTTGCTTCCATCTTAAATCTTCTGAAGGGCTCTTGACACATAACAGGCACTCATACTGCCACTTTCTCTTGAAAATCATGGGATGCTGAAGAGAACATTCATTGCATGCAGCTTCACAAAATAATTGTGGCAAAGATGAATGCAATAAAACTGTGCTTGATCAGGCACCAGAACACAGACCTAAAGTGTATAGTCAGAGAAAAGTGTAAGTGTGACAAGCAAATTAAATAACTTATTTCTGTTATTATACTGATTTTCCTCTTGTAAAGAAAAAGAATTTGCCTCAGTCAAGAAAATAACTTTGAACCACTTCCCTTTATCCCAAGTCTTCATAGTAACATTTAAACAAGAACAAACCTAAATATGGAATTTGCTGTTATATCAGAAATTATTAAGTATCTAGAGAAGTTGGGAGATAGTAAAACAATAGGGTAAAAGCTGTGAGGCAGACAGCAGTAAATTTTATTGACAGGGAAATTATTGGATTGAATGGTTACAAACCTAAGGCTAGCCTTCTCATTGAGCTGCTTGGATGCTTTATGAAAGATTCTGGTAAAAAATAATGGTTTGTTCCTGAAACAGCTGGTGATACAAATTGAGAAAACATGGTCTACACATAGGATGATCTGTCTGTAAGCAGGATACTTGCAGTGATTAGTTCCTTTGCCTAGGAAATCCAGAAGATTGAAGAGTAATGCGAAAAGCATGAAATTCAAATGTTCGTGGGATACAAACCTCACCCTTAGGGCCTAACAGGAATATGTGCTACAGACAAAGGAGATGTCAAGCTTTAGGCAAGTGAGGAAGCAGAAGACCAGTGCTTGTTTACCCATCACAACACGAACCTGATCTACCAAAAGTAGGGGGAAATAAAAGGAAAAAAGTATTCTGGGATGGTAGACATTAATGTCTTTGTAACAGCACTATGAAATATGCTGAAATTCTGTTACCTATTTATGCCATGCACATTCAGAGCCAGAACACAGAATGCACAACAGTGAGGAGAATCAAACCTACATTGCAGCAGGAAACCAAGAAAGCTGGGGCCATTGTACTAGCAGAAAAAAGGATGAACACACAAGGAAGTAGCTCAGAGGGCTACTACCAATTAGGATAAATCTAGGAAGGGAAGGACTGACATAAGAAAAAATAAAAGTGATGGAACATAATACTCATGAAAAGGTATGGACTGAAATTTTCAGATGGTTCTTTGCAAGCAGAGAATTCTGAAAGAGTCTTCCTCTGGTAAAGAAGACATAAATCCTGGTCAGCTATAAGACCTGCAGACTACCTAATAAAGACTAACTGATTTCATCATGTTTGAAAGAAACTTTCTCCTTTCTGCTGAGATGTTAATGAATGAAAGGCAATTTTTTTCCCTCTCAAAATTTTATTTTGTATGAGAAAGGATATTAAAACTACCTGTAGGAAAAAAATGGTGTTCAGTCTTTGTGAAATGACTTCTAATACTGCCTAATAACTTTCCATGGAGTTCCATGACTGTAACATGGCATTAGAAACTTTTGGCCAAAGTTATGCAAGAACATCACTTACTCATATGTGCTACAACAAGAAATTCAATCCCTGTTGCAAAGAAATTAGACAGGTTTTTTTTCTTGTCTTATCTAAACCTCCTCTAAAAGTGGTTCTCAGAAATTTTATATACCTTCATATTTGAGAACGATGGGATTTGATGACACTACTGAATTTCAAATGAAAATATTTCAAGCAAAATTTCAGATCTGCAAATGAACACAGTTTTATAAAGAACAATACTCTTTTCCATTGCTTATGACACACAAAATGCAACAGCACCTCTTTAAAAAAAAGAAAAAAGGAGAGATTGGTAAAATCAACATAAAGGCTCAACTGTTTCATTACAAGAAGAATTTTAGAATATGGGAGGCCAAAAATCAGACATATGTTGAGTTCAGATTTTTTTCAGTCTCACAGGTGATCAGTGAGAGTTGAGAAGTCTTTATACTCCATTGGAGATGGATCTGACATTACTATGTTACTGGTGGTGTCAAACATAGGCCGCTCTGGTTTGTTTTCCCTGTCAGTTCATGCACAGGAGCCAGACAATTTAACCACTCAGGGGACAAGCTTGGCAGATGAAGAACCCAGATGCCAGTTTATAAATTTTGCTTTTCCAGCAGTGGCATCTGAATCTGGTTGGCCTCTGACTGATTTTTATTGCTGACTTTGTCAAGCTGCTATGTAGCTAGTCTGTAACAGGACTACCTTTCCTTTTGGAACAAGTTGTTCCAAAGACATTTCAAAGTATAAAGATATTATATGATTTTTAAATATGATTAATGTTATGCAACTTGTGTGGCTACTGTTTGGTTCATAAGATGGGAATCATTCCATACAAACTAGATATCAAAAAAACATAAAAATTAAAAGAAGAGAAAATTATTACTCAGACGGAAATAAGCTGCTTGATGCCCGGTGTCATACCAATGTCTGTCTATCCAATGTAACATGTTGTTTTTGACATTTACATAAAAGATTTGAGGTTTAAAAAAAACCCAAATACAAATGTATTCCTGAATCAGTGAGCTTTCCTTCCACAAATCCATTCTTGGCCTCCTCTCTGTCCTACATAAGTCAACAAGTTTTGTACATCTGTTATTGGTCCACTCACACTGCCACCATGTTGATGCAATGTTTCTACAAGATGAAAACAAATTTTTCCAGCTCTCCACTTCATGAATAAAGCTTTTATTACTATTTGACTCAACAAGAGAAAAAAATGAATTGAAGACAAGGCCAGAAAACAGACTGCATGAAATTCCCAAGTAAGCCTAAATATGTCTTGGACTCATTCTCCTGGATAGATCATTGGTCCTCCTGAGACTGAATGTTGCACGTGAGCCCAAAGAGGAGGCTGAATCACTGCTGGCATGGCCTGAGTGATAAAGAGTGATTAGAACAGGTAATTATGTGCCTGGTACTATACTTGTTATGCTTCCTAGCATGTGCTGGAAGAGGAGTTCACAAAATGTTCAGCCTTTAACCAATGGTATGGCTACACCCAATGGTGTTTCATTAAAGAGAGCCTGGAATGCTTTCACCAGCTTACAGTTACCAGCACAGAGCTAGTTTTGTGGTTTGGTTTGGGTTTTTTGCAAGGTAAATGCTCTGATATATCTAAAGCCAGGGTAAATATACATATGTTTGTCTATTGTGCCAGGGTGAGGTTTTATTCTTGAGCTTTGTTTTTGTTTAACTATGTAGTATTTCTTTGAATCTTTGCCTAAATATGTATTACTATCTCCGTTTATAATTACAGTTTTACAAGTCAAACATCTTTTTTACTTTCTATCTTAAGATACTCTGAGGTGTATGATTAATAGAAAAAGAAATTCTCTGCCTCTCCAGACACATAAAACAGACCTTGGCACATGACTTTGCTAGTTACTACAACAAGATTGAGATTGCACATCTTTTTCCCTATAGATATTGCAATTATGTCATACAGACTTAAAAAAATTCCTCTCCAATGTATTTTGATATAAATATACATTAGTAATCCTTTCTTCCTTTCTAAATTATATGTATCTTTAAAAATATTTGTTTTTATTAAAATATAATCTTCTAAATCACATGATATTTACTTAGGCTCATGCTTTCATCATAACCTAATCTGTCATATTTCAGATGGATTTGCTTTTCATTCAGACTTTTCCATTGCCCTAGGAGCATTTAGAACTGAAATCAAACATAATTTATAATATTTTTCATACTAAAGTGTACATTTAAAATATTTGTGGCATTATCACAAATTAATTCTATGCATAATTGCCATATTATAAAATTATAAAACCATAAAAAATTGCTTCATCAAACCAAAGATTATGTGTTCTTTTTTAAATGCTTTATCCAAATGTCTGATGAACAAATCTTAGTTTTTAAGTGGAGAATGTAATTGTTTTCTTTTTAGTTTTCTTGTTTTAAAACTTACCACTGTCTCTTTTCAAATATAGTGAGAAGTAACCCAGTGAGCAGCTCTACCAGCCCAACGACTCTAGGTCACTCTGTCACTGTTGGGAATATTGTTTTAACTCTCCATAACCTTTATAGCCTAACTTTTTCAGGCATTACTAAATTAAACTTTATTATGCATCAAGGACTTCATTAACTTAAAAAAGAGAAAAGCAAAGCACAGTTAAGTTGAAAAGAATATTTGAATTCAAGTAACTTTCCATCAGTATCTGTAATACAGCTACACATCAGTACTGTTCTTTTTCCTAGAAGATACTTTCCCTCCCAGTGATGAAGGAAAGTGCAGAAGATGTATAACAAATGCTTACTTCATAGTTAAAATGTATACAACTAAAAATGATGTTTCTGAACAGAAATATTTGAATAATGCATCACCTCAAATATGAGTCATTCACTTGCACACTCTAAGAGTTGGTTTCTTCAGCAGTTTTGGGTGTCAGGCATCCCACCCAACCCAGGACGCATAATACTGAGCAACATCAGATGAATGGGATGAAATAATTTCAAGTTACATTCTGTTATCCACACAAACTGCGTGGAAACATAAACACATTCTAAATTATCGTATAACATCCAATGTGACAAATACTCAAATACAACAAATGTATTTGTTGGTGGTTTGCCACAGGAACAGGTACATGTCCCTAATCCCCATTTCCTAGTGGTATATGATTGGTAGGAGATAAAAATAGAAGTGATGGAAGACGCTGGTCTCATTCACACTGTTGAATTTCATGCATGTGCAAGCCTTGTTCTTCTGACTGGAAAGAGAGCAAAGGCCACAACATAGTGTACTGTCTGCACATGTAAGGCCACTGATGAATAAAAAATGTCAGCTATTTGTGCTAAAAGTGGTTCTCATGCCACGTGTTGTCTAAGATTTCCCTAAACGTGTGCTTTGATCATCAAGTGCAGCTCTTCGATAGCATACCAAGATACTGCCACTTCACACTGATGTGCAACCCTCCATATCTAGCAGTTTCTCAGAGAAATACAGAATGGATCTTGCCTGTTACAGGGGGTTTGGTTTTGTTACTGGTTTGTGGTGGGCTTTTATTCCTCTCTAAAATCCCATCTACTGATTCAAAAATGTACTTTAAAAGGGTTAAGCATGCTCAATCTGATATTCTTGCAGTGCACTAGAATTGGTTTGTGTTGCACAGAGTTGCAATGTGTTGTGTTGCACAATGTGATTTGTGTTGCACAGAGTTGCCTGCAGAGAAGCAGGCACATGTGGCAAGTTCTCATGAGGAGTCTGCCTGTGTGAGCAATTCTCTGACTGCCACCAGTGCTCTGCACTTGCCTCGGTGCAGACAGATTCCTTGACCCAACCTTTTGTCGCAGACATATTTTCTCCTTCCATCTAGCCTTCTCTTTCCTTCTTTCTACTTCCTCCATGTTTGCTTCTGATGGACAAAAGAAGAAAACATATTTCCAGGCAACTTGCTATATTTACAATCAAGTGACATGGCAGCCAGACCATTACTTATCAACTCTCCATTAAACTTTAATAGATTAATCATCAATTATTGAGGAATTAATGTTCAGTTCCAGCTGTGCTGTCCCGGTTCAGTTCACAAGTGCCAACAAAGATACTTTATGGCCTACGCTGTTGAGCATTCAGATTCTCGATTGCCTCTTGCTCTCACATCTCAGCTTTCTGAAGCAGAAAAAAGAGGATTTTTTAAACTGAGTATGCAGACAGAATGAGAGAGAAGAAGAAATCTGAGCTGAAGAATAATTTTCCAGTGCATGAAATTGTTCTGAGTTTTGTAAATAAACAGCTGCACTTAAAAACTGAAAAAAAGCAAACCCAAACCCCAAAACCCCACCACTTGAAGAGCAGCTTTTTAAACTAGGTATAAAATGCTAATCTGAAACATGTTATGCACAGATTCTATAACATGAACAAATGCATATCTGCCACATAGTGGCAACAGAAAGTGACAGAGACTTATTACTGTACAATAGAAGTAAAACTACCATTCTAAACATAGCTGAACTTTGAATCTAAAACCAAATCAATTTTTATAATAACTTTACACATTTTTTAAAGCCTCTGAGACACAGAGGATACTAACAAGAGTAGCAGATGATTTGAAGTGGCCTGTTACTTTCTCCATTAAAAATGAAAACTGAAATTCTGCTCTATATATTTATTTTGTCAGCTGTAAGTACGGAAGCACAGGTCAAGAGACAATAAGGCTTAAACTAAAGGGATTGGTACTTATGCATACCTTACTTTGGAGATCACTGCACACATGCCATAAAGACAGGCTCTGTCAAGCAATCTTTCCCTTCCCCTACCCCTGCCAATATCAGTCCACCTGTCAATCCACCTGCCTATTAGTATGCTGTTCAAGGTTGAAAAGAAATACCAAAGCAGTGTCTCTCAGTCAGTTTTCATTGCCACAAGGAATAAACAATGAACAGAGAAACTTCAACGCTAGTTCATTATAGTCACTTGTAAACAATTAAGGATTATAAGCAGACTTTGGGAGTAGGCAGGTAATTACCGAGATAAAAATTATATAAATCAGGGTACTGAAACTGTCACTTGCAAATTCTACAGGGTAAAGTGAAAACATATATTGATATATAAGGAATGACACCATTGTGAAATGCTAAGTGTATTACCAATCCTTTTTTAGCTGATTGTTCTCTTTGATGAGTTTGGGAAATACCGGATGGAAATAATTTTATCAATGACTTTCACAGAAGATTCAAGTACATGGAAGAGGAGAGTGGAAAATAAAAATTCGTTGCTGTAAATATAGGTCCTATATATGTTAGTTGGGGCTGGGGTACGAGGTTGACCACGTAAGAGGTTATTTAGCAAATGTCTGCTCTACCCCTCAATTGACAGGCTACTGGTGCTCTCCAGACTTCATGAGCTATGTGCATTGCTCTCACAGATGAGCTTGCACAAGAGTATATGCTCCAATATATTCTTAGAAGAGACAAACATGCTGTAGCTGTGCACTATAGGCTAAGGTCTACCTCTTTGGGCACCGGGGAAAATTTTGTCCAAGTGAGTTAATAATTGGTACCCAGTTACTGACTTATGGGTGGAATAGTTACGATGTCCTCAACCACACCTATAAACTAAAAAAACCCTGAAAGAGCATGGGTGGACTGTGCTTACAGCACAACCCTCTGACAGATATTATGAGGGAAAATGAGTAATGTTTCCTTCTGTTCGTTTGGCAGTGTATTGGAAGACTAATAAAATCTGCATTAATTCCAGAAGAAACAAATGTGTAAAAGGACATACATTTAGACTACCAAGCTGGTTTGCATTTCTGACTGTTCTGATGCTTTGAACAGTTGTTTCAAAGTGAGTTGAAAAGCAGACTGGTCAAAAGAAAATTTACATGTGTATTAAAATAATTTTACAAACATTTAATATAAATTGTCACTCTATCCTCAATGTTGATGGAAAGAATAGACCTGAAGAGTCTTTTAGAATGAAGAAGAAAAAAGGAAGGTTATGTGACTGTTGCAAACATATATATTCATATATATATTTTTGCTTTTCCTTTTTAGCTTTGGAATAATTATCTTTTTCCTCTTTCTTTCATACATTCATGCACACCACAACAATGCATCTGACTAGAAATCATTTGATACATGTATTTGACATAAATTTGCTAGCAAGCCAAATACACAAGACAGTGTAAGTCTGTAGCTATACCACCTTGGGCTTTGATCTTGTCAGATCTCATAAACTAAGCAAGATTGGGCCTGCTGTGTAATTGGGATGGAAGACCTCCAAGGAAAACCCAGCTGTTGTAGGAAGTGGTGTTGGTCACTCAGTAGGTGGTATTCTTCACTCTGGCTCCGCACTGAATCAATGCCGTACCGAGATGCTGCTGGTGGCATTATCTGTGCACCATACATAAATCTAAGATGCTGACCAAGTGGGCTAATTAGATATCCCCTGGCATATTTCACAAGAGCTAAAATTGTTAACTGCAGCATCCTGGAGGAAGTCCAAATGTAATAAATACATTATGCCAACTTAAATATTCTCTACAGTTGCAACTAAATAAAGTATTTAAATACCTTTAATTCACTGTATACTGTTTTGTATCATTTATGTACATTGTTAAACAACTGCCACTTTTTACTCTAGAGGTGATGACATTTCACTGTTGGTTGAACTAATTCCTGCATGGCCTATAAAACACAGTCACAGTGAAAAGCATCTTGTACAAGTAAATATTTATACATAGCATTTTTACTGCTATGCAATTTGCTTCTCAAAATATATCATATGCCTTAGTTAGGCCAACTTCTTCTTGTGAACAAAAAATAAAATTAAAAGAGTAGCCTTATATTTTTAGCTCCTTACTAATTCATCATCTAGGTAAAATTTATCATCACTATGTAAATTTTGTCAGATGGACAATATTTTCCTTTACAATGAACTAAAATTAAAAAAAAACCCAAAGCTTTCCAGGTCCTCAGAGCTCCAAATATCTTAAGATTGGACAGAACTGTATTAAAGTTTATATTGTGTATGCAACACTACTCCACACTGGTACAGAATTCACTGAGCCATTAAATAAAGTGCATTATTAAAATCTCAATGTTATGTGACATAATTATGATGAAGTTTGGAGTAACATCTTGAATTTTTATTGCTCTAAGATTTGCAAAGTTAAAATTAAAGCTCCCTACTCAGCTTTGGATTTTAGACCTCTGATAACACTGTAGGTAAAACAGCAGCAAGAAGCGAGATTAATGGCAATGTAATTTTCTCAGGAGAAAGAACCTCTGCTGTTAACATTCCAATTTAATTATTTAACTGTCATTTTAAAAAATTAACACATGATATAAAAAGCTATACATTGGATTACATTTATATAATTTTGCCAAGACTGAAACTGTGTAATTCGACACAATTTTATTTGGCAGTACTCATGTGAAAGGAAGAAAGTATTTAAATGTTCATTTTAATGACATCTTGTTTGAACAAGTCATAATAATTAAAGATATAATAACCTTATCAGCAAAATTAGCTGTCAGATCACTATTTTATTGTTGATCCTAGAATATGATGAAATAACTCCAAAGAATATTTTTAAGGGAGGAGGGAGGAAGCGAGAGAGGAGTGCTGAAAAAATATCAATGATATTTAATCATGTTGAAATCACAGATACTATGGGGAAATAGTCTCTGTGCTGATATATTCTGGATGTTCTTGAAGGAAATTTTATTGGACAGCCTCAAGATTCACACACAAAAGGAAGGCTTTTTTACAAGTCAAATGGACAAGTTTGTTACAAAGTAATCAAACAACTGTATTTTCTTAAATTAAATTTTATTTCCAAAAATTCTGGAATCTCTTACTGTCTATAAGAGCACTTCATCTCACTCAAGATTGCAGGGAGATGCTTAAACTCATTTGTGAGCCAAATCCTAGAATCTGCTCTCTCACCTAAGCAACCAAGTTCATCTTTTTCAACATGTACTTCAGTTTTTTCTGCCACATTTTATACTGAAAAGCATACAAAAGAGAAAATGTACGTGGACAAATAACTGGAAGTGAAGTTTCCCAACCCACAGTGAATGCTCCGAACATTAAAGTGCAGAGTTTAATGCTGATGGATTTATTCTTTTTCTTTCATGCAGTTTCAGGATGAAAAAAAAATCCGTCTTTTTTTCTTTATTATGGAAAGACTTAAATAGGTTAGAAGTGGACTACAACATCCATACTCACACACATATATATATACACACATATATATATACACACATATACATATATATATATACACACACACACATATACATATATATATATACACACACACACACACACACACACACACAAACTAACCTATTCATAGGTCTTTCTTCCAACTCTCAACCCTCTTGGCTTCTACCCAGAAGAGTTGAAATAAGGGTACAACTTGTTCCAAAATACAGGAATGCAAAACGTTAATTACAGAAGTTGAACAAAAAATGAAGTCAATACTCCTTCCCAGCTATTTCCTAAAATAAATAAATAAATAAACAAACAAGTAAAGAGAATCCATGTTTTTGTCATAATTTGTATCTAGATTCAATTCTTTTATCTTTAAATTCAGAGGAAAGAGTATTTAGTCACAGAAACAGAATTTAGATAAAAGTGGATATTAACATTAATTTGCCTATTATTTGTTAATTAATATACTATTTGAAAATGGGCTGAGGTAGGTGGATTGAAACATTAAACAAAGTTGTGGGAGATGGGGAAGAAAAGGGGAAACCCAAAGCTGAGAAATTTAAATTCAGACCTCAAATAAGCATGAATTACTCCTCCTGCTGTTAGCGGATGTTTCAAAATAGATGTGGCCACAAATTTCAGATGCCTAAAGGTAAAGTTCTAAATCCACATTTAGGCACTTAAGTAACACTGGCTTGGTTTCAAAATACATATAAAACTGTATCTTCCAATGTTTTTGAAATAACACTTTTGTCAGGTTTTATTTATGAAGGTATCTTAATGCAGAGTTGGAAGTTTAGGTACATAGGTCTGAAAGTTAGGAGCATTATTAATTTTTTTTGTCCAGAAATATGGTGATACATGCTAAGGTGTAGGCAAAAATTGTATTTAAGGTCCTTTTTAAATTATCATATAGACATAATGAAGACTGACAAAGGGATTTCTCTTTCCAGTGGTAAGACGAAAGCCAGGGCTTGGCAGAAGGCAAATGTTGCTGGTGTCTCAGGGACACAGGTGCTTCATCCTTTTGAGAGAGAGATAATTTAGGTGCTTAATTAGGGGTTCTAGAGAGCAATTTTGGGTACTTAAAAAAGAAGGGTTTTTTTCTTGGTTAGTCAGTAAGGGCTCGTCTTACCATGTTTTTATTGAGCTGAGTGAAACATTCATTGAGATAATTAAAAACCAAAGGATACAAGAATACTTCTACTCATTTCCCCCAAACTCTGAGTTTGTTATAATATTCAGAAAGCTTTCAATGGAAAGGAAAAATTACACTTTAGGAAATTATATGCTGTAAACATTTGAGGATTTGATCATAAAATTATATCCAATAGATTAAAAAGGGGAATGGATTAAAATACCCTATTTCGTATCTCTGCATATATTATATCAAACTACTTAAATGTAAAAACTTGTCTTTTCCACATTTGACATGTTTTTCTTCATGCAGAAATTTTAAGTGTTTAGGTTTATGCATGCTAATGAAAAATATTCTATTAATTTTATTGATTTTAGTTCCTCATGTAATTATTTCAGTAACTGTCTCTTGCTTTCATGGAATCCTGCTATTGTACTTTAATTAGGACTTTGCGCTTCAGTTGTGGTGACAGATACTGGAAAAAGTGGGACTATATTTAGATGCTGCAACTCTGCGTTGTATGCTGAACCCATGCTGAAATTGTTACAGCAATTTACATCCGTTTAAAATCTGATCTTTTGCCTGATTTTATATCTATATATGTACCTACATGCACATCCATCCATCCGTCCATCCGTCCGTCCATTCGTCCGTCCATCCAATTTGTTAAAGACAGCATGTATGTTTATCAACAAATTTACATTCAACAATCCAGAAAAAAGGGAAAGGAGGAATGAGATGATTAATTTCAGCACACTTTAAACATCTATGCTAAAATTTCAGGACTCTGAATAAAAAAATCTATAAAAGAAAATCAAAATTTCCTTTGAAGGTAATTTACATACTCTCAGGTCCACGTTATCCTACAGTGGATTAGCAATTAACAGACTTGTGTCTCTTCATTTAAAACACGTATGAAGTCAAGAGTTTAAGGGTTAACCCAAAAACATGTGTTCCACATTATACAGAGAAGAGGAGGAACAAGAGGAACAGGAAATTGACAGCACAGAGGACAACAAAGCCTTAAATTCAATGTTGTGTTTGGAAGACAAATAATACCAGGACAGAATAGCAGCAGGAAAGAAATACTTATACAATTTAAACAAAACATTTTAAAGGAATAAATTCTTGCACAAAGCTATACCTGCATAGGATAGTTTCAGGATTATGACATTTTAAAGATTGTTAAAATATTCATATGCTGCTAATGTAGAGATCCTTTGCAAATGCAGCAGTTTTCAACTTTTACATACAAGGAAAAAAAGTCTTCCACACTACATTCCCAGTACTCTGATGAGCAACCATAAGGGTGATTTCCTAAGTCCAAATATGCTTTCTGTGCTTACTTTTGTAATTATTTTGTTTTAAGTGCTTTATATCAACCCCCAACTAAGCTTGGGCCCAAAGTATTTTAATATAAACCAGAAAGACTCACATAAGATGATTCTTACAAATAATGAATTCAGCATATGCATATTTGTTTTAATTGACCACAGACTGATGTCACAGATTACTTGAGATGGAAATGTACCTCTGTGGGCTTATTCTTGTTTCCTCATGCACAACACCCAAAATATTGCACACAGTCTGATGCTGGTATTTCCCTAAGTTACTACTGTTGAAGACTTAACCTCAAATCACTTGCAGTAAGTTGCCAGTAGACAGAACAAAAATGTTTTGATGTTTATGAAAAGCTATCCTGAACTCTCTGAAGTTATGTTTTTTTTCCAGATTGGTTTGGAAGTGCTTCAAATAAAGCTTTCTTGTGGGATTTGACTCTTCAAATTCCATCTCCAGACACAAACCAGAGGTGGCAAAGATGTTTTAGAGCTTTAAAAGTCATATAACTCAGAGGCAGCTCCAGAAATCAATGTTAGCAAGGAAAAGGGAGTTGTTTTCCAAGCTGACATTTTTTCCACACTAGCTTCATTCGGTCTTACAGCCTTAATGCCAACACAGAGACACTTACTTTTCTCCTTTAATACAGAGATCTCAAAGAAGATGATTTCAGCATTTTGGGGCTGAACCAAAGCCGGGGAGCACAGTCACTGGCTGAGTTCTTCTCTGCTGGAGGATTGACAGCTATATACAGTTAAACACTGGTTCATTTCCCTATTTTGTTGGGCTTGTGTATGCTGTGTGGGCCCTACTAAATTATAAACTGCCTGTATTGTTGTCTATTGATTTTTGTTTGTTAAAGTTCTCAAGAGGTTGCATGACTTCATTCATACAGAGAAATGTTTCATGAAATCTTAATCAAAGCAGCAGCTATGTTGTCAAAGAAAGAACTCACATTTCAATTCTCACTATTCCAATTGAAATTCGACTTTCATTTACTTTTCTAACTTCTATAATGTTTGTGTTTTGTCTTTATTTCCTATGTTTGTAAATTTACCATTAAAGAGCAAGTTCAATAAGAAATTATCCAGTATTTTAATATAGGCTTTAATAGGCTTTTTTAATAACTCCTTGAGAATGCTCTGCTCTTGGAAGGGCTCCATTCTTGAACTGGATGAAGAATTTGCAGAGACAGTGCATTTCACTAGAGTTGTTCACTCATTCAACACAGATTTCCATCCATCATGCAACATAAAAGTCTGTCTACTAACAGCAATTAATTAGTCTTCCCACTCACTCCTTTGACACTCACATTTCAACAATTATTTTGTATTTAAATACCAGACAGTGCTTAAAACCCAGCTGTACAGAGCAGAATATTGTTCTTTCCTAGTCTTCTACAAGGATGAAAACCATTCCATATGCAAGTCACCAAGGTAGCTCCCAGTGGTGGATGTAATACTGAAAAGTGTGCTAAATGCATTTTTGTTTTTGAATCCATTAAGGAACTAATATAAAGGCCTCAGTCAAGGGGATGTCCTACCAGTGATAGCAACAGCAGAGCAAGGCACAGAGCCATGACATGCTTTTCCTTCCTCCAGTCCCACAGACACCTCTCAGGTACACTTTGCAGAGGGATCTGTAGATGCCAGTTGGGCTTTTCTAACTCTTCAGTCCCTGTCCACCTTTTCAAAGCTAAGAATGACAGACCTACAAGGACAGCATAAAGAAAAAAACAAAAACCTGAATTTCAAATTTGTAGAATTTTGATCAAATTCACAATGAAAACAAGGTTCCAGGAGTCAGGAATTCCCCGCAGAACAAAACCCCAATTTTTCAACTCAGTTCAGTGAACTATTAGGTTCCTATATTTTATCTAGCATATAAAGAAAGCTCTTCAAAAGTGTGTATATTATTTTGTTTTAAAACAATCTGAATTCCACCTCACATTAATGTCAAACTCCACCTAATAATTCAGAAATGCTCAAGCAATGCCACATGCATTTCAGATGTGAAGGAAAAGACCTGTCCAGATTTTCACATTCTTGCTTTCTATTTTAAAACAAAATGAAAATCAGGATTTTACCCTTTTCAGTCTTTGATTACATACATGTATTTAATCACTGAATAGAACATGAAAATTTCCTTTCTTGGGGAAAACAGTTGAAATTTCTTGACCTGCAATATACCGATGAATTCTGATTGTCAAAATTGTTAAATATATGTACAGACAGTGCCCTTACTGTTCGGTTTTTGCGCCACTGTTGGATGCATGGAATTACAACTTCCCCCTTGGAGTTATACTTAATATTGAAGCTAGAGGAGGAAAAAAGAACCAAAACAAACATTAGATTAAGATTGAATAGTAATTGAAAAGTTTAGAAACGAATTGGCAACAGAAAGAAACAGAGTAATTTCATAAGAATATTGATCACTAGTCAGTTGAGAGGAAGGAGGAAAAAGGAAAGCTGTGCAGACACAGACGGATTTAAAAGTTATATTACTGGGAAGGAGAGGAGAGAGAAAATATTATAATATAATAAAATTTCAATACATATAAGAAAATATTAAGCTGCTAGTAACACTTTAAGTGGAAGGCATTAAATTCTGATTCATATACATGTAATTACTGAGCTTCCATAGGATCTTTTTAATGTTAATTGAATTTCCATTGATTATTAAGAGCCTGTTTATGTAAGGTGAACAACTACATAGATGTTCTATTACACAGCTGTTAAACCTCAGTAAATACCTTTTTAGGAATGATTTGGTGTTTAATTAGCATACAATAACTCTCCCCTTAAAACTAAATTAAATCTCTATTTGAGAAACTTAATTTAAAGTGTTAGCCAAACGTGCATACCTGCAAGGTGGTAATTTCAGATTTGTGGTAGCAGTCAAGGTCTAGTAATTCTGCAATGCTGAAGGTTAGAAAATCTGAACTCAGTTCTCAATTAGGTGATTTTTAACCTGATTTGCCATGTACCAACACACAAACAAAAGAAAAAAAGTGATCATGTGGCTGTTATTTTTCAATCTTTAATTGACTTTGAAATATGATCACCGGACAAATCAGAAAATTTACTTAATAATTAAATACTTAATAATACAAAAATACTTAAACATTATTTTAGCTGTTAGAATTGTAATGTGTCTGTGAATATTTAGAGAAAACTAGTGTTAAGTGAGGTTTCATTTTCTGTTTGGGCAATTTTTATTTACAAGAAAATGAAAGCTCTTCTGTATGCCCAATAGGATTTGCCTCATATACAAAGCTTCTTTCTTTACCTTAAAACGTTTATGTAGAGTGCAGCAGGTCTGTTGCTGTTTTGCAGACTATCAAATCTTACAAGTAGAAGTAAGAGCTAGGGCACGATACTACTACCACTTAAACTCAGAGCACGCCAATCTCTTTCTAGATTTATCATTAAATTTATTGTGTAAGTTTTGACCAAGCCAGGTTTTGAGGTGCAGACCCAAAGTCAAAAAGAAAAGACTGTAACCTCAAGGGGCTAGGGCCGAGAAAAACCCAAGACCACCCCACAGTGCTATTGAGATGCTGGGTTTCTAGGCACCACATCCTATGCAGTTAGCAGACTGCCTGCCTGAAGGGACAGAGCCTGACAGAACAACATGCCTATACCCAACCAGGAAAACACTGCCAGCAGGGAAAAATCCCCACGGAGGCTTGTAAGAGATTACCCCTAGATCCTGCCCTGTTGAATAGTCAAAGGAGTGGGTAGGAGTGGCACAATCACAGCAGCTCTTCCTATGGCTCTACATGTAGCAAGTTAGTTTCACGGAGAACTGTAACGTTTTGAAACATTTGTTTTCCTTACAATGCCAAAGAGTGAGAAAACATTGACATTTTTATAGCACAAAACTTTCATTTTCCAGCATATTCCGTGCTTGTATGACAAAATATGGCCTATTTTGCTGAACAAATGCATTAGATACATAGTCAATCAACAAAGAAACCCAAAACAGACTGCCTAGGGCTTCCACATAACGTGAATTCAATCTCTCATGAGTAACCATTCAGTCTTTTTAACCTGATCAGCCTCTTCCTTTGACACTCCTGTGCCTGTAGAGGACTTATAGAAGCAGCTCTCGAGGGCGCAGAACACACGGCAGGAGAGTGCCAGAGTGGGTACTGCTAAGCATCAAGCACTCTCAGGACTCCCAAGCTCACAGGTATCTCATCAGCAGACACCGAAGGTGCTTAGGATTTCCTGCCACCCCTTAAAGCTACAAAGCTTCAAGGAAGCCTTTTGTTCAGACACCCAGATGCAGTTATCCTCTTTCGAGTGCAAAGCATAATTAGGGGCATTTTCAGCCTGAGCTTCTTGGCAGCCTAAAGCCCAAGTGATCCTTTCCCTTCCCCTGGCAATCCACCTGCTTAACACTTGGAGCATAGGCCAAAACACTCCATCCTGATGGTCTTCTGAAGACCGAATTTATATGAGCAATGCCTTCTGGCGTCTGTAATTAAAAGAGGAGGATTTTTGCTATGACTTTTAAAATCACATGAAAGTATCATCGTGACCTTGACTGATGATCTACTGATGAGCTGTATGTAGGCAAGGATATTTCAGAAGTGGAACTGAGGTTGTTGTTGAGCTAAAACAGGGTGAAGACTGTGCCTGACCTTGGTGTTACCTAGGGTGGGGCATCACTCATAATATAGTGGGGAGAAGATTTGGCAGAAGCCAAAAGGGAGGGAATCCTGCATTTTTCAAGATTAAAATATAGGTTGTACATATTCTTCTGAAACATTCCCTGTAACTTTTTATTAATAATGCATCTGTTTTAGTGTCCATGGTGCTAACCAATGATTACTGGGGAAAAAAAAATAAAAAAGGTGAATTTTCAAAAGTCCAACACATTGAGAACATGAACAAGCCAGTAAAAAAACTGCCCAATCATTTATGAATTTTATTTCAAGTGGCAGTAAGTAACAACATCTTTTCTAAAGCAACAATAGAAATTTGTTTATTTATTGAATTTCAGCCTTCAATTATCATAATGTTTTTGGTGCTTGAAATCCCAAAACCTACCCTGACAGTTTTTGAAAGCTCACAAGGCATCTTATGCAGATAACAAATGTTTTTGGATGATATGCAAAATAGACAAATCTTAATAAAGGACTTATTTATAAAATAATTCTGAAGTCTGGCTCCTGCAAACTAATTTTCTTGACTATTTTACTTGGTTAATAAATAAATTAATGAAAGAAATAAATTACCCAAACACTTTGCTACATATGGCTAGCAAAAAGATTTGAAATAGGTTCCAAACTGTTCAGTACAGCTCTGTCTCACTACAATTTGTCTTTTTGTATGAGGCAGCTACATTAAAATTTTAAGGATAAATTGGTTACTTCCTCATGATATGCATACATTTTTTTAATCAGTGGCATTTTCCCGGATTGGAAAATATTTCCTATAACCGTACAGACTAAGCAAAAATTTTCTTTTAAAATGGAAATTGACATTGGCTCTTCAGCCATCAATCTGTATTTTCATAAAGATAATATCTGATGTTGAGACTGGAGCACCAGCAGTAAATACCTTTTCCTCCCCATCTGAGATACAACAGAGAACACAGTGAAGAAGGCTAAAGGTACAGTGGCGATTGGAAGACAAGGATAAAGATATGTCTATAGCATGTGTCTGTAGGATTCATTAGACCTTCCATCTATGTTTCACTCTACATTTGTCTGTTGTCTGAATATGCAAGTGTTACTAGAAAAATAAAGAAAACTGTTTGCAATTAGCTTCTATGCCTGTGTAAAATGGAACTGAAACAGAAACTTAAAAGCACTGACTTTTTTTACATTCAATCATTTCTGAGGCATTGCTACAGCTTCCACTGAAAAAATAAGAAAAAGAAGTTTCTGCAGTGAGAAGAAATATTAGGAGTAAGATTAGAATTCTTTCCTTTTTTCCTTCTTTTTCTTCTCTTTAAATCTTGGCCAGTGTTAAATCTCCTGCAAAATTTTTCTTTTATCGTGACAGATTACTTAGAACTGCATCCTGCAAAGACTGGAACAAATCAACATTGTTAGTTCACAGGGAAAACCAGATTTGTCCTGGCCAATAGTTCAATTCTTACGAGTTGTGAAAACTTCCACTCCTTACTTCCATATGTGTTTATGGTAGTAATAAAAGCTCATAGTTTTAATGAGCAGCCGTAGTGAAGTTTTCAAGGCATGCAGACCCAGTTCTTACAGAACTATCTGTGCTGGGAAGAGTAGTTAGCTGCCTCAGTGCTACGAGGATGGATGGTTGCGTTTAGCTCCATGCAGCAGTGGGGCCAAAGCTGCACAGACTGAAAACGTAGGCAGGAGAGGAGATCTGTCAGTAACAACCAAAGTCCTGGCCCAGGCATGAGAAACAGGGAGGTAGCCAAGCTCTGCAGCACGATGGAGGGTCTTATGAGAGCAAACAGCATAGCAGGGCACGGGGAACAGAGTGGGAGGACAGCCAGCAGAAGGCAGCCCAAACAGAATCTACCCTTGACGTTTATTAGCAAACTGTGATGCTCAAAAGTCATCCTGGGGAATAAAACTGCAGGTCAGCTCCATGCATACAAGGGCTCAGCAAAATCGGCAAGAACATCCAGCCTTCCCAAACTAAGGAGTCTACAGCGTAATTTGAATATGGCAAAGTAGGGAGGATGGGCTATAGGATCCTAAAAATATGGTGAGCAGATCAGGGTAGGAGAGAGAGACTTAGAAAACAATATCATCTGATCTAACCAGATGTCAAAATTTTCCTAAACAAAACAGATGTTCCTCTCCTTCCTTCAGTCCTGATATTCTGTGTTTCTTGATTTACTTCTGTTTGGCTTTTTTTCCTCACAAGGTTATTCTTTGTCTTGAGAAAAGAAATTTACTTTAGTGATTTTTTGTTGTTGTTTTGGGGGAATTGTTTTGGTTTTTTTCCATGAGAAAAGTGAGAATGAAGCTGGTGAAGGGTCTGAAGCACAACTCTTATGAGGGGAGGCTGAAGGAGCTGGGGCTGTTTAGCTGTAGGAAAGAAGGCTCAGAGGTGACACCGGAAAGGAAGTTGTAGCCACGTTGGGGGTCGGCCTCTTCTCTCAGGTGACAAGTGCCAGGCCCAGAGGAAATGGCCTCAAGTTGTGCCGGGGGAGGTTTAGATTGGATATGAGGAAAAAATTCATCACCAAAAGGTTTGTCAAGCCCTGGAACGGGCTGCCTATGGAAGTGTTTTAGTCTTCACCCCTGGAGCTACTTAACACATTTGGAGACATGGTTTAGTGGTGGACTTGGCAGTGCTGGGTTTATGCCTGGATCTTTGAGGTATTTTCCAGCCTAGGTGATTCTATTATTCTCTTCAGGTACAAAGATGTGAGAAAGCACCAGAGTCAGAATTTAAAATCTTTGCCATCATTTTCACTCACCTTTTGAGTAAATTTTCTTAATTGTCTTGAATGGAAATCAAAAACTTCTAAGCCATCTCAGCTAATAACTTCCTCTGTGACTCTTTCTTCTTTCTTCCAAAATGTGCCATCTTTTAATGCAATCTAAAAAGCATCTTAGAATTAAAAAATGCCTTTATAGAGGCTCTGAAGTTTATGGCATAAACTGGAATATAAATTGTTTAATGAAAGTGTTGACTCAGTAATTTTATTTTGTTATCACCAACTAATCTACCTTTGTTCCCTTCTGTAGGTGTAGTAAAGCCCAAGAAACTGTTAAGAATCAGTATTTGCAATGAAAATGAGCTAGGTTAGCTCTAGAACTCTGAAGCCCTAACAAATCATATAAGCATTTAGGATAATATATCCATGTTAACACCTTTAGCCTTCTGATCCAATTTGTTCTACCATAATTAATAAACTTAACTATCAAAGGTAATGAACAAATCGCTGCATGTAACAGAAACCTGGAAGGGGAGTGCATTTCAGAGTTTCTGACTGTAGTTCTCTGCCTGCCAGGAAGATTCACTGCAAGAAGACCTGGGTAAAGATGGCACCAGGTTTTAACTTTGGAGACATTTGATGGAAGCCTTACATATATAGTATATAAATAGATATACAGTGACTGCTACATGTATTAATAAAGATATGTCTGAATAAGCAAACTAAAGCCACATAAGCAGGTTTTAAAACCAAGGTCATCTCGTTCATTTTTTTACTGAGTGAAATAGTTATCTTTCTAATTTGCATAGTTTTTTCTGAGTTATATAAAACCATATGTTATTAGCACTAGCAAACTGATTACCAAAAAAAATCACTTGTTATTATCACCCTGGAATAGATGGAGAACAAGACAAATCCTAATGAAGCCTACATGATCTCATTTTACAACTAACATTTAAAAGTAAAAAATGTGTATTCTTGGGACTGTAGATAAAATTAATTGCAACTATGACCAAAATGTCATTATTAATGCAAGATACTTAAGTTAATCTGCTTTTTCCTCCATGACCTATCTGACACTGTATATGCTTAATGCCATTTACCAGTTTGTCTCTGAAATGCAGCTTGGCACATTAACTTTTTTTTTTTTAATCTGATGGAATGGAACATACAGTTGAGATCCCATGCTACTGAGTCAAATGGGAAAAAAACTTCCTACAACATGTTTCTGTTGGTCTCAATCAACCAAACTGAATCTTCCATAGCACAGGGAAATGTATTTCTTTCCTTCGAAAATTGCCACTAATTTAAGATTTAATCAGAAACTTGAAAGCAAAGTTTATGTGACATGTTAGCAAAATTGCAAATATCATATTTCCTGTCTGAAGAAAAATGAACAAACCTTTTATATTAAAAGTTTTATAAATTAATCAGGTCATTGCAGACCTAATTAATCTATAATATTGCTAAAAAGGTGAGCAGATAAATTAATCATTTTACTTTCATAACTCAAATAACTACCAAAAAAGTGATAAAGCCAACCCCAATTCAAAATCTAGGCAAAGTACCCGTTAGCTTGTGTAACCCCACATCTAACAAATGTTTTTAGGATAAAAGTGCACACTTACAGATTCAGTGTGTATTCTCTAGCCAAGTATTCTCAAAAAAAAAAAATAGATTCAACAAAATACCTTTGTATTGTCAGATCCTTTGATAGCACTTTTTTTTTCCAGATAACTAAGGATCCACTGCACAAAACTCTCCAGACAGCTTTCACTGGGGAGATATGGTTATATTATTGTATTCTGAATCAGATAAAAAACCTTCAGTTTGCTTTTTGTTCTGTTTTTTTCACTTTTCTCATAGCTTCTCTTTGAGCATAGAGAACTTGCAAATTTCTGAAATGCCAGTAAGTACTTCACATTTACTCTATCACAGAAGTAATCAGATGCTTAAATTATCCACCTTCCCTGGATTTTGTTTTACTTCCTTTCTCCTGATACTGTGAAAGCTGAATGCACCCAGATGTTTGATCAAAGTTTTTGCAGACATTTGTGAAAAATAAGGTTATGCATATTTTTGCAATAGAATCCAAGGTTGAGTGGCATATAACTTGCATCACGTCGCATTTTTACCTTGAAACATTTAAGAGGTTTTTTTCTGGCAGTTGTTTTTTTGGTAGCAAATCCTATGGTTTAAAGTACCCTACCTCAGACACTTTAGAAAAACTCAACACTTAAAACAAAAAAGCTTCACAGCACTGGACTGTTGATAAGAAAATGAAAAACTCATTTCGCTGAGAGATTTTCTGTATATTGCAGCTTAATTTCAGAACTGCACCCATTGGGTAAAGCATCACTTTTTGTGTCAAGGCTATCCTAAGATGTCCCCTATGGTAGTGGCAAATTAAAAGTAGGCAAACCAATGGACATCCTTTCTACAAACCTGTGAAAGCCATGAGCATGCCCAGTGTAATATGTAAAGCGTCTTTGGGCTTTGCCTGCACACTAAGCTGGGTAAGCTGAGGAATGAAGCAACAGGGCAAATAGAGTTTAGCAGTAAGGCAGAAATCAACTTGCCACTTGAGTAACCAGGGTAAGACCAGAGCGATTTGTAGTCATTACAAAAGCGGTAGCTTTCAAGGAGGAATTTAAATGAGGAGAAAATTGTGGGTGTTAGTGCATAGCACCAATGTGCTCGAAGGAAAATGGATAAGCGGGCGATCAAGGCACTTGGTCGAAGGAAAATTAGCACTGTTGAGACTACCTGAGTAAGTGCTCACGGTCATGAGCAAAGGATTGCAAAATTTAGCCTGAAGTTTGTAAACACACACCAAAAGAACAATTACCAGCCTAATCCCTGATGAAACATAAGGAAGATAAAAATATTAATATTAATGTTGCACTTAAAATTAATTAATTATTATATTAAAAGATAAATGTTAAAACATAAAACAATATAATATTTTGGTAATTACATACTAAGTGTTGTCATTACTCAGTTTAAAAGGGCTGCAATACAAGATACTCTATTGCAGTAGAACTATTTGTAAAGTTATTACTCAACTTCATTAAGTAAGGAAGAATCAAGTCCTATATAAATCATATATATAAGGAAAGTAAATATAAGATTTAACATAGCATTATTGCCAAACAATGTATCTATTGCAATTCCATGGAAAGTCGTATATTAGGGAAAAAGATCCAATCCAAAGTCTTGAAAGTACAATGTTTGATTTGCTATAATTAATTTTTTTACTGGGGGTTAGGATATTCTTCAAAGGTAAATGTAACCATTCATTTAGCTTTTATAAAGGTTGTACTTTGCCATCACACATGTGAGCACAGACTCTGTTGTTAATTGTTGTTTCGTAGCCAGTAAGGTGTAGAAAGGTTTTCAGTGCTGTTCGATACAAGGACAGAGTGTTTCCATCTAAACACTTCAGTTTATATCCATTAAGTCTTTTAGCATGTATACTTGTCAAAGTTATGGAGATGTATCTTGTCAAGGTACTCAGTTTTGTGAGGATAAGAGCCTATAGTGTGGAAGCATATTTCTCTAGTGGTTTACTACATTATCCAGTAATTTTCTCATACAGAAACCATAGCTCCCAAGATACAAGGTATTTTAATCACAAAGTGAATTTTGATGTTGATGTGAGGTCTGTGAATGGTTTGGGTTTATTCCAGGCATCCAAGGGATTCCAGGTTTTTTAAGGAAATTTAAACTGATAATTAGTACCTTTACTTATTTCAAATAGAAGTCAAAGTTGTCATGTAATATCATTCAAACTTGCAAAATATCCAATATCTCATCTGAGAGAAAGAAAAAAATATTGAAATGGCAGAATCTTTATTAAGGTATGACTTTAACATATCAAATTTGACTAATATCTATATTTAATTGATATTTGATTAGTTAAAATTAGTACTTAGCTGAAGAAAGTTTCCCAAGAAACAAATTTATTCTACTTTCAATATTTTAATCTCAGTATTTGCTTTCATACTTGATTTTTCTTCATTGCAAAGATGTTGAAGAATTGCTCATGGTAAGACTATTCCAAAGATAGTTTCAGCTTGTTTTGGCTAAGCTGTATATTGTTTGGAATAACAACATGTTTGGAAGAAGCAACACTTGATCATGATGTACTTTCTTATATTTTAAAGCAGCAGAGATTAGGCATTTTCCCCAGTTATTTGATTTTCCAAGAATCAGGGCTTCCACAAACAATTCCTTCTACTAAAATCCAGTCTCTGAATACGAGCTGGAGGTTACGTATGTGTATGCCAAACCTGGGCAATGTGTGATCACTAAGAGAATATATTAAGGTATTTGGAGATATTTTCAGGTTAAAAGTCTTATGTGTTTTGGAGCTTATGAAATGCAGAATTCACTACTAGTTAGTAAGGGTTTGAAATAAAAATCCCCAATTCTTTTCCTCATATTATTTGTTCAAGGTTGTGCTTGTGGCCTTACATTGTAGGCTGACTTAAAATTTTATAGTGGAACCTAGTCACATTTATTTTAACATGATAAACAATTTAAAGTATTTAAATATTTCCATACCAATTTTCTTTAATTGTGTGAGTGGGTTTTTCCTATTGTTTTCAAGGGTCTCTAATACTTCCTCCTATAGATAAGTGAATTAATCTATATATTCTGGTGATTCACTATCAGTATCATGAGCACCTTAGCCAGAGGAGTCATTATTTGTTATTGCTATTACTCTGCCAGGCTATTTAAATATAATTTCACCCTCTTTTGATACAGTGACACATTGATGATGTTCACAGTGGACTTCTTTTTCTTCTATAAAGTCTAAATTTTTCAATGGGTTCTGGAGGAAAACCTTTGTTCAGGTAGAAAATTCTTTTAAAAGCACCATACATGTGGGACTCTGTGTTAAAATACATTTTTGTGTGACTGGACCAATGAGCTGAATATGTCCACTCATCATCCAATAAGCTGAAATCTCTGAATCACTGCCAATGGTGTTACTGTCTACCAGTGCATGCCACATGTAAACTTTTATCCACATTTTCAATTTATATTTAATTTCAGATGCTAAAATAAAATATTGGTGAGAAATAATCCCTTAGAATCCCAGCTGAAACATCCCACTTTGACTTCCATGCTGACAGGTAGTTTTTGGGAATCCTTTGTTCCATCATGTTGCACCATTTTATGTTTGCTTTATTGAAGCTATATCAGGCTAATTTTTTTCAGACTGTCATGTGGTACTAATTCAAAACTGCTCCTAATTCCACAGACATTCCATCTAAATGGTCATCTTTTATCAAACAAAATTCTTTCTCCTGTTAAAACTTCATCAAACCTACTTGACATCATGGATTCATAAAAACTATTGATATGCAATAGAAGGTCACTCCAGTTCTCACAACCTCCTACTTATCCAATTCATTACTAGTATAAAAAAAATGTTATAAGCTCTCTTATATTTTTATAGTAGTACAGTACAGTAGTATTTTGACAATGTGAACCATTTGAGAGTATCCAATAAAAGCTAGAAGTATGAGCAGAGGTGGAGGACATCAAGTACTCTGCAGAAGCTATACAAAGTGCAGTAGTTTTAAGGAGTCTATTCCCCTGCATTTGAATTGGGCAGACTTTTCAAATTTTTTGGCACTTTTTCTCTCTTATACTTCTGCCAGAAATTTCTAGTTCTTTTAGTATGTGCTTGTGATGCAATATAATATATAATTTATAATATATACTTTAATGTAATATATCTATGGGAGTTCTTTTTATTTGTCCATTCTCAATAGTAATGTATGAACTAACATTGATGTATGTTCTAGGTGATATTAAATCAACTCATTCTTATTACAAAGCCAGATTTTTCTTAAATTTATCAATGTGGTAATACTGCCAAGCCATAACACTAAAGAGTTTGACAGTATAAATCAAGTCCCTTTATCTTCCAATCCATCAGTACATTTCTTTGTTTAAAATTTATTGCCCTGGCAGTTGAAAATATGTGGGGGAAACCAGTCACTGTAAAGATTTACATCCCTAACATTTTTTTTCAGGACAAACAATGCAGAAAGAAACACTCTCAGAGAGAGAGAAATTCAGCAAACTAGTTACTTTAAAAAATCAGTTTTCTTTTCATTCTATTATTTAATTTTTATTTTACATATTACTTTGACATTTTTTGCTTTAATGTTAACACTGAATATCAACTTGAACCATCATTTATTTAATTTTTAAAAAGACTATTCCAAACATAACTACCCTTAGAATCTTCAGAAGAAACTCAACAAAGTACTAGCCTGGGGATCTAAGGAAGAACAGGAAAACAAAACTGGGGGTTGAAGAAAGATGTATTTGCATAGCCTATGGCTATAGACTAGGCATTTTTTTAGTAATTAATCAAAATAAGTGCAGAATTTCTCAATAATGGATGACCAACAAGACAATTTTTGTATCTGAAAGCTAATGGGGACTTCACTCCTCATATCTTACTAGGAAAAGAATTTATATCCTGCTTTTGGTGGGTAAGACTCATTGTTGGAAGCTTACCATTGGCTTGTATGAGAAAAAAGCCAAATCCTCGGTCTCTATTCAATTAGCTGAATCTTAGTTATTTGTGCAGTGGAAGAAAATACAGGCTTATGATTGTGCAATGTATGATTGGTGTCTACAGAGGTACTATGCAGGCACTGATTTTTCAGACTAATTAGGTGTTACCACACCCATGATTTCAAGACCAAGGTAATTTAGGACTTAAAGTTGGGCAAGAAAGCTATTATGCTCCATTGAAGTTTTCAGGATTGCAATATAATTCAGTTCAACAAATTGAGCTCATGACCTTTGCATTTTGTGCCAAAAAAAGAAAAAAAACAAAGAAGAAACCCAATCTCCATCCCACTATACAGCCAACATATCCATACCCAAATCTTCAAGCACTGCTTTCCCTGAATGAGTCTAGAGCTGTGAAATTCATTTTTTTTCATCACAAGTAAGTTGCCTAAACACCAGAGTGTTCATCTTCCTGGGGTCAAGTTTACTCTGTATGTGTAACTCATTTGTTTCAAACACATCAACACTGCCTCTAGTAAACGTGTCCATGTCCTTCACCTACATCCATGGATTCCGAGCACATCAGTTCCCTGTGAGAAGTCACACCCACCACCCAAAGAACTATGGTCTTGGGGTTGGTTAAGCCAGTGATGGAACTTGCTCTCCAATTTTAAACTTGAGGACCCTCCCTGTCCCCAAAATTCACCCCAGCATGAGGAAACCTCTTTTGACAGAAAAAGTCTATTCCCACAGAGAATTCCCACTATTTTACAAGAGATTACCAACAAAATCTACTTGGTAGGCAGTGTCTAGATGAATTTTTCAGCAAGCAACAGGGGTGGGATTGTTTTGGAAGAGAATGAGACAGGGACAGATGTGACAATAGTATAGGCAGGGCAGGACAGTGGTCTCACTTGTGGGACACAGTCCCCCAAGATCTGAGCACAGCATGTAGAGGAAATTTTTGGTAAAAGGGTACATAAACTGATAGCACTGAGTTTATTTTTACAGTGGAAATAGTGGCGATGCTAATTTTTTCCTTTAAAAAATAGTGATTATAGCTGTGAGGAGATAATGAAAAATATATATTCTATATGTTTGGAATGACAGTTATTTGTCATAATTTAACCATCTGCTCAAAACTCAAGTAACTTTTAGAGGTTTGTCACACTGCATGTACAAGTGTGTTTCTGATTGACCTTCCATTTGTGTCCTATTGCAGCTGACAATTTATCCAGTGATTTCTATTTATCTTGCAACATAGTTTTGACTACAGCTTTTAGTTTGCGACTATAATCTTGTAGATAGAGAAAATCCAGTAAATCAGACAGCTCTGCAGGAACTGCTGACAAAAGTTGAGAAATTGTTACCCAGATAACTTACCCTAGTTACTGGTGGAGGGAGCTATACCATGTGTCTTTTATTATTATGAGTTCTACCATTGGGATGCTGCCTACAGAGATATATTTCAAGAAAATATTTTTTAAAAAATCGTGAAAGACAGACTCTATGTCCTCCAGCATTTAGTAGGAGAATAGTCAGAGTGTGAATAGAGACACATGCAAATGAAAACAGCTTCTGAATCCAATTCCAACTCAGAGGCATCTAAGTGTGACAGATAAATCTTCCCCCTCACCACTGGTTTTAAAAGTCTCCTTAATTTTCTTTTCTGAACTTTTCTTTAATTAATAAGATTGTTCTTACAATAATTTTGGTTTATGTATATTCTGGTTTATGTATATTTTCTTTCTCTGTCTCTAATTTAAAGTATTTTCATAACAGTAGAAAAATCCTTATTGTCTTTAGGGAGCGTTGATCTTGTTTACCATGGTAATTTAATTTTTCTTTATTGTATTTTACTTCCTCAGCATGCTAGAAATTAATTTTTCAAACCTCTTTGGTGACCATTGCCTTGCCTAGAAAGTTTCATTGCTCATTAAAATTATCCTCGTATTTACATGTCTGAATATTTTCACACACTGTTTTTTGCCCTTTCTAGAGTAAAATCTAGTGATGTTTCAAGTCTTTTTTTTTTTTTTTTAAGTATGCAAAAGACCTTTTTGAAAAGAAAACTGATTGCATAATAGTTTTTAATACTTCATTAGAGAACTTTGGCTGCTTCTGAGTTAAAGTTTAAAGTGGCACGGTTTTCAACTAGAACGTGCTTTGCAGTTAAGCAGACCACATCTTAAGGCAGCTTTTTAATCCCTCTGATTACAGCTTTTTACTAGAAAGAATCCCCATTTAACTAACTTCTGTTCATACACATTTCACACTGAACAAATGGCAGAATCACTTTCATATAAAACACACTAAGAACTAGAATGAAACCTCTAAAACATAGAATTTCATAGATGTGTTTTACTGTTTCACTGACATATCAAAAAGTACATATTAACAATTACACTACAGTCAGTAGCAAACACTTTGTGTGGGGTTCTTGTGATCTCTGGCACAGAAATAAGAGGAATAACATTGATCAAATGTCAGTATTCATCCCAGAGATATGTTTTGTACTAACCAGGGTATTCTGTCTGTGACAATTAATATCCAGGTTATCTTTTGCAATTTTGTACCTCAAAGCATTGAATGTTTAAAAAGAACAATAATAAATCTCCATATGTATCTGTGTGCACACCCACCCCCACCTCCCCCGAGGCTTTGATTTGAGATACAAAAAAAAAAAAAAACAAACCAAAAAACCAAACTGAGATGCAACTATACATATCAAGGGTCTACCAAAATCATAGAATCTTTGCAATGGTACCCTAAATTTGCCTAGACTTCTCTGAGAATATTTCATCAAGGTTGAAATCAAATGTAAGGTATAACCTGCTCAAAAAAATAGAGACAATAGATACATGTCCCAAAAGGCTAAAATTGCAAAAGCCTGAAAGAGACAAGCTTATAAGAAAGTAGGTGTTCAAGACCTTCCCGGCTTGGTCACCTCACAGTCAGGTGCAGTTTCATGAGCAAGGGAAAAGGAGGACAATGACAAATAGAGCCAGGTGCTCACTTTGTGGCACAGCTGTGTTTGAAGCTGTGCTGCACTGAATGGAGCACCCAGTGCTCAGGGTCATGCAAAACCATCGGTGAGTTTGGAAAAACTTATCAGCTGTGGTCCTCAGCTTTTAGACATCTTGTACTCGAAGAGACAGAGAGCTTCCAAAAGAGCTGATCTTAGTTATTTTTATAGCTATTCTACAGCTATATTAGGTATATTTTGGAACATCTTGAAGCATGTCATCCTCAATATTTGTTGTTTGACTATATAATTCTGATAACAGCTGTCTTATGAGTATAGCCACAGTCTGGCATTTGATATCTAGGCCCTGTAGAATGTAAAAAGGTGAAGAGAGAGGTCTCCAAACAGGGCAAGAAATACAGGTAATTACTCCTCTTGGGCCTCTGCGTTAGAGAAATTGTCTTTCATCTTGTTTCCCTTATCCATGTGGTTCAATGCAAACTGGTGCCAAATATGTCTTGTACTTCAGTTTATGGATTGTAAATAATTATTTTAACAACTGAGCTGCTGAAAATATCAGTCATTCAAGTACTGTGGTGTTCTAGGATGTTCTGCTACAAGGACCAAAATTTGAACACCCCCAGCTTGTCTCCCAAAATTATCATGACAACACATCAAACTTTTATCGGCATAATGTGCGACATATTTTTCCTCGTATGCTATGAAAGACACTCTCACCCCCGTATTATGTGCTACATTTACCTACAATGAGAGGGCAAGCTAGAAATTCCAAAGTGTTATTTTCCTCAGTTATTGATTCCTTTTAATATTGCCTCATTTCATTTTTTCATCCCTGCTATAGATCATATGCACAAAACAAGTTATAGCAAGATGGCAGATTGATCTTCTGGCTTCTCAAGGCTCTGTGGTTTTCTAGCAGAACATCATCCTTTCAAAGCCATTTTGAGGCTTCCCTGTGGCAGGAAAATTCCTACAGAGCACGGCACAAATGACAGATTTTCCTAGTTGCATGCAGGCTTTCAGAGTGGGAGGATGGGCAAATGGCCTAAGCATGGTCATCTCTGCACCACAGAAGTCTCTGAATAGCAGATAGTTTAAAAGTACAATACATTGACTACAAGAGTATTACAAAGCAATGATACACCATATCTCTCTGTGCAAGACAGGTTCTTTTCAGATGAAATACACATTGCAATAGTAAAAAGTAAATTACTACCAGGTCAATAATGAAAACAAGGATAACACTCTAGAGAATATTAGAGGAACTGATACACTTTGTATCTGGACAAATTCTGTGATTTAACTCCTCAAGTCTGAAAAGGGAGCCTTTGATTTATAAGAATTGGCTGATATATTTTTCAGCAGAGTATTTGATTCAGTTTGTTCACGTGTTCTTTGCAAAAGTAATATTTATGGCAACATACTGTTCATACCAAATTCAGAAAACTCAGCCCAGGAGTCTACAGCTCCTCATCTCACATACACCCTGTGGTATAGGAGGCCATATCACCCTGTATCACAGGAAATATTCCTACATCAGAGGCTTCCCATGATCTGCTTTCTTGTCCTTGTATACTTGACACAGAGCAATAGCTTTCTTAATTCTTGCTGGGTCCCAGACTGCTGGACTGGAACAGTCTAGGAGAGACCTGCAGCTCGATATGTTGTAGTTGGTAGTTGGAGCAGCTTCCTGGAACAGTTAAAGCAAATAAGGGATCCCCAAAGCGGGTGTTCTCCATGTCAAAGGGCTTGCTGGCTGGTTTTGCAGCTAAGTTTACAGATAGACAGTCCTGAAATTAAACTAGTCACTCTGAAGTTCACTTTACTTTTAATTTTGTTTAATAGAATACATAATTAGTCTGGCAAAAGATTGATTTGATGCTTCCCTCAGAATTATGCTTGTATGCGTGTTTGTTTTATTTTTCTGATTTTACTGACAAAGCTATCAGCTGAAAAGTTCGAGTTAAGACCAACTGATTTCTTTTTTTAAATTCTGAGTTCATGCATCTTAGCACCATTCTGTTTAAGTCATTGTCTTACAGAGTTATAAATTGTTTTGAACTACAACTGTATATGTGGAAATATTCTATAAAATGTGCGGTTTGAGTGTCAGAGTCTTTTGTTGTTTAGACTGCAACTTACTGTCTCATGTTTTCAGTAGTACAGTTCTCAAAGTTTACCTTGACTGGATTGCTTGTACTACAGAAAATTGCAGGGGAAGATATTCTTGGTCTGTTCAATTAGTTATTCTTGCAGATTATCTTTGCAATAGATGAAAAATAGGCCATAACGAGTCACCTATAAAAAAAAGGAATGAAGGAATGTGGCAAGATTTTATTAAAAAACAAAACCAAAATTTTTAAGAATATGTTTCCTCATGGAATTCCAATTTGAAAGGTAACAAATTAATACTTTCGTATTGAGATTCTGATTAAAAGAGAGAATTGAGAGCTACATTGCTATATTTCAGAAATCATGGAACAACAAAAGTGCTGGCACATTTTTCCCTATTCTGTGCCTTCTCACTTCCCCAACCTTTCTGATGTCTTTCCAGTTTGGAGCTCCTGCTTAGATAAAACAGATGACTTTCTGGGCCTGCTTCTGCTAACAGCAGGCAGGAGCAACGGTGACTGATTGGTTGAAACATGAGGATTAATGGGTATTTATATTTCATTAAATTTTATGCTCACTGGAGAATAATGTATCACTCGCAGATATTGAAACATATGTCAACCCTATCCACTTACATATAATTCAATTTGACTTAAATGCATTGATCAAATTTTATTAAAGTCCAATATATCTTCCAAAAAGGCCTGCTAACACAATATTGCTGCTTCACATTCATCAGATAAAAGGAGGCAATTGTGTTGTAATTCCATTTATACCATTTTTCGGGAAAAGGGAGATTATTGTGAAGCGAATACTCATTACAAGGTGACTGGTGTTGGCTGAAGGACTTGAGACCGAGATTATTAAGTGAATTCTCAAGTGGTGCCCTTTAGTTAAAATTACCCCAGGGTGGGTCATGCCTGTTTTCATCCCCGTGGAAAAGAGAGATCAGCATTGTTAACGATATTATCCAGGAAAGTTTGCCATGTGAGATTTTGAAAAATGCTAACAATTTGTTTATTTTTTTTTTCTTTTTTTTCTCTTGAAGCTCAGTGGATGAAACATGCATAAATGTGATTGAAAAACTACTTTTCTCTTTTTATTCCCCTTTTTCTTTCACTACATGCTTCCTTTTTATTATTCATATTGAGATAATTAAGAAAAATATAAAATGTTTATTTCTTCACTTCTGCACAGAAAAGTAGAGTAGTTTATATAACCCCCTCTCAAAGCAACCACAGCAATAATAAGATGCTTCTCAAGCATTTTAAACCCTTGCTTTCAGTTTGCACTGTGCAGAATAAAATTAAAAAGAAGAGGTTTTAGCCCTCCTAATGAAAGGTTTTAGCCCTTCTAACCCTCCTTCAGCAGGGTCATTTAGTCCTCATTCTGAAACTATCAGGGTTTGAGGCAGTGAGGTTGATGCAATGTGTTTTAGCAAGCTCTTAGTTTGTTTCTGGCTCACATTTATTATGGGTTAAACTGCCTGCACTTCAATATACAAGTGAGCATCTCAACACAGTCCTTTTCCAAGAAAAGGTCCAACTCTAGACTGGAAAAGAAAGGAATAACCAGGAAGGATACTCAAGTGTCAAAATAAGGGAGGGTGAAAGTCAAGGTACTCTCAGGCGACATAAAAAACTGTACTTACATCTTATTGGATTTGAGCACTCCTGGATTATTGTCCTATCTCATAAGGTTGAAAAAATTTTAAAGTTACTGTGACTCTTACTTCAATAAAACCACAGTTTTTCTAATGTAGTTACCCTGGAAATCTTCCCCCAAATAAGGAGAGTCTTGTTTTTAACAAAAGTTTCTCCTTTTAGCCATACTTTTTATTTCCCATAGGTGCTATTTTGTTCTACACTGACTAACAGACATGTCTTATGAACACAGTAAAGGTTGCTATACAGGTTTATTACAATGTTTGTCCAAAATAATAAACAATTTCAAAATAAGTACTTTCACTCAACTTATTTTATAGTATCAGAATTTACTTCTATAAAGAAGTGATATATTAAATGAAGTAAATCTTTAATGAATATTTCCCTGATAGATGCTTTTCTGATTCACTGTAATAAAGTTACTGTCCTGATTTCTAGTCATCAAACAGAACTTAAAGAATTTTTCTTCATTCTTGGGAAAAAAAGTGCATTGTACAGGATTTCATATTAATATATGGACATGCATTAAGTATACTCTTGAAGAGAAATTTTAAGTAACATAAAATGTTGGCAATATCTTCCTTTTATCAAAACCCCTGCAAACCCATTAAAAATGCTTTATGTACTTTATGTAAATTACCAGCTAGTCCCTTTTTCTGAGGCTGATGCTTCTGTCAAGATGCTTGGCTCTACTCTTCTAAATACATTATTTACCTTCTCCCTCAACAAACTGAAAGTATTTCTTTGACTTGTTAAGAAAAGTAAATGCTTCTTTTTTCACTCTATGTGCTGGTCAGACTTGCCCCAAACTGGAAATATCATTGTAGTTTCTATACCTGAAAATAATTTTCTCCCTTTTAGATAGTGAATGAAAGAATTGATTGATGATAAGTCAGTTCCTTCATCTGTGTACATTTAGATTATCATGTATTCTGAGCACCAAGGACTTTCACAGGCACATTTGCTATGTTTCAGAGTTTAACTCTTTTCACCCTACTTAAATTACTGGAATTCCTTTCAAAAACGTCTCCCAGGACTTTACATAGTCAATGGTTTTATGTGAATTATAGACGTTCAGAGATTTGTGAACACACACACTATCTTTAGAATGCCAAATTTTTATATACGCTTCAGGAATGGTATGGAATTGCAAAAAAAAAGAAGAAAAAAACAAAAAACAACAAAAACAACCAAAAAACCCAACAACAAAAAAAAAAAAAGAAAAACAGGAAAGGACAAGTAAAATACTTCCTTCTTTCTTTTCAAGAGATTCTGAAGGTAGTTACCAAGAACAACAGGAAGTTCCACCTGAATACGAGGAAGACCTTCTTTACCTTGTGAGTGACTGCACACAGGAATATATTGCCCAGGGAGGTTGTGGAATTTTTTTCACTGGAGTTATTTAAGGACCACCTGGATGCAGTTCTGTGCAATGTGCTCTAGAATGATTCTGCTTGAGCAGATAAATTAGACTGGATGACCCACTGTGGTCCTTTGCCAAATGCACCTTTACGTGATTCTGTAATTCTGTGATATTTCTGCTACTTAGTCTTTGCATCACAGGAGAACCACTCTGACAGATCTACTCCTCTGGAAGTGTCAGTATCACATCATATTGTGATGCACTTAAAAGATGTGTGAGAAATACATCTAAATGTGATCTGGTTTTCCCTCTTATTGCTGCCAATTTAGTGCTAAAATATTTAAATAAAGACCAGCTCCAGACATTCCTTTAAACAAGGATGGTCATCTCTTCTGAGATTCCCTTCCAGCATGTGCTGTTACTGCATTCAGGATGAGGTGCCCTTTTGGCAGAAAAAAAATGCTTTTGCCTCTTTGATTTCCTTGTTGCATCTGCACGACTTTTTCTTCACTCCCACTTACCAGAGCAAACCAAGAAAACCAGGAAGTCTGCCACAACTTCTGGAGAAGGGAATTTCATCTTCTGGTTCCTATGTTCCTGTCTGGTTTCCGGTAGAAACATACACATAACTCTTTTCAAGAAGAGAATATCAGTTATGCATTCTCACAGTCATAATACATGAGGTTCAAACTCACTTTTTCTAGCATTTGTGTTAGACCTGCTTTTCATGCAGTGAATTAGGAAACAAAAACAGTAGCATGGAGCTCATCTATGAAACATGCAAAAATAACATTCAACCAGTCTCAGCCCTCATCACTTCTAGAGAATGAATATGGAATGTGATGTAAGCATAAAGAGTTACCTGTGTTCATCCCATAAATTAGAAGTCTTGTTACTGCTTTTGAATAGCATATGGGCATTCAAGGAAGCTGATCTTCTCATTGACACTCTACAAAGAATAGTGGGAAGCAAATTTTTAAAAACATTTATTTCTTTTAAGTTATTAATTCAAATCTAATCACATTACAATAAGATGAAATTTTAATTGAGCCTCGTCTTTTTATTAGCCATGGAATGATCTTACTCTTAAATTTACTTATTGTCAATTTTTTGTTCTTAATTCACTTACTAAGACCCTTGAAAAAATCACTCTACTGTCTCACCAAAATGACTGTAAACTTCTGTTTCACTGTAATGTTTTCTTTGGTGACTAACACAATGTGGAACAACCACTTTCGTGCTTTAGGACATTTTTCCCCACATTTTTAGCTACTTTGAATTAAAACCTAGGGAATCATTATTGCAGACTTGAGGAAGGAAGAAGATGATCATCAACATGCAAAACAGAGTGGAGACCTATGAGGAGCAAGAGGCAGGTGGTACTCTTTGAAAATACAGGCTGGTGGGCAGACTGTAATCAGTCAAGAGGAGAGACAGAAGGAATTTCATGCAGCTCCAGGTATGTAGTGTTTATCAGAAATAATTATAAATCATCTCACATTATCCTTATGATACTTCATTTTGTTTATCCTCAGTTTCCTATGGGAAAATTAAAAAAACCCAAACCAGCCAAACCATGAAAATTCATTTACTCTATAAACAATAACTATTTTGAAGCAGCTGCCAAACTCATGGAATATCTCTTTTAGGGAAGTTAATTATCCGTATGAAGATACAGAAATCCTGATGCAGGACCCATTCCCAGGGTCACTGTAGACGGAACAAAAAAAGGTACAATATAGGATGTTATGTTGCTCTGTAGGACTTAAATAACATGAGTTTGGGATGAATATACCACTTATCAAGCAATGAAGGCATTGAGCAGATCATGTCACGACTAATGAAGGACAAACTTTCCTACTTGCTTTTTTTCAATGAATAAAGAAGAAGCAACATTTCGTGTGTCTTTAACTCCTGCAAACCCTTTCTCCAGTAAAAACAAAGCTATTCTATGCAAAATCTATCTTTGCACTTGAAGATGGGATGTCTTAAATGCAAAATTTGCCATTTGTAGTAGCATCCTATAGTAAAGGAATTATGCCCACTAACAGCTTTTCAAATATATTCATTTTAATACTATCTTTACTTTACTTATTCACTTGCATCTCTGAATCATATGCTGCAAGATTAACATAACATGGAATTCAAGCAAGAAATCTCAGTTGTCTTAAAAAGTTATGTTATTTTTATTAAATGTGTTCAATTTTTATCTTAAAAATTAATTATTCTTATAAAAGTATTTAATATAAAATCGTATTAATTTAAAGTTGTATCCATTTAAATCTGTAGTCCCAGACTTCTCTAATTATGATGGCTTTTTCTTGGAAGATGTGTAAGAAGACTGACCAAAATTGTTAAATCTCCCACTTCCAAAAGGCATTAGCAGTGTCACAAGCTGTGTAGAGTTGAAGTGGAATTTTCAAAGCTCTACTTGATGCAGAGAAGTGGGCAGATCTTCTGCCAGATGCTGTGAAAAAAATACAGTTACTAAGACCAGGGGATGTCTCTTTCCTCTTAGCAGTTTCCTCTATGAACGTGCAGAGAAAGAGATACCTTTTCTCCGTGGAAGGCTTTCCTGGGTAACTTTTGCTGCTCGAGTAATCTACTCATTCTTTCCATCTTTTATAGGTCTTCCTCCAGCTAAAAATATTGTTGTCATTAGAGGCAATAGCATTTGTCACCAGAACTAGGTGGTTTCTCTTGCATAAGGCCCATTTTCTACAGTTGTTACCCCAATGATGATTTGGATTAAGAGGTTACACCGTGGGGCGTTGTTTGCATAAAAGCACTGGACTTTCAGGATGTTCGAAGGTAATTCATCAGGCAAATTATCTATTTACATGAATCCCTGAGCACTGCGTTAATCTACTCCAACTGAGAAATAGCTCTTACTTTTCTCAAAAATCTTTCAACAGAGAATATGAACCAAAATAAATTTGAAAACCAACTGTTAGTAAGTGTTGTCTTTAGATACAGGTCCCAGGCAACACTCATCACTTAACCTTCCTTAAATTATCCTCCAGTTTTCTGTGATTTCAATTATTCGCTCCCAGTGTCCACCTTCCCAAATATGTTTCTGTTTGTGGACAGTCAACTTCATCTTGTGTCCATATCCCTGCTTTGCACAGACATCTGTTTTTTTCTAGCTTCTGTCCTAATGCTGGAAACTTCTGCTTTTCTATTGCTTGCCTTCTTGTTGTTCAAATAATTTTTGGGGCTTTTTTTTGTTTTATTCTCTCTCCCCCCCCCCCCCCCCTCCCATGTTTAGTTAGTTAGTTAGTTAGTTAGTTAGTTAGTTAGTTAGTTTTAGTAAAGCTGCTGCACTGCACAATTTTTGGGGTCATGTAGGGGTAGAAAAAAGAAAATAATTGGTCCTCACTGTTGTGAAACATCAGAAGACCACAGGCAGGCCATATGTCTTTGAACTGGTTTTGTAGCAGCAGAATTCCAAAGAAATATGCTGTCACTTACCAGCAAAAAGTCCCAGAACCCTCCCCAGCGTCACCAAATCACTTAGTGCAGTCATAGACTCCTTTCAGGCTCTTCAAGGATGAGAAAGTTTGCCTCTGTTGGTACACACAGAGATTGCCTCCTCAGGTGCAGAAATGATTGCTCAGCTGTGAGCTGGAGACTGGATGAATCCCCACCCCTGCTTACTCCTCTTTCACCAACCCACAAAATTACAGGTGGTAGCTTCTTTTCTCTTGACAGGATGGGCCTGAGTTAGCATTCGCAAGAGCTGATCTGTAAGGAAGAATTACAACAGCCCAAGAAGAGCTGGCAGACCACAGCAAAGGATGGAAAACAGAGCTGACTTCTAGGCTGGTGCCAGCCACACCTCGTCTCCTTTCCATTCCCAGGTTTTTACCTTTGCTGATAGACTATGCAAATGCTTCACAATATTGCTTCTCAAGCTGTTACAGGTACAAACTAGCTACATATTTAGATACTATGGTATCTAATAGGATGCTATCAATCTTTTATAGTAAGGGAATACATAAATTATAAACAAATATGTCCTTTGGTCTAGTGGAACAGCATAATGATCAAAGAGACACAATAGAAATGTATTTGCTCCTACAGTAAGCTTTATTCCCTCAGTGCTCAGTCCGTAGTGATGGACAGGCAGTGAGCTGTCAGTTTTTGTTCTGTCTGTCACACTACACTTACCTCCTGTTGTTTTAAGTAATCAATATGGGGACTGAAATCACCTACCACTACCTCTGCTACCTACTATTTTGTCCACTCATAAATTATGAATCCCTGCACAACGTCAAGTCTACAATTTCGATTGCATTTGCTAATCATTGATCAATAATTCAAAAGCTGCTTCTTCTTCAAGGGTCCCTAGTTTCCTGGAACATATGGCATAAGGCTGACAGTGTTCACAAAACTATTCCCTTATCATAAAAAAGGAGTCAGGGAAAACAAGTTGTTGAAGGTTCTCTTCTCTTCTCTTCTCTTCTCTTCTCTTCTCTTCTCTTCTCTTCTCTTCTCTTCTCTTCTCTTCTCTTCTCTTCTCTTCTCTTCTCTTCTCTTCTCTTCTCTTCTCTTCTCTTCTCTTCTCTTCTCTTCTCTTCTCTCTTTTTTCTTTCTTCTTTTTTCTTTTTTTCTTTTTCTCTTTTTCTTTTTCTTTTTCTTTTTCTTTTTCTTTTTCTTTTTCTTTTTCTTTTTCTTTTTCTTTCTCTTTTTCTTTTTTTCTTTTTCTTTTTCTTTTTCTTTTTCTTTTTCTTTTTCTTTTTCTTTTTCTTTTTCTTTTTCTTTTTCTTTTTCTTTTTCTTTTTCTTTTTCTTTTTCTTTTTCTTTTTTTTTCCTTTTCCTTTTCCTTTTTTTTTCTTATTCTTATCCTTTTCCCTTTTTTTCTTTTCTTTTTCTTATTATTTTCCTTTTTTCTTTTTTTCTTTTAATTTTCTTTTTCTTCTTCCCCTCCCTCGTCCCCCTGCCACCCCCCCCCCCCCCCCCCGGACAGATTTTATACTTTTCTTGTTATTATTTCCTCATTTTTCTACATATAATGACTCCACAAGGACTTGAATAAAGTGTCTTCCAGGAGTGTTTTCAGCTTCATACCTCGAGAAGACATACCACTTATCAACCAGTCTGGCTAGTTTGGTTTTACAATTATAATGATTACTATGCTTACTTTTACTGGGATTGGACCATATTTCTCTTTTTCAGAAGGCAAATATTTCATGTTATGGTGTTTATTCACTATAAAAGGTCATGAAAATGAGATAAAAAATAATCTTTTTTGTATGTTTCTGTAAATACATAATGATGAACACAGTGAGTTTTTCACAAGTGAATCTGAAGTCCTTATCCATTGCAAGAGAGTCACAGAATGCCTGCTCCAATATTCCTTTCTCTAAGGTTGTTTTATTAGCTATTTTACTGCTAGAGTAGGACCATGAATAATAAATATCATCATATGGAACAGTTCTGATTACTTCTCCATGGAAACCTTTTAAATGACCAGTTCCTGAAAACACCTACAAAAATTCACTTCATGAATTATCTCTGTGGTTTACAGAAGAGAAGCTCAGGCATGCTAATGTATTTGACTATTTTCATGACTACCCTAAAAAAAACCTTACATTTCTCAAACTTTCTCAGTCCTTTGTCCTATGAGCCTTATTATAGAAGAGATATAAAAAGGTTTATTTAGGTTGTGTTGTATAAAAGCCTCCTTTAATAAAATAAACTTCTTTATTTTTTTATATTTAATCGGTTAACAATTTAAATTAAAATAAATAAATGAAACTGGCATGATAATATCGTATGGTTCTTTTGAGCTCTGTTACATTTTCTATAGTAACGTATTTAGCTATACCTCTATTTCCTGTAGTTGCATCTCACCATTATATAAGTTTAAAAAAAGGCAACCCAGGACTTGGACATTTAAATATTTGCTTTAGAAGCTCCTACAAATTCACTAACATAGTCATTATGCTTTTCTGGGAAACAAGACACTGTATGCTTATCTTGCGATTAACTGATAAAGCAGCCGCAGGTATAGTTAATATGAGACTTATTATGAGTTAATATGAGACCAGCTTTATTTTGGTTGTGTGAGATGCTTACTGGACATTAAAAGGTGGTACCTTGCAAGGTGTTTTACAAGAAACATGAATCATAAAAAAATTGTACATTTACTGCCTAGTAAAGTTTGTATTAAAACAGTATTAACAGTAGTCCTTTCTGTTAAAAGAATATAAATCTTCTACTTCCTTCAAAGTTTAATCCCAATTTCAAAAGTTGTAACCAGGTTTGAAACTAATATCCCAAATACCTTGTTTTCTGGTTTTTTCTTTTCTTTTAAAAGTCGACTTAGATGCCCAGATTATAGTTCTTCACTGATTTTTCATATACAAACAGGGGCAGAATAAGAATCAGTTTTATCTATAACTATTATGTGTCATTCTCAGGATGACCAGAATTCATATTGCTTTGTCTTACTTGATTCATATCACTGAGAAAAGAAGTTAAAATCAAGGCATCTTCTAGATGATTATACATTTTTATTTCTGTGTTAGGTGTCTTTTTGCCTGTCTGGGTAATAATAAGAAATAATTTCTACCCTACATTATATGTACATGCAGTTTTATCATTCATGGGCACATGAGCATAGCAGTCAGAAAAATAAAGTGGAAGAGAACAGGTAGAATGACGATGTGGTGATGCAGGTGCATAGAGTATGACATTTCCTACATCAATAACTTGGAAAGTTTCTTGAGCAGCTCAAATTATTGGAATGGAAAAGAAGGTTTAACAGACATCATTATGATAACTCCAGATTTTTATGTATTTTTCCTTTTCTACACGATAAATTTGTTTTTTCCCAATTGCAATTCATTTTTGCAGTGCTTTCTTGTTAGAATTTTGTGAAAAAAAAACCCCAAAACCTTCCCAAAGACAGAAGACATGATGATATGCTTTGTGTAGAGCTGATTGTTGGAACTACAATGTTATATTTCTATGGTGTCTCTTTTCTAAACAATGTTAAGTCTTCCCAAAGGTCAAAACTTAATTTAGATAATGGAGATTTAGAAACAATGTTGTTTTGGGGAATTATTCTCAAAAATACCAGAGATCTACTAATATAAGGAGTCTTACTTTTACTGTTTTAAGTTAAGACTTGGATATTTTAAAAGAAATAAAATATTGGAGTTTGTTTTAGTAGCTAAACTAAATTATGTTGAAATCAAAATATTCCATAGAAACGCAAACCAAAAGATGTCAACAACATTTTGGCAAAGATGTCCCAAGTACACTAAAATTATTTTCTGAAAACTGATAATTGATGACACTGAAGTTATGAATCAAACCTTGCATACATAAAACTTGAAATCTCTCATAAATAGTTCTACTTTCAAGTACAAACTTTAATCTTTGCCTTATTTTACCTCCTACAGGCCCTCTTTTTAGCAGTCATTCCTCTGCCAGTTTGGATCAATCATGCCAAAACCAGTTTTGTGCAATACACTTTTTGTATTTCTGGAAGCAACCTCCATCCTTTTCTAACATATTTCAGAGTCTGTGGTTATGGTGGTGGAAGGAGTCTGGCACAGAGCACAGCTGGAACGTTGGCCAGCATGTAGAAAATATCCTGCTGCTTGACAAAAATAAGTATAAAAACCTGTTCTTGTTCTCTCCTGTTTGTTTCTTAACATGAGGAAGAAGTTTTTTACAGTGAAGGTGACAGAGCACTGGTGCAGTTCGCTCACAGTGGTTGTGGAGTCACAGAGGTTGTGTAGTCTCCATCCTTAGAGATATCCAAAATCTTTGTGGACATGGTCCTAGCTGTAGGTGAGCCTGTTTGAAAATGAAAGAAAATGAAAATTATCTTCTGCATATCTTCATTCTGACTTTATAAAATGCCTATAGTTTTCATCAAAGGGAGGATGGATCAGATTGTCTCCAGAGGTCACTTCCCACCCCAGCCATTCCATGGTTCTAAATCTGGGCTTTTTCTATCTTCTTAAAGATAACAAAATGATATTATTAGCCCTATCTATGAAAGCTGTTTCAGAACCAAATTTCTGACACTTTTTTGATAACAGCAAACATTTTTATGAAATCCAAATTTGTTCAGATCTGTGATCACAAATTCCAAAAGCTGCAACTGAATTTGTGACAGCAAGGGTATCGTTTAATAAAGTCATACTTTTTAAAATTATGAGATGTCATTTCCCAGCACGATTACAAGACATGCTGCAGGTGAATAACACTTCTGATATAACTGGTGTCAGAGATCTTACTGATCATAGCAAGTGGGATTACTTCCCTAGGTGAAATGAGCAGGAACTCACCTGGCAAGCATTCTGATTTTTTCAGGCTCTTTCTTTTCCTTTTCTCTCATGGAGAAAAATGTTGTAACAGCCATCATGTGAAAGTACAGACAGGAAAACTAAGCATGAAATGCAAGTAGAAATTACATTACAGAAAAGAAGAGCCTCATGTACTAATTTAAGCCAGTGTTCAATTGATGGGAGCTAATGAACTACAAAAGCTCTGACATCTTTTGCAGCAGACAACTCAGTGTAAACTAATCAACATTAAGTCAATATAATCTAACCCTTCGTTGTTCATTGATCTTTTTTACAGGCTACACACTGCCTGGCCTTGTGAATGGTTCAGAAATATATGTCAGGAAGAGGACAAAGCTGTTACCACAAAGGACTAAATTAAAATTGGCTGGCCTGAAAAGAAAACGAAAATTATCTCCTGCATATCTTTATTCTACTTTTATAAAATGCCTATATTTTTCATCAATGCTTGGTAAAAAGAGCCTGACCAGTTCATCCATGCCTGTCTGACTTTTATGCATTCCAGATGAACATATACAATGAAATCACTAATAACTTGGTGTGACCAGAGGCTGTTTCCTCTTAGAAGGAGATTTGCCAAGACTACAGGCTCACTACTTTTCTCAACAAATTTCAAAAGTGTTTTGAAATTTTTATTTTAATCCATGAATCTCTCAACTGTTTTGAAGCATCATTGGAGAGACCCAGCCTTTCCCAAAGAAGCATGGCCTTTTCTTGTATCTGTGGAAATGCATGGAGGGATGTCACCAGACAGATAAAGATATTGCACCTCTTTTAAAACCATTAATGTCTTTGTAAAAGAGAATAAAAGACATGTTTTTTCCTAAGTGTACCGCAGACAGAAAACTGAGCAGTTTTCATTGTGGACATGGGAACTAGATATTTGACTTTGTGGTATGTATTTATTTTACTAATAGAGAAATTCCTTGGGCAATGAAATGTTACCATGTCACCCAGAGCCTAGATCAAATGTATCTTTATTCTTGTAGAAAGAAAAAAATATTGCTTTAAAATATAAAAGAGCATATAGAACCATTAGTAAAGATAATGTTTACTAAAATCCACATTTGAAAAGGTTACTTTTCTACTTATATTTGGGAAAAAATTGGATATGTAAAAGTAATAATTTACTTGCAAAGATTTTCGATAGTTTTGTGTGCTACTGCACGTTTCTCCTATTATATTTACTCTTTCTGTTTGGAAAGTTCAAAGGAACCTAAAGGTGCTAGGGACCTGACCTAAGTGGAATTTGTTAAAATATATCCTTATGACTATTCCAGCTCTCAGCAAGGAGATTCTTAAAACCAAAAGACTTTCCAAGACGTATCCTGATCACTTTGCTCACATGTTGTCTCAATACAGCTAATGGGAGAGCTTGAGAATATGCCAAGCGTACCCTGTCCTGCAGAGAAGAAATATTTCATATTTTTGTGCTAGAAAACAAATAAAAATAATTTTTATGTCTCTTTGAAGAGGTAATTTACTAGCCTTATTACATAAATTTCTGTGTATTCCAGCTTTTAAGTGTCTTTTTTTTTTTTACTGGGATATTCACAATACTTTTTAAGTCTCTTCAGGATCAAATTATGTTAGAATTTAGGTTTAAGACTTAATTTCTATTGCAGAATCTGAAATAGTATCTCTGCTTCTTATGACAAAATTGGGAGTGGATCGCCAAGGAGGAGTGGCATCACATTAAGGAAATCTCCCACATGTCTACATCAGAAAATGTTATTGAGTCATGAAACTACTAGAGCACGAGGAGAAAAAGACATGGTGTAACTTCAATCCCAGCTTTTTAGTTTATTCAAATGAAGTACCCTCAAATGGTTTAGTTAGGAATTAAGTTAATTGGGTTTGGTGTAAGGTTGGTCTACTTCCTGCTGGAAAGTTTCCCATATTTCCTCAGTATAAGTAGCGGCTGGACTCCCATGTCACCCTGTTAGCCCAGACTTTAATTAGTTCTGGCATTCGCCTCATAATGATAAATGCTGAGATGATGAATGGAAATGCAAATGAGTGTGAAGTGGCTCAGCCATCAGTGCTGAATATCATTAATACCTTCCTACTGTTAAATCGATCAATGTCATCCCAGGATCCCTCTGTTCAGCGGGTGCAGATGGCTGTCCGCCAGAATGCCTTCCATTATATTGGCAGTGAAAACTTTGTGGGTTTTTCCTCCCCATATGCTTTTATTCATCTTTTGCTGAATATTTGTTTGGCAACTAGAACTCTAATATATTTCCAGCTGAGATGATAACTATTTAGGGTCAATAAGCGAGTAGCTAATTTAGAGCAAAATAAATATGAATATGGATCTCTTCTCACATCAGAAAAGAAATATCAAGTGCATATTCAATAAATTGGAGAGGTGTAGAAATTTTCAGGGTACACAATTCCATGTTGTAGCAACAAAAGATAAAAAAAAATAGGATTAAAAAATGTTTATTCATTTCTCAGGTGTGTTGCATCTTTGCGTTTTACAGGTTTCTGGGTTTGTCAGCACATCCATGGAACTACATTTTGTAAGAATCAAAGGATTCTTACAATGGATGATCAACATGAAGTTTTAATATCTAGAATTTTTTTTTGTGAATCTGAAGAATGAAACTTGAAAGTATTGGGAATAATTGTTTCATCTGTTAGACTGTATTTTTGTGCAGTATTTGGGGGTCATCCACAAGGATGTGCACTAGCCTTGTGGGGTTTTTCTTCATAAGGAGTCTTTCCAGTCTGTATAGATACAGATGCTTTTCAAGGAAGTGGTTTTGCACAGCTAAACGTAGGACCTAACTCTGATGGTTCCTTCAGGGATGCTTCTTTGCTTAGCACTGAGGGCGTATGGAAATTAGCCTTTGTGAATAACCTCTTCTCCATATAATTCACAACTTCCTAAAAATCTCAGACAGTAATGAGTCAAGAGTGCTTTATTGTGTTAAATCAGAAGGGAATGTGTTTCCTGCATAGAGAGTCCAAAGAATCACCTTCTATCAAGGCATCAAGAGGTTTCTGAGATTCTGAATACACCACTGTGTATCAGCCTGGAGTCTCTTCCCTTAGACCTCATGTTTAGCCATACATAATAACAGCCAAAACATATCATTTTCATACTGTAATCTGTGTAGTCAAGTCTCCAATTGTCTATGAATCTGCTCATCTGTGGCTTTGGAAAGACTGAGGAAAAACATTGTGTGGTGTGTACACCGCGAATACTCTAATGCCTAAGTGAAATATGTACTGGTTCTTCCATCCCCTTTTCTTCTCATAAATAACACAGTATATCTTTCATTTCCCTTCACAAACCCTTTCATTTCAACCTCTCAGTAGGTTGGAAACTCTCCAGTGGATTGAGAAGTTTGTGGAACTGGTCCAAACATAAATCACTCATTATCAAGTTCTATTCTTTATATAAATGAAACAATCTCTTCTTTTTCCTAAATGTCTATATTCCAAAAATCGATTTCTATAAATCACCCTTTCATTTACCCACTGAATTTGTTTTGTAATGGGATTATTCTCTGATCTTAGGCTAAATGCTTTTTTCTATTAGCCTAAAGATAGCTGAAAGTAAAACCAGAAAAACTATTTTGTTTCTTTGGAATCTATTAGAGCTTTGGCCTCTAGAGTAGCACTGGCTAATTTCAACAATATTGGGAACACAAGGAAATAAATTAGATATTTTAATTGTGAGATCATATCACTTTATAGGATGGCTAGGGAAATCCAAAAAAGGTTTTAATAACAAATCAGTAATTTAAACAGAACATATCACACTTCTGTGTTATCTTTTCCAGATTTTAATGTTAAAAAAATTATAATGATACCACATTCAAGGAAGCTGCTACACTGACCTATGAAGTGAATACGAAATTTAATGATCTGTTTACTTGTAGCCGACGTTTTCACAGAGCCTGAAAGTTAAAAACACTGCTTACTTTGATTTGAAGAAGAATAAAACTATTCTGTGGAAAAAAAAAAAGTGCTAATGATTCATGTCTGTAAAATATACAGCCACAAGCAGATAACAGCTCTCTAGCCAAAAGCTAGAGAGTTAACTATGCTTCTTTTATTAATGCAGACATACATTTTTATGTCATTCGGTTTTTGCTTATGCTGTTAGCAAAATAACTTTGTAACAGTGATTCTCTTCTCTTTTAAAAATTATTTTCATTCTTTTTACATACTAGCTTTCTCTAATACTAGATGTTTATTTAGTACTTTAAAGAACAGTGGATAAAAAAAAAATTGACAAGAGGAGGATTTTGCCCAAAACAGACTCAATTTGAAGTGAAATTAAATCAGGTCTGAAGCACAGAGATTAATGTGGGAAGTTGGGAAGTCTGTGACAGAGACTTTGTCAGACGGCTGTCAGCAAATGCTGTGTCAGTAATGTGACTTCATAAGGGTTTCAGATTCCAAGGCCCTCCAGGCTTCTGGTTTTAGCCATCCAAAACCAGTTACCAAACATTCCTTAAAACAGCTCTGATATGGTTGGAGATGAAGGTGGTCAAAACACAACACAACAATCGTGTCTTCTTTGCATACTTTACTCCCTTTTATCCCGCTGATCTCCTCATAAACTCTAATGACCATGTCATCTTGAGATGTCACATCTCATGCAATGAGAATTTACAATTATTTAGAGCTTGCTGCTTTAAATAGACTTCCTTTCTCAATTTCTTGGATTCTCCACTTCAACTGACAGCTCATCTTGAAATGCATCTTTCAGACTCAATTAGATATTTTCACTTATCCATTCCTGTGTTATTGCACAACTACTAATGGATTTCCATTATCATATTATACTTTTTAATACATATGTCTTCATTATCTTTATAGGCAATAAGTAATTTTTACAGAGCATTTCCCTACCCAGTCGAATCAGGTGGTGATTTTGCCATTAGTTTCAATGGAAACAAAATTAGTTTCTGCAATTTCCTCTTTAATTACCATCTAAACTGCAAGGCCACTATGCTGGCTGTGGCCATTGGCCCACCTTTTTTAGTCACCGGAGACATGTGCAAAAGGAGATATTATGCAGAATGCATAAAAATGGAATTTTATGTCCCTGAGAAAATATGTGTCTATTATACATCAAGCTGATAGCATTATCCTACTTTTCATTATTAAAGGCTGTTTTCATTTATGGCTTTAAGAATTCTGAACCATTGGATGCATGTCTACAGCTGCACAGGTGCACATGTGGTTTTCCCTGCACATGTATGGGTAAAGCTTCACATATAACATCAGGTAAAGAATGTTTTCTACTTTTAGCTAAAAAGATCAATCAGGATGACCAGAAATAGAGAAAGACACTAGGAGCCTGATCAGAGAAAGATTGGGGATGAAGGGAAGTTAGGTACTAAAAGCAGGATTAGGACTGTGGTGAAGGACTGAAGCAAAGCATAAGTCTCACCAAAGTCTGACAAAGCTGGAGACAGACCTCTGGCTGGGTGGGTCAGGGATGTGGGAAGATTCTCATCAGATGCTGGGAAAGAATCAGGGCTCCCAGGGCCTCAGGTACATCTTAGGGGTCAAAAATAGCTCTGTGAAAGCCCTTGGCAAACTGTAGGCCTCATTTACCTCTGAGAACGTCTCTATGCAAAGGACAAATTGATGTCTGTATGCTGATTGTATTCATAGAAGACATGATAGAGGCTTGTGCAGTGGTCTAAATGTTTTAGTTCAGCTAATGACAGACATAAGTCTTAATTCATTACAAAGATCTAGGAATTATGACTGAAATATATGAAGCTGGAAAAGCCAGACAAAAGTAGAACCTACGCAAAGTCAAGGTCTCCTTGCACAAGGAACTTACTTCACCCCTGCTTTGTGTGATACAGAGTAATTACTGGATCAGAGAAGATTACAGGAAGTTTTGTGGTTAAAGCAGCCTTGGAGAAATGGATTAAACCTTGCCTCTTGTCATACTGGTTGTTAATGAGGCTGGTCTAGTCATTTCAACCAAACTCTTTGCAGGTGGTTATCCATTATGTACTGTTAATTTTATGGGTCTCTGATTTGCAAATTTTCTAGCTGCTCACATTTACATTTGGTAAGAGCTGTAGGGAGCTGAGAACAGCGAGCCCATCCAGAGGAACCAGGCCATACACATGCAAAGAGACAGGCAAAAATCAGACTGTGAGCGCAGCCCAGGTGGACTACCAAGCTAATGAAGCTCCAATCAACATAAAAGGGTTTTATCTTTTTCACAGCTCCCTGCTGTTACCTTTTGCTGACCAGTCGGAACATCCACTCTGAAGTTCCAGCAACTGGAGGAGGGCTACAAACCTCAGCATGCAGAGTCCAGAGCAAAACGCCAGTTCATGACCCTACATCAACATTTGGGTGGTATTGTAAAGTGTCTCTGAGAAGACTCAGCCTATACCTCTAAAATTAATGTTTCTACATATCAGCTTTTCCCATTAAAGAAAAAAACAAACTATGAAAAACCACTCAACAAACAAAATTAAAACAAAGCAAAGCAAACCACAACAGAAATAGCTGTGCATTTCTGCATTGCTTTTTTCTTTTGATACTGTTTGCTATGCACTTTTGTACTACCATGATGACCAGGATACATCATCACAAATTACCATTTCTCTCATGTGGGCAAGGTTTGGATAACACTCCATAAACATGGCATCAGCCTTCATTGAATAACAAGAGTAAAAGGAAATACGATTTGCTACTTTTGGTAACATCCATCCATCCATCCATCCATCCATCCATCCATCCATCCATCCATCCATCCATCCATCCATCCCATCAGTGGAATCACAGAAAAACACAATGTGATCATGTAATTAAAGATTACAATCACACCCTGTGAAAGAGACAACCACATCTCCACATTTTTAATATCTGAAAGCCTGACAACAAACTTAAGTGTTCTTCTAATTAGGGCTTTCTCTACATTATGGAGGCTGGAAGGAAGAGACAATGAGCAACATTCTGTTTTCAAGCACTATTGATAATATAAGATCAAACATTCGTATAACAAAAACTACTCTACAGGGATCAATTAGTTAATGACAGGTTTACAGATTCATACTAGTATAAATCCAGCATGGCTGCACTGAGATCAAAATATTATTAATTTACATAGGTGTCATTTGTAGCTCGGTTTTGTCCTTAATCTTGTGTTTCTCTTTAGTCATTGTAATTTTACAGAAGCATGTTATAACTCGGAGGGAAACTTTCAGGACTAGAACATCATGCACTGGAATGATTTTTGCATATACGCTGGGAGATTTTAAATACATATGAAGAATTAATTAATTTGAAACTGACTGAGAATTCTGGCAGCACAATTAAAATAAAAGACAACTGTAAGGTAGGTCTGGAGGAAAACAGGGCAAGGAGAAGGTTGGGTTTCTGCAATATTTTGCAGGAACAGAAAGGTGGAGGCAGTTGAATTAACAACAAAACAAAGAAAAAACAATCATAAACAAAATGAGGAATACCTATGGCATTCTCATGGTTACAGACAGATGTCTAAGTTGACTGTTTTCCTGAATCAGCTTTACTCAACACCTGTGAGCATGTGATTAATTTAACCACAGAGTACACAGTGTACTTTTCTTTCAGTAAAAAAAAAAAAAATGTTGACCTCTGGTATTGCAAAAGAAAGACAATCAGCTAACCTAATAGGCCCTTTATTTGCTAATCAAACCTCTCATTAACAATTAATTGGATCAAAAGTTCGCTGGCCATTATTGCTGTGTCAGTTCAACTCTGAGGGCCTCAGAGGATGAAACTAAATGAGCTGGTCAGGTTATAAATAATTTCCAGTGGCTACTCCTCTTACCTTGGGCTATTCAGGTAGAGGTCAATGTTCTGCCTACTGCAGGCAGAAAAGACAGTTGCTGTGACAAGCAAGAGGCATTCTTCCTTTTCTAAGAAGCTCATTTAGGCTTAGTAATTTAAACCTTTGTAAGAAGCCACAGTATAAAAAGCAGCTCTGTACTGCAGCGTTTCTGCATGTACTTGCTTATCATGACTGAATCAAAGCAACATTTCAGATTGCTTAAAGCCTTTCAAAAATAAAAGAAGCCAGGAGTTGCTTTAATCAGGAAATCTGCTTCTTAAAGAAACCCTGCAGAGACACCTTTATGGCAATATAATTATTTGTTTCTATTCTTAACCTAATAATCCAGGTAGTGACTGACAGAGTTCAAACACTGCTCATCAAATAACATGAAAGGACCTGTCAGAAGTGAATGAAGATACAAATGAGAATAAAGTGAACAGGGTTTGGTCCAAAATATGTGCAATGCCATATTTAATTGCTAGTTTCTCCTTTTTCATTAAAAAATTAGGGGGGAGGGGAAGAAAAAATTCAACTTTCCATTTTCCCTTTAGACAAAAAGTGACAAGCAGGTACATCAGCTCCTAACAAACACATATTACAAGTCAATATTAGGAAGGAGGGCAAAGTGGTATGGGCAGGCCAAGTATCAAAGATCCTTGTCCTGAACTTCAATACGATGACAGGACTCTTTGTTCAATATAATTGAATTAAAAGAACAAAATAGACAAGGAGGTGTCATCCATCCAGGGCCCTTCCATGAATCAGACAAGGAAAAGTACTGGCATAAAATGTGTGGACATGGCAGTGGGAGGGAGGAAGGAATCTAGAAAAATAACAATGTTGAAAAGTAGTGCTGTGCAAGCATTTATGGATTTGAAGATAGGATATGAAAGTTGCAGAACTGTAGGGCTTCTTGTATTGTTTAATCAAAAGGAAGAGTTATTTTATTTTAAAAATAAAAACAAACAAACAAACAAACAAACAAACAAACACACCCCCCCCCCAAAAAAAAAAAAAAAAAAACCCAAAACACCAAAAACCAAAAAACCCGAAAAAAACCTGGGAGCTACTTTAGGGAAGAATCTTAAGAAGTGATAGGTTGATAAGCTGTTTTAATAGGATCTTATGCATACAGTACTATTATCTGGGCCAAATAAGGGAGTTGAGTATATAGAGAAGCTGAACAGTTCCTTGTAAAGGCAGTACCTAACAGCTCAAGCTGTCACCTAGAATAGAGGAAAAATCTGAAAGAGAATGGGATAGAAGAATTCTGAACATTCCCCAATTCAACATAACAGTAACTCCAGATGCTGCACAAAGCTGTGTGTGTACATGGTTTCTTTCCAGGTAAATGAAATGGTCTCCTAACTGGCCAGAAGGCACGGAGATGTGGTTAGGTCAGCATGACATTAACATATTTATACAGCTTTGGCAAGGCTTGGGAGCAAAAGCCAAGTTCTCATCTGTTTGGAGCATGAACAGAGGGAGGTCAAAAAAAGATTGATAGCTCTGAGTAGCTGAGACTTGGAAACTTTGAGTGCATAATAATGTTCTTAGGGACCTCTAGAAACCAGGGATTACAGCTCTGGATACAACTACTGCTATTGCACACTCCTGCTGCTGCAACAGGTTATGTCTACAGCATATCTCCAATTCACAACCTGTGTGCTGGGGGAATAGACAACAAACAAACATTGTGCCTTCGGACACGGAACGTTCAGTCGCTGGCTGAGCTACATAACACCACTTGTAACTGATTTTAAGAAAAAATAAGATGTATAGGGAGAAGAGGGTGACTCATTACCTCGAGAATGGTATCCCAGGTCTGGAGAAGAGCCAGGAGAAGGAAACGCTGACCCTGGAGTCACCCCTCCTTATGAATTTTGCAGTTTAGTGAAAGATGCACTGGTCAGGCAGGATTTGGCTAACTCTGACAGGATTAAATATACATGATTCCATTTCAGTGACAGGCTGCTTTGCTGTCAGGCATATGTATCAAATATGACGTAGCTGTATTTGGAGATATTTTATCCATTTAGTAATGTATGTTATTATATATATACATACTTCCCTCCTGATTACTTATTTTCAATACATTAGCAAAGATGTTCCCTAAAGGGCTGCAAAGGGGGCCTGGGAACCGGATAAGACCATTCTCCAAGCTTAAATTTTTAATATTAAAATGCATTGAGATTTGCTATACACTTGCTCAAGATGTATTGCCCCAAGCAAAACAGTGTTTTATAGATGGACATGCAATTTTGTTGCTTTCAGCCGAGGGTCACGTTTGTTTTAGTGGCTTTGGGATGTGCAAAATAATGAATGAAGTATAAATAAGCATTCTATGTTTAAAAAAAAATCAGAATGTTAAGTATTTCATATGCATATACACTCATGCACACATACACACTTCCCTTTCTGTTGAAATAGATCTTGAAAAAACAGAAGCCAGGTAAAAAAATATTATGTTTTCATTTTTATTTTTATTATATGAGACTTCATCTTAGATATCCTGGGTGAATCCAGCCTCTTTTTCCACTGACAAAGCACAATATTTTTGGTTTAAATCATGCCAAGAGTAAGCCCTAACCTTCTTACTCTCCTACAAAGAAGAGACATCTGTTTCAGTTGGAGCATAGCTGAGCTGAGTGTAAGTGGAAGTTACATTAGATCACTTCTGTCTTCCTAATTTTAAATGACACTAGTATTTGAACCATACTTCATTAAATATTCCTGAACATGTTCTATCTCTACAGCCCACTTTCATCAAGACATTCAGGGAAACCTGTGCAAAAATCTTTCTCTTTGAATACATTATGTAAGATTGCTAATCATGTAGTAATCTCATGTATTGATTTTGCATTATTCCTAAGGGGGAAAGGAAAGTAATTCTAACAGTTTCATTGGTTTGATAAACATTTTAGCTAAGGTTCTGGTCTGACTACTGTAAAAACTATTTAATCACACTAAACCCCCATTTTATCCTATTCAACTCTCTATAAAAATATCTGCTTCAATGATGTATTGGTGCACTCACTTCAGCATGAAAATGGCTTTATGTGGTTTGTAGGACACTACTTTTCCAAACTTGAGCCTCTCTTTTTTTTTTGAGTTATGTGCAGGAAAACAATGTTCAGAGGAGGTGGTGGTAAAATAGTGAGAATTCAGTCAAGGCAGGCATCCTAACAGCAGGTAGAGTTAAGATTTTGTAACATTATCCTTAAAGTAGTGTTGCCTTTGGTAATAGGAAAGCAGGGGAAATATAAGATTTTGTAACATTATCCTTAAAGTAATGTTGCCTGTGTTAATAGGGAAACAGGGGAAATATAACTTCATACTGAAAAGAAGTATAACCATTTGTTTAATATTGAGTTTCCTGCTCAGAAATGTAGGGGAAAATTACAATAAGGAAAAATAAGGGACAGTAGATGGAAAATGAAAAAATGTTTTGCTTTCAAAAGCTGGAAAAACTCAAGCATTTCTCTACGCCATAAAATTAAATTAAATTTTAAATGGTTCAAAACTGTGGGTGACCTTTACTGATGTATTTCCTAAAAAATAAAAAATAAACTAACATTTACAAATTTTTAAGCCACTGCATAGAAAAAGAAATAATTTCGTGATAGGAAGCTCTCTTATTGTATACAGTAACATGTTAAAGCAAATTCTCCTATTCATGAGCTGTTGCCTTGAGCTGGGCTTAGGTAGATAATGTGATTGCTGGGAAGGTATAAATGACAGCATGCATTGAGTTAGGTGAGTAGGTGAGTTAGACTCACAACTAATTTGGAGTAAGAGTTAAGGTAAGTGCGGCTGCACTGTTTGACCTTTATCAAAGGTCTCTTCTCACGCAGACAGAATTTTGAAATTTGCTCACTTGTCCTCTTTTCCTTAGTCATACTCTGGCGATCAGATGGGATGACACAGGTTTTGCTACAGTAGCCTCACATTGCCTGAGGACATTTTCAACCTAAGTTATCCAGCTTTAAAAGAGCACGGCATTAATGGCATGTAAAAAACCCCAGCAATGTCATAGGGCTAGAATGTTATCCTTGTGGTTTGTTGTCACTTCTGTAGCACGTGGCATTGTACATCAGAGGGTGTTTCCTCAAATTATGTCAAACGGTGACAGTAAAGACAAATTATCCATATTCATTTAGAATGCCTAAAGATCTAGATGACAATTCACAAACTTAATATCAGGTTTCTCTTTTCCTAAACCCTAGACAAGCAAATATATTCCAATGTAGATGAAAATTTTGAGCATTTTAGATTACAAAAATGGGGTGTCTTAAACTTCTCTTAAAACAGAAGTCATAACTCAACTCTTTTCTCCCAGATTTTCTATGATAAGTAGAACTTCTAACAAGCTGAAACACTAGTTACAACCTTTTTGACAACATTAACATTGATGTAAACAATACTCAGTGTATTATTCCCAAAACAAAAATGACACTTAAAACTTGAAAAACAGAGGTTTAGTAAGTTTATGTTGTTCTGTTTTAATTTATGTTTTTACTTCAATCTTTCCATGAATAGACACCTAACAGGAAAATACTGGTGCTTATGTACAAGCACCATTGCCTCTGGAACACACAGATTTCACAAGGTATCCTTCAGTTTCAGCATTTACTGGTTATGTAGGTAGATATATTCAACAGCAGAGTTCTCCCTCAGCCATCATAAATGCATTTCAACCTCTCTGTATGTCTTTCTATCTGTTCTGTTAATAGCAAAGTGACAGTGTCTTGCTCTAAGGAAATATTTGCATTATAGAAGCGATGTACCAATTTGCAAGGTCTGTGTTGAAACCAAATGAATCCTACCAAATCACTCAGACTACGTAATGAGAGGTGAAATGGAACTAACTTTTCAGTCCTGTTTGGCCTCATCATTCTAGAAAACTGCAACATCTCCTGATTAGTCATTCACTAGCTGTAGAAGGGAGAGGTGAGGCAGAACTGTAATATAAGAGGAGTGCTTTGTAATTAATTGTTACCTATTTTTTATCTTGCTGTGGTTTTTTTTTCTCCTTCAAGCAGCAACAGAGCGAAGTCTTAGGAGTATAAGTCTGAGGAAAAGGGATGTTGCTTTTGTTTGAGTTGAGGGTCACTTCAAAAGTTATCTTTTCATCTATCTTCTGCTTTAGAACTGATTTGTTCATTAATGTCTTCTCTGATGCAAGGGTTAGAGGAGGGGAAGAGAGAGCAGGATTTCTAAGCATTTTTCAATGCACATCAAGTAAAATTTCCTTGATATCATCAGACAGCTTAAGCATTAAAAAACCCTGTTCAAAAGGGAAAAAAATGAACACATTTACAAAATTCAGGATCACATCAGTGGTAAATGTTTTGGAACTCATTTCTAAGCAAAAACATTTGGGGTTCTTGTGCCTGGAGGCTTCCTTAAGTCAAGACACATACAACGAGAAGTCTTGGATACCTGCCCAGGCAGGCTGTGCCAAAGTCATCTCTGGCAGTCCTTACGGTGGAGATTATAGTTAAATGTGAACTGATTCACATTACTTTCTATTTTCCAGTTCTGACAGATGGAAACAGATACCAAAGAGGAGTCCAAATCTCTCCACATGTTGATCCATCTCACTCATCATGCTCTATATACTGTGTTCAAAGCAGAGAGCTATTGCACAGACAGCATTTTGAGAAACCTTTCATGCTAGGAAGGAAATAAAATCAAGTACACACAAGAAGACACTGGCAGGGATCTGTCCTCTGTTCCTGATCTAGTGAAAAAGACAAGATGTAGATCCACAGCACCTGACTTAAGTATAACTTATTCAGACCAAGTTGAAGGAAATTTAGCTTAATATCATGGGTTCTTAGGTCAGGCACGGCCTTTGGTGTAGCCATGTCTACTTGGGACCATAAAATGCTGTGGCTTTGTAGATGCTCAGTTGCCTGAATGCTGCTTCTGCATTTTTTACAGGGGGACCATGGGGAAACAAATGCAGCCAGAGTTCCACTACTGCAAGGTACTACAAGATAAAGTAGGATGAATGGAGCTTGAAATTCAGGACACTTTCCAATATGTCACTTATGTTCATGACACTGTTTTTTGGATTTTTTATTTCATTCTGACCCTAAATGAAACATTGCTAAGGCTTATCAGGGTCTAAGAAGATAAAGCAGGAAAAGCGGCAGCAGCATGACAAAGCTTTTTTCTTGAATAGTTCTGCCAATAAGCAGCAGAAAAACACCAGGTCTCTGAAAATCCAGAAGCCAAACATAACTTGTGTCTGGAAAAAAAGGGGGTGAAGACTAGAAATATTTTTTATGTTGATTTCTTAAGAAGATAAAACTTATGTTAATTATAATCTGTCTGACTTCCCCCACAATCTGTTTTAACCACTGAGAAAGAGATGGGCATCTCAGGGATTCTGTTTGGACAAGTTTCATGAAAATCTGTCACTTAGCACGGGTGAAAGATTCAAAGGAAGGTCCTGCTGAAGAAAAAGCTGAATCCTGAGCTCAGCCTTACTTGTTCTTTGGCCACCTGGCATCCAGGGTTCACATCCAGGCTGGACAAACACTGCACTGGCAGTTTGACACCAACATGGTGTATGCTGCCCATTTGCAGCTGATGGCTTTCGTCAGGGAGACACACCTGGGGTTTAAGTGTGGATTTTGGTGGGAGGATATTAGGGACATCTCAAGGAATCATGGGGCACAAATCTGTGAAATGGGGTTTTACTGCCCCTGTAGCTGGAGGAATGACTTCCTAAACTTGTATGCAAAAGCATACACCACCTTCTGTGTGGGGGAAAAGGCTCTTTTCACTCTGAAAGAATCAAATTTCTCTCAAAAATCGGATTCAATATATTAGAAAGGACTGTTTGCGCTACTTAAATGTAGTGCACAGTCTTTAAAAGTATGTTATGTAAATGCTGTTATTTTTACTTGGGAATGCAACAGAAAGGTAGAAATATATTTGAGTATGAGGATGGTGCTATCCATGATCTGAATTTTAATAACACTCCCTTGAAACTCTCAGGAATTGCTTCTCCATTAGGGATGAGAAAATCAGAAATAAGGGAGCAGCTGACAAATTTGTTGTTCACAAACAATGCTGTCTAATAGTGGCGGTAGTAATCACGTTAAGTGTTTCAAATCCAGAGGCTCAAGAGGACTGCGTAACACAAGAGAGTTTTTCAGCCAGTGACTCAGGCAGAGGATGGTGTGACCAAGAAAGATTATGATCAATATATCAAAGACAGCAAAACCTGGCTGGAGAGATCTGGGTTGTTTAATCAACTGGTATCAATTTTTCAAAACCAGCCTAAGTGATAGGAATGGAGATAAGAGAGGATTTGCAGCTCGTGGTTGTTCTCTAATTTGGCTGCTGCACCAGCTGTGTGAATATGAACAGTTAGCCAGTAATATCTTCATGCATAAGACTTCCTTGTTGCATGGAGTGTGCTCAGAAAGGACAATTGAAATTAAACTTTAAAAAAAATAAAATTGAAGCTAAGAACCTCAACTGAAGAATTGTGGATTTTTATTTGATTGCTTGTTTTCATGTATTTTGGTTGGAGAATTGAAAGAATGAAAAAGAAATAGTTTCACATGAGGATGAAATTTATCCCTGAGGAGGTTTAAAAGTCATCTGAGCTCTCACAGACAAATTATTTTAAAATCTTATTAGATATTCCTTTCATTTAAAAATGAAAATTTTTTAAAATTAAAATATTGTCTTGAAGTGGGGGAAAAAACCCTCATTCCATTTAAAAGGGTAAAAAATAAGTACCTCAGATATTTTGCCTCCTTTCTTATTTTCTTAACCATAACTATGCAGTATTTTGACTGTAAATCGTGAACATTTCAATTTCTGCCAAACTGCATTTTTTAACAGTTAATCCACTTAGGGATATCCAGACATGTGGGTATATCATAACACAGAGTTGCCCTGTCGGATTAACCCATTACTCTTGGGCTATGATGTTGTTACTAAAATTTTGTCTATCCATACCCAGATGTCTTATGATTTATGTCTCTCCACAAGACTGTTTGCAGTAGGAGATAAATGAAACACTAATGTTTCATATGTGGTTAATCCAAAAGTAAATAATGCAGCTAAGGGAGCTGAAAGTTATGCAAATTCCATGCAATTACTCAATAAAGCATTCTTCAATGAAAAAAAAAAAGAAAGAAAAAAAAAGTTGAAAATTTAAGTTATGGGAATCTCATAGAGAAGAGTTGTAATCTGAGGAAGATAAATATTTTTTAAATCATAAACAAAATACAAGGCCAGATATTTCATGTTATTGAAAGGAAATGATCCTTTACTAATAGACACACATTGATCTAACAAGGCAATGCTGGAGAGGGAGCACAGTATACCCTGTCATAGAGCGATTGGCTGCACTAAAAAACACCAAGTATAATTTTGCCATATCAATGTGATTAAGTGTAATTTAACAAAACGTTTCCCAAAACAGTATGTAAAATTAAAGAAAATAACTTTTAAGAAAAGCTTTCTATACACTAAAATATTTTAGAAGAATTCATTAAGAACACTGTAATTTCTCCAGTAGAAGCAAAGACATGCACTGCACCAGTTGTGTGAGTGATAATAAGTGGCAGATATAAAGTCACTGACCTTAAAGTTTGAAACAGATAATTACTCAATGCCATAAATTCCATACTCATCTCTTAAATCAGTAAGCATGGTAGAAATTTTTTTAATTGCCTTCTTATCATGAAACAAAATTCAAAACAGAATGCAAAGTATTTTTTATGGCAAGGGCATATGTACATGCTGTTGAGTCAAAAGACAGCAAAACCAAGGTAGACTTTAGTTAAATAATTAAAACTTATCTAGTGCAAAGAGAGGCTGGAATATCTTCTGGATTCTGAGAACTTGTTGGCTGTGTTACCTCACATAAATTTGGCAAGTGGCTGAAAGGCTGCCCTTGACCTCATTCTGCCATAGTTACCTCCAGATATGTCTGAACAATACCTGCTCTAAACACGCTTTCTGAAGAAGTCCTAATTATTTTGTCCTATATCAAGAAGAGGTGTAACTCGAGGAATTCCATGGCCAAAAAGCTGAGAAAATCCACAAAACAATCAAAACACCTGACACTGTTATCAAATGTGTGCTTTTCCAATAGCCAGTCCACTGCAGAAGCCCAAAAAGAGAAGCCCTGCTGCTTCTCACAAGTGGATTTTTAAGTTTTTCCATTGTACTGCAGGATGTTGATTTCTAGGCATTTGTGCAGTAGTTTAGTAAAGAGGAAGAAACACCCTGTTGATGAAGGATATAGTGACAAACTGGCCTAATCAGAGGTTCATGCACGTTTGAGACCAGATGTACACTTCACCTTCACAGCTATCTCCCAGTGTCTTGGTCACTACAACAAACAGCTCTGGCACCGACTTTTGGCAAAGAGGAACTAAATCAGCATCATTCACCTTGGAACAGCCGCAAACTCCTTGACTCTCATGTGGTTTTTTTCTCTGAAATTAAGGGAGCAGTCCCCTGGCAGTAGGACACAGACTGTGGTCAATAACAGCATGCCATTCCTTTTCCATGCCCTCAGCTGCAATACAGCCGATGCCATAAGCAGGGTGACCTTGCAAACTGTTCATTTGTTCATCATCCCACACTGCAGTCATGACACAGTGTTGTGACAGTTGTCCTACACAGACTTCTTCAAACCCAGGATTTCTAAGGTTCCTGTTTAAGTTGATTTAACAACTCAGTGCTGCTGAAGGGGGTCATTTATATTCCTCTTTCTCACCCTTGCTTCCAAAGACAAGCTTCTGCATCATAACTTATGCAAGTGAATTTATTTGTTAACCAATTTAATGTAGTAAATTCCAGAAAACAGATTCAACAAAACATTCTGGTGGACAAAGTCAGCATGCAGATAAGAACAGTGAGTGCAATGTGGAAGTTAGGTCTACACAGGTAGCAAGAGAATAGTAAAGTGAGAAAATGATGAGGAGAAAGAACAAAGAGAAGGAGTGGACAGGAAAACAGGAACAGTGAAGAAACACTTTGCCCATTGAAATGGCAGGGGGGAATTAGAAACATCCAGCTGCCCCTTGCCTGGGTGTGCAGGTTATGACTCCAGTGTTACCTCTAGTCCTTTCAGGTGGCCATCAGATCCAGAGACACTGGTTTAGCACTGCTGAGCTAGACCAGTAATGAGGCAGATAGGACTCAGACAGAATCTCCACCTCCTATGAAATCCAGTGTCTTGGAGTGTCCTCATCCTGGCTCAGGAGGGAAAGTAATACAACTTTTTTCGTGCACCTGGCAGACACTAGGCCCTTCTCCTACATGTCCTCACATGGGGCATTTTATTTGCTAGGGTAGTGGTCTGTCATCCCTCTCCCACCCATGTGGAGTAGGAGAATCGAGGTGTGATATGGATGGGATCACCCCTGCACACCGAGTGAAGGTCAGGAAAAACTACACTAGAAATAATGTCAGGAAGCAAGGAGATGTGTGAGGCAGGTGAACCTGAAATACCTGCACATGAATGACGGCAAAAGGCACAGTCTGCTGTCCACAGCTCCTTCCGTGGAGGCACACTGGCATTTCAAAGGAGTTTGGAAGCACAGTGTGGAGTGTAAAGTCATAGCAGGGGTTCAGATCTGTTGTGGAACAGATCCAGTGTGACCCATGGATAGCCCCTTGAGCCACAGCAGCCTGGAATTTACTGGCAAGGCTGGATGTTCCTGCAACACCATGCATGGGAGGGTCTTTACAGTGTTCCTACAGCAAACATGTAGCTATTGAACCTGGCAGTAGAGCACCACAGGGAAATACTGTGACTGATATATCCTCTCTGGATATAGTGAAATGAGCCAAACAGATCTTGTCTTTTCTTCCTGTAAATGTTTGCAACTTTCCTGTTGTCCATTAAACAGTCAGATTCATTGCACAAAAATATTTAAAGAGTTAAATATTTACAGAGATGAGCAACAAGTGCATAAACACTATGTGATACTAGAACTGGGAGGCATTACAGAGAAAGTGTCTTGAAATTGAGACATCAGGGAAAGAGGGGAAAGTACATGGAGAATCTAAAGACTGTAGAAAAAGCCCATAGCTCCAGAAATGTGTCAAAAAAGGATACAAGAATGTAATCTCTTGACCAAAACAGTTGAAGTAATAATGAAAACAGCCATATGTGTGATCATTTGTAAAATGATCTGACCCTGTTGAATTTTAGTTTCGGGTAATATGAAAACAGAATAATTACCAGACAAGTCCACTGAAGTCACAAATAATTAAATCTCACCAATAGTTGTTTTACAGGAAGCAGTAACAAGAAAATAAACTATGAAGGCTATGTATGGCAACTGAATTAAGTATGCAACTGTAAAGGGATTATTGCCATTAAATCCCTAATTTGAGAGCAGAACTTAGAAGACTTCAGAGAGTCAAAAATGAGAGGCTAACCACAAGGGGAATTCAATTTACAGTTGGAAGAACTGGAAGAGCAGAATAAACCAGCTAAGTATAAAGACCAGGTAACAAATTTTGGTGAAAGGATGGTGAAGGTAAAAAAAAAATGGGGCAGGCCTTCAAGCTGCATACAGACAAAATACAATGAATTTTCAAATAGCAAACAAGTAATGACAGTAAGACCGCTAAAACAGAGTATATAAACACAAGTTTTGAAAAGGGCCCCCATTAATGGACACAAAGAATAATTTTTTTTTAAGCATTCCAACACTTAGAAACTGTTTCTGTTGAGAAATAATACCTATGTATTCTTAAGAAAGGACATGACACCACTAACATCCGCCACAGAAATTAGAATGTCCAGAGTCAAGAGGATTTTGGCAGAGAGTATTTCATCTGCTGTAAAAGTATAAGCAGCAGCATTAATGAGGAGGATTCATTTATGGGATCTGTTCAAGAGAAACCATGTCCATTGACTGAAATACTATATTAAACAGAAATTAAACATATTAAATATAAATTGGACATTGGTGCACAAATGAGTTTGAGAGCTGCAAATTTTTTGGAGAGAAAAATCTAGTCTTAATAGGACTATACATGAACTATATATAGAGGTAAAACAAAAAATCCCGACAGATTAATTATTGGAATTATGTCAGAAGCAGGGTACCTGTATTGAAGTGAATACATAAGAGACTGCAAGTTTCTAAAAAAGAATTGATATTGTAGAAGAACAATGAAACATGGAAATGGAAATGGCAAGAAAAAACCTACTAAAAGAAAACAAATGTGTAGAAGTGGCAAAGAAACATCCAAATCATAAGTATTCAAATGCCATAAAGAAAATTATAAGTAAAATAATACAGATACTGCTAATAATGTGGGCATTTAAAATTAAACAGATAAATAAGTATATTATGACATGTGAAATGAAAAAGTCATCTGGTGACATTCATACAAATATGATTATATTATTTTCTCATACAGGGAAATGTATATACTCTATGTTGAAATTATCCAGGAAGGGGCACTATTAGAAATAATGTCTGCAAACTCTGTAAATAAAACAAGAAAAACTAACATTTACTAGACATTGTGCCATGTCAGAGCCAGACAGTGAACCACAATTTAATTTCCTCAAGTTAAAATGTTATTATGGAAAATAGTACTGCAATTGTGGGGAAAAAAAAATCATCAACCAAATTAAGAGAAAACACCCACATGAGTAATAAAAAATTAATTTTGATGCAGTGAGAATTTCAGGTATTATTCAAACCTGATTTGAAGCTGCATAAAAACCCAAAAGCCTCCCATTACTCTGCCAGAGTGATGTTAATTCACACTCAGTGCTGGGAGCTAACCAGCTTTTGAAGAGCCCAACACCAGATGTTGTGAAGAGTCATCCTGAGTCAACATTCTTCACAGAAATTGCACACATTTAAGGTGTCTTCTCAGATAATACAGATCTTTTTCACTTGTACCAGTCAAGTAATAATGTACTAATATTTCCAAAGTTCACCTCCAGTGACATCTGTAAATGAATTTAGACTGTTAATCCAACTTTTGCCCTTTCTAGCTCATGAAACATAGTCCTGGACAAGCATAGACATTTGTGTCCATAACAACCAGCACTTAATTCAGAGAACAAAAGGTTTCCCCTTCACACATGTTGCAAGAAATACATAGGAAATGTACTCACTGTTTATCATCTACCCTTCTGTTCCTGACTAAATTTATAGAAGATTTAGGAATAAACATCTGCGAGGTCACTCAGGTGATGCAGACACCATATATTAGAGACTACACAGACTTAGGTCATCTCGCTGAGCAGAAGCAGCTTTAATGTTTTGTTAGATGATTGCTGCCTTTCAGGGCTCAAGAGCAAGACATCCACTCTCATCATCTGGAGGGGTCAGCTCCACCAGCAGGAGACTGTGGAGGCTTTCCTCACAGAGGTGCTGGAGGCAAGCTGAATTAGTGGGATTTACATTCCTTCTGGCAAGACATACCCAACACAGTTATGGGAAAACACTCTTCCATGTCTCAGTCCCTCATTTATCAATCCCACATTTTTACTCCATATCTAGTTGAAATCTGCTTGCCACAGCAAGAAACGTTCCAACAACACAGGCCCCAGAGGAGGTAGTAGTTTCATGATGCAAACTTTGCCTTCCCCTTCAAGGCCTAGGATGGCCTAGTGTTTGGAGAAAGTCAGTACAGTAATGAAATAAGTGAAATATAGGTAATATTGGCAGTCAGGGAAAAACCACTTTGAGAATCATGGAATCATGGAATGGTTTGGATTGGAAGATACATTTAAAAGTAATTTCACAGAGTTTCCTTTGACTGTATAAATAAAATTTACTCTTTCTCAATTGAATCTGTAACTTTTTTCCATGCAGATTTTCATGTTACCATAGTTCTACTGGCAGTTTTTAAAATAACATTATGTACGAGTACATAACATTTTTGTAGTCAATCGAATGACATCCATAAGAAGTACAGACCACCAAAAGTGCCACCATCATTCATCTCTGATGCAAGATGTATTTCCTTTAAATTATATCAGAAATTACAAGTACCAAGGCACAGATATCTTTCCAAAGTAAATTGAAACAAATAAAAATCCAGCCAAAAGAAAATGTTACACACCATATGTCACAGAAGGAACAAACCAGACATGGTATATGTTTATCATATGCTCAAAAGTTCTCAGTATGAAAACAACAGTTGATAAGAATCACACACTTGAAAGCCACTACAAACTGCAAAATGCTTCTGATTTAATGTAAATAAAATACCTTCTTCCTGCCTCCAATCTACTTCTTCAATAGATGGAACGATTAAATCATTAATTATATTGCAATAAAGAGCCAGGCCCTCCTAAAATAGTAGGTATTTGTTTTTTCTGTACGTCTTCAAGATAACAAAAAGATATAAGAATAGGGGAAAAGTTTTTATTTCTTTCTCTACATACACAAAAATTCATTTTATTTCGATATGACAATAAATTTGTGTAATAAAAAGTTTATGTACCTTTTTATTACTTCATATTTTACTTTACAGATTATTTGGTTGGTGGTTGACTAGCACAATTATATACAAAGCTACTAAATCAGCTGTTTAGTAAGGTTTAGGAAGTTTATTTGTTTACTCAATATTAAAACATTTCCCTAAATATAAAGGTACAATGACTTCCAAAGTATAAGCAGCAAGTAGGATAGACAAACAAAGTAGTAGGTTCACTAATCCACTGAAATGCATATATCATTGCCAGGTGAAAAATATGGAAAAGGTAGAAAGGAAGCATTTCGCATTTAGAAGCAAATACTTAATAGTGGTAAATTAAGTTATCTTTACTGGAAGAAAATTAACAAGTAGGATAGAAAATTGTATTAAGAATTTCCTGATGTATATAATTGTGTAATATTCACCTTCTTCTTTTTCTCTGACACAGAACAGTAGTTAACCACATCTTAGCTTTGGCACATATTATTTCTATTAATTTAATAAAAATGGCTATAATGTTTGCTGTCTCTTTTTCATGTATTCCCTAGAATGAACCACTGGTGGGCAGCAGCCAAGTGCAGTGTCGGTGAGAGGAATTGCAAGATATAAATGAAACTTACCAATCTGTGCAAAAAGTTATGTAAACCAGAGAGAGGGTAAGGAATTTTTTCCTATCAGATATGTTGCTTCAAAAATTCATCATACTGCTTTCTAAAATTCAGTCTGGCCACTGAAGTAATTCAGAAACCGATATCACAAGCATCAGAAAAAGACACTGAAACAATAGAATCCAGAGTAAAATAGGAGTGATTTTAGTCCCTTCAAACGGCACAGTACTTCCAATTTTGAATGCATTTTCTTTAAAAAGGTATGTAGCATACAATTGCAACAAATTATTGCAACAGTTGTCCGACATTTTTGTCACATCTTAAAAATTTAGAGGCACAGGAGAAATCAGAAAGAGAAAAAATGTACAAGTTGTATGAACTCAAGGAAAAATGGCAGATGCAAAATGGACTGGCATACCAGGCATTGCTCTCAAATAAAGATGGGGAAAACTGATGATGAATGACATCAGGGAGCTATCTGTCCTGCATACTTAAATCTCCTGGAACCCTGAGAGCTTTTAGTCGCTCAGTGAAAAGGTGTCCTGCACTTGGAAGGAGCTGCTTGGCACCACAGCAAGGTCCGAAGTTGACAGCAGCAATTACATTAACCAAGTCATACTATAAATAGTTACTGCCAATTCCTTTTAATGTATAGTTGCTGCTATTCTTGATGATACTGATTTGGGTAAAATTGCACTTGCAGGGCAAGAAACTTCTCTCATTTTCTTACTTTCTTGTTCTTCTGTTTAGTCACTGATGCTGATGTTCAAATGCTATATTTGGTAACTTCTCCTACTACAGCTTACTTTAGGAAAAAACAAAAACCTTCCTGAGCCACATGCAGCAGTGTGTAACCGACATGGCATGTACCACAGGACTACCTGCTCTTGATGTTGATCTGCTTATTCTGACTGTACTTTCTTTAAAAACATGAATCTCCACCTCTACAATATATCAGTATCACTAGCACAGCTCAATACCTTTAATTTAAGAAAAATCTGTTATAACTGTGTGACAATGCTTTGGTTGGACCTTGTGCCTGAAGTGCAGTATTCTTTATTTACTATTTATGGTCATCCAAGACATCTGTTATTTCTGCTCCTGGAGTGAAATCCCTCACAAACTTAGTAAAAGATGTAATGATCCCTGGTACAAATTTTTCTTAAAATACAATATCAATTAATTTGAGCTATTAGCAGTATTGGGAATCATTATTCCATATAAGCAAAAAGACATAAAATTATATTTCCACTAAATAAGACCATGGAATATAGAAGATAACCTGTGAAGAAGGTTTAAGTAGGCTCCCTTAATTATTTTAATTTTAATATACTTTAGAAGAACATTAAAATTAAAACTGTGATATTATTAACTGGCCAATATAGTGTGTTAATACATACTCCAAAACTGAAACAAATAAGCATTATTGCATTATCAAGTTCTGTCTCCTAAATTTAGCTATTACTAAAACTATGACATAAAAATATTTTGTATAGACTGATCAAGATTTATCTTAAAATACATATATTGTTGTAAGTTTAGCTACCCAATTCTGCTATAGAGTGATGGTTTCCAACCACTTTGGCACAAAACTTCTCTCTGGTTTGTAGATATATTAGTTCATTGACAGTTTGTATGCTCATTGTTCTTTTGTGGACACCATCCTTTATTGTACCTGACTCTTTTCCTTTCCCAGTGTTTATCTCCGCCCCTTGATATGTTTATGCATAATATTTATAACTCTTCCTTTTCATAGACTACACATATCTAGCTTATCTTGGCTTCTGTTATGCTGTAGGTCCAACATTGCCCTAATCATTGCTGCATATGTTTTAATGTCAATATTTTTTATATTGAACATGGCCATCCACAAGTAGACATAGAGTTTAAGAGGAGAGTCTCTCTGAATTCTTATATTTGCTTGTTACTGAAGAAATGGGCTGAAGGAAACCTCTCAAGATACACAGTAGGGAACCTTTTGCAAGTGTACCTCATGCTTGCAAGTTATTAATATGAGCAACTATTGCACTCATATAATTCTTTTCCTCTGTTATTTCCAGATGGGGAATTAAAAGGTTATAGAAATTCTTCTAAAAAGAAGCATTAGGTCTATAAAGCATTAGGTCACTTCCTGTAAAATTATTTCTTTCTATTTCCATTGCTTCCAGTGTCAGTGTCAAGGTATTTGAGTTCTCACTGTATGCCAGTTTAATCCTTCATCATGTTGACAGCACCTCATGCCATCAGCATATTTTTTCATTTTAACATATTTTGTTAAATAATAAAAACATTCAGTAAGGTCTGTGGTTAAAGAAACTCCTTTCAGCTTCAAAGGTTCTTCTTTTTAATTCTCTGTATCTACTGTGGTGAATCAATGAATTTCAAGTCTTCTCAAAGACTTCTTTCTTCTCAGTGTCATAATAAAGGTCTGATGCCATTCCTTTCATGTTGCCAATTTTTTTTTTTTTCCTTTAAATGAGTGATTTTGTCTTATCAGACCTTTAAGAATTCCTCTTTAACTTCAGAGCTCAAAATTGTCCCACCTATATTAGGTCTGTGACTTGATATTACATTTAAGGGCACCACGTGTCTCTCCATATTTTCTGTTTAAATCTGGTAAAATAGTCTGCCCCTGGCCCTGATGACTGTGAAGAAATGAACTGAAAGCAGAGGCATCCAAGCCTGAAATCTTGAAGTAAAATCTTTAGGACCTTGAGTTGCTGTCTCCTTTGAGTTTAGTAGACACAAAACAAGCATCTTATTTTGATGATTAAAATATCAGCATTGGTCCAACCATTAAATTTTCTCTACTGATTGTACATAGAAGGAAGAGAATACAATGTGTTACAAAGGACTCATGTAGTATTCAGCCTGGGCCACTCGTGAATGATGTTCAGAAGAACATCAGCACCTCTTTCATGTCCTAATCCCTAGGAAAAAGCAAGAAGGAAAACACACAGGGATTACTTTGTGGAGCTCACTGGTGTATGTATGCCTACACAAATTTCCCTCAAATCAGCATTTTATAAGTGACATTCAGACCCAGAGAACAGTCATTACTGAATCATTGTTCATCACTTTTGTCTACAGTGAGAATGGAAATTGTCTCCTTTGAAAAATACACAAGGCTCTGAGCCCATCTGTGTATGGCACCCACATCCTGAAACAAACCTACTGAGCAGGAGGAAGCCTCAGGAGCCTGGCAAAGAGCAAATACTATCATATTTCTAACAGTAGCTGGTGACATCTCGAACAGACAGAATTTTGTTTGTGGGATGGCACCACTGCTTTCATCTTCTCATTTCTGACTCCAGCCCTTGTAAGCACATAGCCTATAGAACATCTTTGTCTTTCTCTCCCAGAATAGTGCTATGATTCAGAACTGCCTTTCTTGTAGGAGAGAAAGATGCATCGTGTTTTGAGCAGAAAAAAGTCATAATTTTTTCCTCTTCCTTATTTTGGGGTTTTTTTGTGGTTGATGTTTTGGGTTTTTTAAATGGAAGGAAAAAAAAAGTGAGATTTGCCTAACTCATTGAATTATGCTTTGCATCATCCTTTCACTGCGGGTGAAAAATCAAGATTAAGAAATTGTTCATGTAGTTAAATTTGGCACCAGCTGATATAATCCCACTTAATTGTGAATGTATGTTTTCTTCATTCTATTTTGTCAATGAATGTCAGCTGTATAGAGCCCAGTGGACTAAATTGAGATTATGACAACATGAATACAAAACATAGAATTGCTAATTTCTGTATCATATGCAACTTCAATTAGGTAAAGTGCATTTTCTAGCAACTGAACTTTGAAGCACAGAATTTTCTTTAGGTAAAATAAATTAAAATTTTCTTATTATAATGAAAATTCTATCATGATGCAAAATTTTGTTGTAAGCCACTTCCAGACCAATAATTCCTTTTTCTCTAAAGACGCCTTTTTTAAACTTACACATAATTAAATAATATTGCCCAACTTGTCAAAAAACTAATACGAAGAATATTTTGCAAGAGATTTGTTATGATAATGAGATCTGAAAGTGATTAATTTAGACACATATATAAACATTTCCAGTCTATTGTGAACGATCACATTATTGTATAGAGATTAAGGAAATTATATCAAATTTGCATTACAAGTGCAATCATGTATATCATGGTTGTTACCAGTTGTTTCTCTGGGGTGTGAGAGAAGAGATAGTACAACTTTTTCTGGCCAATACTTGGCTAGACATTTCTCTATACTCCTCCTAGCACCTTTGTTGCTCTATTTTAAACTAAGTCAGTAAAATGTCTGAACTAGAATAATCCCACTGTCTCTTCATTCTGATTTCCACAGAAATAAAAGATCTGTGCCCTTTTTTCAGATATTGTATTTTGATTACATATTATGAGACTACTTTGCATGTGAACAACAATGATGCATAAAAACTTGTACAGCCTAATGAATCATAGAAAATACTGTTGGAGCACAGGATGCTGTGTACTTTTTATATCTCAGTGCTATTATTATTCAAGCTGCATACAAAAGAAGGACCTCAGCTTGGGAACAAAGTTATTCTCTAGTTTTTTCCCTGTCAGGGTCTTATATGTCCTAATTCTCTCCTAATGTGTAAGGCTCACTTACACTAGCAAAGAGTCCAGCACTGTAGGTGTAAGCCCGCTGAATAAAAGGATCTGTGCTGAAGAATAAGCTGCATGTTGTATCCTACAGACATTTTGGGATCATTTCTTCAGATAAACTCTATGACTATTGAGTAGTAGTGGCTGCAGTTTGTGACTTAGGCTCCTAGAGTGGACCTTCTGATTTTTCCAGCCTCTAGCCCAGGTGTTTCGACATACGTGCCAAAGCATGATGACTAGGATGTTGAAGATTCATTTCAGATCCACAGTAAAACCTTAGTTTCACATAAGTTACAAAAAGCCTTTTAGGAAAAACAAAGGGTTTTTACATAAATATAACACATATTCATAAAAAGATGCATGTACTTTTCTCATTGCATCACAAGTAAACTAAGAATTTTTTCAGGAAATCAAGAATAAAACATCTAAGTCCTTAAAAATGGATACATACCAAGAAAAAGTTATTAAGATACTTCTGATAATCACTAGTTCTACTATTTGTTGCTGAAGCACCCAAGACCTGACTCTGTGTTCTTCAAAACTTCTTTGAAAGAAAGAAAAATTGAGTTAATTTGAAGCCATTTCATTAAGTATTATAAATATATATACATATTTACTCTTGAAAGTTAACCAGATATTAGGAAGATTCAACCAGCTGAATCCTTACTTTTTTCCTGCTGCTAAGAGTCTACACTAAGGAAAAAATATTTATTGAATGCTTAAACCTGATGGTGATGACCAGTTAAGCTGTGGCTTTAAAATACATATGTTAAGCAAAGTAAATCTTACAGTTCATCTATGATCTCTGCTGAAAGCTTTATATGAGTCACAAATTTTCCTGTCTGAATTAATATGCGTGTATGTGTGTTTCCTCTCTGTGAGGTGCACAATGTCTCAAATTAGAGTTCCATAATAAGCCTTTTTGCACCCTGTGCTAACAGGGGAACAGCTAGCAATGTGACAAGGAAAACTTGGCTAAGAGCACCTAACAGCCTGTACCCAGGTCCTGTACAATTTTCCGTCAGGTATATGGGATGTCTTGCAAACCAATGTTTTCTAACATTCCTCACTCTTTCCTCATCAAAAGTAAAAAGTTCATGGTCACCAACTATGGCTAGTTTTAACACCCAAAAGACTTAAGAATGAAAAAAAGTCTTTGTAAAAGCTATAAAGAAAGATTTACCAAATACATTCCTGTTAGGAAAACAAAGGGAACTCCTCCTACTTCAACAGTGTAGTCATATTTTCTACCAGGTGATGGGCAGAGGGATTTAAGCAGAGCTATCCAAGTATTGATTTCTGGCCTGAGTAGTGTACTAGTAAGTTTTGGAAGAGTCTAGAGAGAAGCTTGGCTACAGAACATTTAGGAATCACAGGGGCCTTTTGGCTCTACACCTAAAAATTACAGAAGTACATACAATCAACTGTGAAAGACATTCCATTTCTGTGATATAAATGAAATAGCAAGAAGGAAAGCAATACAACTTCTTCCTTTCCCACAAAAACTACAAGGCTTGATGCCAAAAGTCTATAAGGATTTTATTGCTTAAATACTAACTGGCTGCAGGCATCTGGACTCTGCAACATGTTTATTCTGATGCAAAGCCAACAACTTTTTTTTTTTAAATCTAGGCGAAACTCATCCTTTTCCTAACGAATCAGTTAATTGCCCTCTGCCTAGAATAGTCATAAAATGCTAATTTACACAAGGTCATGAGAAAGCACAAGAGCAGAGCCCTGTGGGCTTCCATGTCATACCAGTAAGGACAATCCAGTCTTTTCCCTAAAGCAAGCAGCCTCCTTCTTAAGTGTCACTGAGCTCGATTTGTTCCAACACAGGCGTGAGGTTTGAGGGCTTCTTCCTGACTGCAGCCTTGCTAACATGTTTGCAGTGTCAGGAAAATATTTGCATTTCCATCCAAAATATGACATATAAAAGCAATTTTTAAAAAGAAAACTTAAACGTAATCCAAGATTCTGGAGGTAGTGTCTTGGGTATAGGTTTTTGCCTTAACCTAGCCAAACTACAGAGTAAAACCAAATACTTCAAAAATGAATTATGCAAATGAAACATTTGCCATTGGCATCTTGTGAAGAATGATCATATTTTAAACAGCCACAGAAAACCTTTTCTGTATGTTGAGTCACTTCAGCTTCACAACAACGTGGACTTCAATTTGTAGATAAAATTTGGCAGAGTGCCTATATCTATTTTCTTTCAATACAAATCCCATGAGGAGAAAAATCTGATCCAGGAAAAAATGGGTGTAGAGAGACTTTATAACTGACTCACTTTTTTTTTAAGAGAATATCACATTAATAAAGTTATCAATATTCAAAGTTACTCACACACCTTTTCAAGTCAAGTTATGTTTTACTGCTTCTGCCTTCAGATGTTAGTCACAATGAAGCTCCAACTTCTGTTTGTGCAGGGAATGTCTTTTAGCACAAGGTACTCATCAAAGTGAATGACTTCGAGATCTTTACAGACTGAAACAATTTCACTGATTGAAACTTAAAATCACTGGAATGAAACAGTCACTGGTCATACTGTTGTTTCTGAAACAGCTAAACAGCATTTGCCCCGCACTAAAGTGCTCTTGCCATGAAGGGCCAAGGCTTTGAATTCATAGCTCAGACCCTTCCACTATCCTGAGCTGTTATCTACACATCCACCCATCTGCATCCTGGGTTACAGCAACAGGACTACCACCAGCAGGCCAAGGCAAGTTATTTTTTCTCTTCACTCAGCAAACATTTGTATGATCTAGAATACTGATTCCAGTTTTGGGCTCAGAAAATAAAAATGTTGATCAAAGACAGAAAGTACAGCCTGGGAACCACCAAGATGATCAGAAGTTGGAGCACTCACCCATTAAGGAGACGCTGGGGCAATGGGATTTGTTCAGGCTGGGGAGGAGAGAGCTTTGAGGAGACTCAATATTAATTCTAGCTCCACCACATAAGAGCAGTTTTTTGAGGCAATCAAGCGAGACTTTCCTCAGTGGTGGAAGGGTGAGAGTCAAGGGCATAACTTGATACAGGAGAGGCTCAGTCAAGCAGAGATTGTGCAAGCCAAATCATTGATCTTTTCAAGATTTGTAAGACTAGCTAAAACACTGAGCAGACCAGAATAACCTCATAGCTGACATTGCTTTGAGCAGGAAGTGGGACTAGAGCCCTCCTGAGATGGAATAATTACACATGGCACTGTAGTCTGATCAATAATGGTTACAGCTACATTGTTCAGAGAGGATTTCTTCATCAGACTAAATTTGGTTTCCAGAAAAAAAATTATCAGTTCTTAAAGATATAAGATGCTATATTCTGTTTAATATTCAGATTTAATTCCAAGTTTGAACAACTTTTCTACCACAAAGCATAACTAAATTCCATGTTTATATGTCACAAGTTGTATACAAAACTCAAACATCATCACAGATGGTGAGGATGTTTTTGTGACCACTTGTAATGCGATAGTTTGTGGGTCATTCCACAATAAATGGGCATCTGGAATGGCCATTAAGGTTTGTCAAAATTATTATACATCTTCAAATGATGGTGAGAATGGGTGGGTTAAAACTTAACCTCAGTAATAAGATCCATCCATAATTGGCAGAGACTGTAACAATGTCCCAGCTGTGCCAAACCAAGAGTAAGAAACACCCACAGTGCCAAAAGAAAAGCTTGCTGAGGATCTTCTCTCAGAGGAGGAAGTCCTGAATTAGGCAGAATGTGAAGGAAAACGAGTAGCCTTAGCAAAATAAAAAAAAGTTTTTCCATAAGTAAAAGCTGGCTAAGAGACACGACAGAGAAAGTAGGAATATACAGTCAGTTTTCAGCATGGAAAGAAGTAATTTGTGGCATTCAAAAGGATCAGTATAGGGACTGTGTTGTGTTCAGATTTGGCACAGAGGAAAGGGTAAACCCTGAAACGACTTGTGGTTTGCTGGTACCTATTGTCTCATGGGAAGCAGGTGGCAGTATCCCTGCTCCTCCTCCTAGCCACTGACAGAAGATAGAATTCTGGCACTGGTCCTATGGTCTTATCCAGTAAGACTTTAAAGATGTATCGTGACAAATGAACTGTAGGAGACAAAAACAACCATAAACTATTGTAGATTCAGACCAGAAGAACAATAAAAAGGAAAAGATTGTCAGGTAGGTATGGTTTCTGCACATTAATATTTTAATACTTTAGTGCTTTATTTTTCAGTATTGTCAACCTTTCTGCTTCATCTATGCAGAATGACTCCTGCCATTTTGTAAGTACAATATGTTAGAATCCAAGAACACAAAAACCGTTATAAAAAAGCTCATTTTAAAAAAAACCCAAAAAACCAAAAAAAGAAGTCCTCAAAGAAGCAGAATTGTAAGTCAAATCCCATCAACTAATAGACAGAGGTTGCAGAAGATAGCTGCTTTCTGTGAAGGCTAGAGAGAGGTGTCTCCATTGTCTGATATGCTTGGAATAGAAAAGAGAGGAAAAAAGGTAAAGATGTAACAGTGGCAAAAAGGGCTGCAAGTAGCACGCTAAGGAGTGAGCAGTACATCAAACTGGCGTTGAAACTCAAGACAAGGATATCTGTCAACAGTCTTATGCCATTTCCTTGAATGTCTTAACTGAAGCCATCCAGACCTCACTTGGAGAAGTACTGTGTCCTCACAGTACTGGGTTTTAGTGTTTTCCAGCACCATGAGGTCAGCAAGAAGGTGCGAATATTTTCAGAATCTGAACACAGTTATGCCAGGAGAACTGTTAGTTCAAACCTGACCCCAGAGATATCATCAGCAATTAATGCAGGGTGGGTTTTTTTTGGTTTTTTTTTTTTTTTTTTAAGTCTCAGCAGCTGCTCTAGATTGATTATTCCGTTTTTTACAAATGTGGGGGAAAATATGTCACCAGCTTATTAAATGCTATTAATGTTAAATAACAACAATGAAAAAAGTCACACCTCATTTGTTAATATGATACCTTTTGTACACCTGTCACAATACCAGGAAACTGAAGGGCTTAATCTTTGATATTACATATTTACAAGCCTCACAGATCAAACTCAAATGGTATTTCAACTGTACTTTACCTAGAGCAAGAAATGTCGAGGCAGATAGCCCAGAGCATATTTAGAGCTGCCCTGCAGTCAGTGAGACACATGAAGTGAGTATACAATGTCAAAGTACTGTAAAAATAAGTCAGCTAGAGTATAATTGGCTTGGATCATAGGTCTGCAGGGCTAAGACACCAGAGCCATTGGTAAATTACACAGACACTTTTACTTGATTTCCTGTTTTTTCAGCTCTGAAGTGATAATTCTGGTGAAGATGATAAAGACTGTTGAAGAGATTTTATTTAATACAGATGGACATGTTAATGCAGAGTGATCTACCCATCCCTCCAATTAGCCTACTAGGTGCAGCTTGATATAAAGCAGAGACTAGAGCCCTGAGGACATGAAGCAAGACAGGGAGAGCAACATAGCTCAGCATGTTTTCAGGAAATCCAATTATTTGTCTGAAGCTTTGAATTCAAAAGTGGATTCAGAAAGTCCTAAAGCAATTATGATTTGCACTGAAAGAGACTGGCTAAAGCCAGCAGCTAAACGTTTGTATTGTTTTTGGCTTGTGTGCTCCATTTATACAGTAAGGCCCTTTAGCACAATCATTTCAGCATGTAACTGAAATGAGTTTAGTTTTCAATAGGATTCTTCTTTCAAATAAGTTGATAAGAAACACACCACTGCTCTTATTTTTAGTGCAGACAGAAATGCTCAAAAACAATTCTAGATTTCAAAAATTATTTGAAAACTTTTATGAGCTTTAAAGACAGTGTTGTGTTAGGTGTCTTGCACAAGACAGTAATGCTAAAACATTTGCCTGGGTACATTACCCTGCAGTTAGTCTGCTGACTCTTCCTATGTTAGCATGATTGTGCTATGCCAGTGTGATTGAGGCAGGAACCATACCAAAAAGATATGCAAATCCTTTATGCTTGATATGTTTGCTGGTTTCTTTGGTGGGAAAAAAAAAATAATGGTATTCTATGCATATTTTAATGCTTTTACCACCACCATATGCTCTGTACTTCTGAAAATGTACCTACTAATTTGGATAATTAAATATCTATACTTATGTATGTTATATGCATAGTCCATATATGCATTACAACTTTAAACCACTTTGTTAATGGTATCAAGAGATACCTGAAACCATTCTAATGAAACCAAGGTATGAAAAAATTATCTTCTAAGTTTTTTTACATTTATCTCCTGAATAGAAAATGACCCTGAACATATTTACATTAAATCACTGTAGTCATATTTTTGTATGCATGAATTTATGTTTTCCCTTTACATTTTGATAATGAGCACAAAGTATACATTTTTTTTTCAAAATTCACCAAATATAGTAAATAAAATGCTATGAGGCATCTGTAACACTCGGAAATTTATTTTTTACGTGTATGTATTTAATGCATATATTCTGTTAAAGTCAGTTGTATGCTAATTTGTTTTAATTTCAGAGACTTGCTAGAGATTATAACAGAAGAACAATGTACATTTCAGTCATATTCTTCTAATTTTAAATCATTTATGTGGCTCTTCTTGAAGATAAAAATCTATTCCATAAAAAACTCTGTCCTGACCTGTAGCTGCTAGATATCCTTTCTAAATAGCAGTAAAAATACCTCATAAGCAAAGTTGGCCCAAAACTGGGATTCCAAGTTCACTGGAAGTTTCTTTTTAATTTAGTTTTGCTCTGACCTGTGGGGGCTGTTTCCAATGTCCGTAGCCCAGGCAGACTCTGCAGGAATCCAGGCAGGGTTCTCTTTGAACTCTGTCTTGAGTTTGCTAAAACCTCATTGAACCCAAGATGTTTCAAATGAAAGACTTCAGACTGTATGAAGTAGCATTTTTTGACAAAACTTTGTTTCCTTTGATAATTTCTGAACACTTCTATTTACAACACGCTTTGATTGAAGACAGACTGCTATGATGAAATGACAGACGTTTCATAATTATTCCCTGCCAAAGTCTTTTGGATTGAAGCCTCATCATAACTCACAAATGGGTCAGTCTACTTCTCTTTGACTCTGTGTTTTCAGTCACTTAATAAGAACCAATAACTACTTGAGCAATTACCTCAACATATTTTAATAGACTTCTAAAACAAAATCACAATGATAACCTTGTGACTACTTTCCAAGATTAGTTATCAGAAAAAACTGAATTCTGGTCAGTCTTGCTGCAAATACTTTGTCATGGGTTTTGGCCTGCCACAAAAAACCTCCAAGAATGTTTGTAGAAGCTTTTGTGATGCATCCTAAGTCTGCTTTCTGCGTTAGGTCTCCAGTCCCAAACCATAATCATCCCTTTCTACCATTCTAACAATTTCCATGTCTTTTCTGATTATTGCTTAGGCCTGTTCTTTGATAGAAAGTTTGGTTTTTGTCAACATTGAATATGTGACACAAACCACCCCAATGTGCCAGGGTAGTTACCCAGCCCTGTCCCAAGTTGTTTTGATTGTTACTGTGGAAAAAACAATGCTGTTAATCCTCTCCCTTGTATGTGAGTAGCTAACAACCAATGTAACAGAGACTGTGTTGGAAAGTGCTCCAGGCACACCACCCCTCTGATTTAGCATCTCTGGGCAGCTGACCAGACTGGCTGAAGGATGGGATGATCCTGCTGTTAGTTAATTGTGCATATATAAAAGTTAGAATCAGACTGTCACGCTGCATAACTGCAATTAAGAAGCCAGTCTCCACATTCAGCAGTTCTCATGTGGAGTTTCTGAATTACTAAACACTCTTGCTAGTTAGTTTACTTTCTGAAGTGTTTGCAGGAAGCAAACATGTATGTCAGGTACTATACTTCCATGCATTTTCACTCACAGAGATGCACACAGGTGTAAGTGTAAATATTTGTGCATAAAGGACACATAAATCTTTTGTGATGTTTTTAAAGTGTATAGTGAAACTATAATTACAATATATGCAGGATGTTTTGCACATTAATGCTTCTCTGACTATTTAAATGTTTGAGTAATTCTTCACCTGCTCTTCATTCTTGCTATGAGCCAGGCCAATCAGTCCTTAGAGTAAATCTCTTTTTCTTTCTCTGATGGGAATATACAGAAAAAAGTATGAAACTCCCTTATTAGGGAGGTGCCAAATCCTTAATTTAAGCAGAAATTGTGTATAAAAAAAATTAAATATTTGGTTTGGTTCTTATGGATAAAACTGGTATCATAAGCATGGCCAATCTTTTTCTATATCATACTCAGTTTTAAAAAAACCAACATTTTCCTCTTTTGTAAGGAATGAGGAAGAAAACACAGAGTGCAAAAATAATGATAAATAAAGGGATAATAACTGCATAGCATACACAATAGAAATGCATTATGTTGGCATAGCTTGCACCAAAATGAAGATTTTGTTCATAGAATATAATACATCTTATTATGTTTCTGTTGCTTTTATTTTCAGATATATTCATGCACACACATGTATGTATTCAAAGAAGACTTTTTTTTAAAACAATTTCAAAAAGTCAAAATATTCCAAAAGGTCACTACAGATACAGATACAGCATAAAGATGCTTCATAGGCGCTTTAAAAATTAAATGTTTTTAGCCCTTTTGAAGAGTAAAATATTGATTGTCAGATTGTGACATCAGAGAAGCAGTAGTCACTGGTGTAGAAATTTCTCTTCTCCAGTTGGAACCATAAGTAAAGCTTGTTTTGGAGAAGCCTGTAATGAATATATTTATTTTGATTGCATTTTTTAAGAGCTTTCACCTTAATAATATTCAAGATTATGAAATTGCTGGTCTCTCTTTCTGAAAAGAAAATGCAAACTGTGAGTATAGCGCAGATATTTGTACCTTTTGCTTCCCTGGTGGAACTGAAGACAGAATTGACCTATGAAGTGCTAAGTGGTTTGGTTTGGGTTACCTAAGTTCCTCTCTAATGTATGTTACATTACCTTGGGTTTGTTCTTTAAAGGCATTTAAAGTAGATTTTGCTTGGAAAACAAGACAAAGAAGCATTACTGGGGTGTTCTCCATTAAAAGTCTTACTAAGCTGCAGGTTTATTTCATTATGTAACTGCAAAGTTCTGGTTTGTTTTTCTTTTTTTATATATACCTTTCTAAGACAGGCGCACTCTTTACCATAAGAAATGTCTTAGAGTTTATGGCACAACGATGCTTTGGCAACACCAGTCTGGGAAAGCAACTTTGGACTGTGATTATTAAGCAATAAGGCAGATTGCAGAAATCAAACAGTCCTTTGGAATTTTAAGAATTAGAATAAAGTTTGTCTTGAATAGATTTTATTGCTCCTTTCATTAAATGCACATTTGGGGTAATAGCAATGTAAAATTATTTATAAATTATGACTAAACTACTTGTGAAAGTTTTATACAATGAGGATGGTGTTAGATTGACTCCTTTGTGATCATATGGAGAAAACAGAACAAGTGTCCATTCACAGGTATGCAAAACTCCACTATTTACAGTAAAACAAAGCTAAACCTTTATAAACCATGGTTTAATGTTTTCCTCAGTTTAGGTTTAATATACTGGTAAACCCTATATTTAATGCACTTACAACATCTGCACTTACAGAAATGGGGCTACAATGACAGATTTTCACTCTTTTGAACTTTTAAAGGACAAGCCATAGAAAAGCTCTGATGGCTTTATATTGCTAAGGAGGGCAGCTGAGGAGGGGGCAGGCCAACACCTGTTTCGTGGAGCCTTAGGGAGAGGCTTGTGTGGAAGTCTGTGCCCTGTGATTCAGCTTCCCTTCTTCAATCACTGCCATTTCTCACTGCTCCCCTTCCCTCAATCCCCACCCCCAGCACCTTGAAGTTCACCTTGAGTTTTAATACCCCTGCGCCACAGAATCACAGATTATGCTGAATTGGAAGGGACCCAGAAAGATCACTGAGTGCAACTCCTGGCCCTGCCCAGGACCATCCCCAAGAGTCACACCGTGTGCCCAAGTGTATTGTTCAAACTCTTCTTGAACTCTGTCAGGCTTGGTGCTGTGACCAGTTCTCCAGGGAGCCTGTTCCACTTAAATTTTCACGTATAAAATTTTTAAAGTTGTTCTTTCTTTCTTTTTTTCTGAGATCTCCCTCTGTCAGTGTATGTATTATTGTTGAACTAGATTACACTGCTGGAAAATACCCCAAGAAAGCAGTTTGTGCACTCAAATAACTATTTCATTAAAAGGTTATTATATTTCTTCCAACTTCCTGCTTCTGAAGTTGTGGCTGCGGCTTTGTTGGGAGCTGTTCCAGGCTGCACCACCTTATGAATTACCCTGAGAGGCACATTGGGCTAGAATGATAAGGATTCCGTGTCTTGTGACAACAGGGATGCCAAAGACTTTTTAAATTCAGCTTCCTGAATTCCTGATCTAGTTAAAGACACAGAAATAGGTGCCTAAGAACAAGATCCCAGGTGCTAATATTTTATCTGAGGAGCTGATAAAACTACTTACAAACACCAAGGCAAGAGAGTAGTTTGTAGCACCTGGCCAAGTTATGGCTGAACACATTTGGAAAGAATTATGCAGGATATGCCTTGGGGACAAGATCAGTCTCAGGGCCTGAGTAAATTTATATTATGTTTTTATAAGTTTTTCTCTACTTCATTTGTGGGTTCAGGAAACTATTTCTCTCCTTAACAGAAGTTGGTTTCTGAGGAGGGGAGTTATTCAGAAACATTTCTGTCCACCTTCCGCTGCATCACATGTTCGTTGTCCCAGACAGTGACCAAGAAACCTGTTATGCAGGACATCAAACTATAAATAACTGAGGGATCCTTCTCTGGGGTTTGATATAACAAAAATCACTGCTCAGAATCTTCTTATACACTTAGGCAAATTAAAGAGTTTGTTCATGCAAGGTTTTACAGGTGTAGAAGCAGCAGTCACCTCCTCCTATGCAATAGGACACCACAGTCAGCTCATTGCTATGTTTTGACTGCCAGTCTCTGCCCAAGCACTTTTCAGTTTACAATAGAGATTTCTCAAGTGAAAGGCATAATTACTCACTTATAGGGTTTGTTGGGGTAAGTGTTCTGTCACGGTGTTGGAAGCTGTGCGTGCAGAGACAAATCAACATTAGGGGAGCTGGGGGGTGGGGGGGAAACGAATGACTTTAACCTACTGGACAAAAAATTTGTAGAGAAAGAAGACATCTGAGCTCTCATTCATGATCCAATGATTCTTGAAGTACACTGTACCCTGGAGCTTGAAGTTAGCCAGCTCCGGGGACAGATAAATTGAACTCAGGCTCCAATGTCCTCCAGATCCCCTACATTGCCCTCTGGACAAAGAGCAGTCCACCTAACATTTCTTTGGGGTTCTTTTAATTTCAATTAATTTTTTTCAAATTTTTTCTCAATTTTTAAAAAATTTAAATTGACTTTTGTTCATGTGGCTATATAGCTTAAAATATATTCTGATTCTTAATTTTTCCATTAGTATACTAGAGATGGAGCACGGCCCAATTTTTAGGGTTTTTGTTTCTTCTTCTCCCATCTCCCCAAGATTTATACTAAGCAACTCTGAGATGAAAGCCACCACTGAATTAAAAGTGTGAAAATTCAGAATTACTGCATATTTTTAGTAGCTAAGCTGTGCCCTATTGTGTGTGCTGGGGGAAAAAAAAAAGACAGATAATAATTTTATTTAAATGGTGTATTTTAAAAACAGATTTTTTTACTGCAGTTTGCAAACAGTTTCTTTACATATTTCTGGTTTCTGTGGATAAAATTCCAAGAAAAAATCAAGAGCCTCATGGGAATTTCAGAAACAGTTATCTTCCTTTCCTTCCTCATGGCATGGAGAGTCAACCTCTTTAAGTACCTCTGAAGTCCTGCCTCATTCTTCATCCTCAGAAAATGCAAACCAGCTAGTGTAGTTACAGTAGAGAGAGATAAAGTGGTGATCATCTCTTCTAGCACATCTGCAGTAGCAACATTCCCCAGGAATTCTGGCTTGGGCTGCAGTTCTGTGAGCATGTCCCCTGAGGAAACTTTCTTGTGTGTTCATTGTTCATCACTCCTTCAAAGTGATGTCACAACTGCCTGACAATAAACCTCACTATCAGAGTGATGGAGCATCCAAATCCTACATCTTCTAATAGTTTTGCATGTTCTAAAGGGGATGTGATGATTGGTGTGAAAATATGCTTTTTGCTATATTTTATGGACTTACATCTTACGTGTTGTATGGACATGCATTAACATTTAACTCTGAATCCTTAGAGTAGCACCAACAAGAAGGGAACTCACAGCAGTGCTTTGCCTGTCTTGTACCCTTTTTTTGTTTGTTTGTTTCAGAGTGTTAGTTGGGAGTAAAAAGGATTTATTTATTTTTTTATTCATCAAGACAGCAAATTCCAAACCACAAGTGCCAGGAGTCCAAAGCAAGGTGCTCAAATCAATTGTTCTGCTGCTGCTAATTTATAACTTGATTTTCTTGTCAGCAAGCCGGGGCACTCTGCCTCTACATATTCAACACATGCTTGCATTCCTGCTTTGTTGAACTCATCAGAGATGCCTAAATTCTCTTTCACATAGCAAAGACAAACTTTCTTCCCTCTGAGAAACTCAAGCTGCTTTCCATGTTGTGGCTTTTTAAATTTAAGGGGAAAACACCTTCCAGACCATGCCCTTCTAAATATACCAGAGCTCTGTAGGTGAAAGGATTGTTGGTGTGGCATCCATATACACCTGGCAGGCAGTAATAGTGTGCATAGAAAGTTAATAAGAGCCCTCACTCCCAAACAATACCTGAGTTTAATAATTTAAATAACTGATTGTATAAAATCTCTTTCTTCAAGTTTTGGCTTTTATTGTTGAGAAATTTTCCTTAAAATTTTGCTGAAATAAATGTAAAATGTATTAAAAATGCCAGTTGTTTCAGCTTGTGGCCCCGTCGTCAGAGTGCTATTGTATTTTTATCGCCAGGTATTTATTAGCTCCTACCACATCTGATACTGAGATACTTGGTAACACATATGATGTCTGGTTTTGCTTCATGGTTTGCGCAAGTTTATAATGGAGAATTAATCAGCCCTACAACATCTGAACCGAGTTTATTACATTAACAGATAAAAACAATGCAATTTGATCTGGTAAATATGCAACGTTGCCTTGTGTTTGCGATCAGTGGTTTACATCATCTTACAAAAACTGCATTTGGACTATGTGGTCTAGTAGATCTTTCCTATGGCTACATCTTGAGATTTTAAGCTCCCCTTAATTCTGGTGGAAAATAAGATGCTGAAGATTGATTTATATTCTGGTATAAATGGCAGGAGACCATTTGTTTAAAAGAGACCTTGTATTTAAAGCAAAAAGTACCTTATCCTTGGTGAGCTAGTACCCATTATAAATAAAGATTGTCCAATTCAGTCCCACGTAAGGAGTGTAGAATTTTCAATGTACAGTCCTTGTTATTGGATAGGTTTAGAAGGTCAGGTGCTTACTCATTAAAGGACATTGCTAGCTTATAGGTTATTTGTAAGAAGTATTAAACTAAATTGTGCTTTCTGGTAGAAATGCTGGCAATGGCAAAAAAAATGATCTAAGATTTTGACCTCACAATGTTACATGCCAAAAGACCATCAAGACTGAATGGTACAAACAGCCAATGGTATATTAAACTAAGCAGACTTTTTCATCTACTTCCAATTTAGTCTTATTAAATTTAGCTTTTAATAAAATGCATTTCTGTTAGCCATCACTTCACCCTATTCTCTGTACAGCTTCAAATGACTGCCTTTTAGAGCTATGAATAGCCAAAGTAAAAATCTATAGTTACATTAGTTGCAGGTTATTGGTCAATAAGTGTTCATTAAACACTACACTTATTCTTTTCAATTTAAAATGTTATTTGTTTTCTTATTTCATTGGCTTTGATAGGTCTTTTAAGACTTACTTTTGCAAAAGTATCCATGCCTCTGACAGTAGAGAAAGCCAAGCTCTGCTACCTGCAGCTATAACTCTCAACTCCTACCCACTCTCTTGAAACTTACGGTGACTGACTGCTCAAAATATATGTAGGTAAAAATTAATTTGAAGCTGAGAGGAATTTTGGTACCTGATTTATTTTTACCAGGATTATTTAGATTTTTTTTTTTTTTTTTTAAATCTAAATGGATCACAGAAAAGCCAAATGAAAGTGTATAAGAATTTATGATTGGAAAAAAAGGTATTAAACACAAGTGTTAAGCTTAAATGTAATATTTTGATCTTTTAACTTTTTTTTTAAAATCTTGACAATCTAATTTGGCATCTAACTGAATTTATGGCAGTTGATTTAAAATTTATATTCCTTTATTTTGTGACAAATATGGAAGTCTAATCTTAGTAAGCACCTCCCAGAGTGATTCCCAAAGACAGTAACTTTAAAAAAATTGCATTAGTCTTAATTTTAGTTGTGGTTAAAATAAATGGAGAAAGAGGAAAACAGAAAACCAAAAAGTCACACTGATATTTAAGCTTGAGGGGATGTTAAGTTACAAGGAACAAATTTATCTTCTAATTAAAATTTCCAATCTGATGGTAGATAATGAGAGAGGGTGGGTTTAGGGCTACACATATCTAATTCATATTCTGGTTGTGAGAGGAAATTTGATGATTTTCTGAAACTAAACTTTATTTTCTAATTATATATAATAGAGAATTTTCTTCTGTTGCTGACAATAGTTGCATCTTATTCCATTTAAACACTTACAACAAGAACAATATATTTGTATAAAAACCAAAGATTTATAATTTTCTGCGGAGAAACCGGACTTTCATTCTACCGAAAAAAAAAGAGGGGGGAGCGGTCTGGGGCAGAAGAATAGGTGCCAGGTAGTTAATGGAACTACAGGAGAAATAAACCCAAACAAATCTGCTTGAAATTGCAAATGGATCATCAGGACCATATAACAAAAATCTGTCAAGGACTGTTAGGGTGCCTGTCTTGATCTGTCACAGCAAGGTGTTCATCAGTTTAAGCAAACATTTGTATATTAAACCAGCTCTGCATTCATGGCTGGCAAGATCTGTTATATTCTATCTACAATGTACCTGGGTTTTACAGTTTCTGAAACAATTTTCTACCACATTGTGCCTTTTGAAGTGAGGTACCTTTTGAGTTCATGGACTACTATTGTTTAAGAAAAATAGGGGAGAATATTAGAAAGTGGCCTTGTAGTAGTCTTCAGGTGTCATCCCTGATGATCTTACTGAAAGGGAGTAAGAAGATACGGAAACTCCATGCCGAGGATATGCTTTGAGCAATTAGATACGTCAGCTGATTATCTAAAATCCACTTCAATTAATAGATTTTTACATGTCTCTTTGCATGCCTTGATTTTAGTTTGATGTAACGTTTTCTTACAGGTTCAATACAAATACAGGAATAGGAAGGAGTGTGGCAGTTTCAGTACGGCAGTTCATGAATATATGTCAGTCTTTCTTTGGTAAACTCTATGAAGGATCACTTCTATACCAAATGTTGTGTTTTGGGGTTTTTCAACAGATTGGCATAAGAACACTTCTTTATAACAGTAATAATATATTTCATGTCTAGCCTCATTTTGCTCATGCTACTCATTCCTTCCCAACAGAATGCATGATCTGTCCTTGTGGATTTCATTACAGTGCTTCCCAAATTGGATTGAGCTGTGTCTTTTCTGCCTTTTCTTCACTGTCACTTCTTCTGGTGTCAGCTCCAACAAAACAATTAATAATAGATTAACTTTCTTAAAGAATAAGTAGTTTGGTTCAGTGACTGAGGAAGACTTTTTTCAAACCAATAAATGTTATATTTGAAGAGGATGTTGTCATGAATGAGGGTTTGGGCTGCTTAAACCATCACCACAAAATGCCTTGGAAAAAAGGGGGTTATATTATGAATTTGTGAAAGAACAGTCTTACAGAGTTCAGTGTCAAGGTTCACTCCATTACTTACTACATGGATGAAATATAGAAAGGAAAATTGGATTAGAATGAATTTGGAATGATTCCCATGGAGACCAGATATGCAAAAGTGTAAGGGTGCAAAGAATATGGGTGCAAAAAGATAAGGATGAAAAAGGGTAAGGTTGCACTTAACCACTGATTAACTTAACATTCATAAAGTGATTCAATAGCATTCACTACAATTAAAACAATTACTTAATTACATATTCAAAACAACAACATTTATGCTATAATCTATTAATACATACATAGGAAAAGAAGTGTATACACCTTTATTCACATGTGTACCTACCAAAAATTCTCAGTTTCAGGGAAATATGTCTAATTCATTTGTTTCTCAACAGGCATGGGATGCACCTCGATGAGTGTGTGTAGACAGGGAGTATCGGATTAGGTCTCACCATCAACTATGGCTTTTTGAGTATTGCAAATTTGGAGGTCTGGATGATGTACCAGAAGAGATATTTAATGGCAAATCCATCAATTGATAAAGCTATCTGATATAATTTTGAGGCTTTGCCATGCCCGCATGGCTATGTTATAGGAACATAGCCTAGGAAAGGTCATGAGGGAGTTTGTTCTCTCAGGAGCTGTCCATAGTCTATGGCTGAACCTACTTCCAGAAGAATGGGATTTGACAATGGTTGTTTGTAATTAATGTGAGCTGTCCCCATATCATTATGGTGTACTATGAGCTATTAGAGTATCGCGAGTGTCATTGTTGAAGAATCATCATATTCTGTGAAGACAAAATGTTCCAGTGCAAAACCAAGTAAAAATCTTCATTTTAATTATTTTGTATCTGCTAAAGTGAGTAATAGCTCATTGAGGCCAATCTATGAAATAAGTGTGCAAGAAAAGTCTTACACTCTTCTCAGCCATGCTGAGAAGATATATCTTCTTATATCTCATGCTGTTTTGAGTGTCATTATTTTCACTCTGTGAAACATATTTTTTTATAATATTCTTGATTCTGGTTTCAACAATATTGATAGTTCTGTAATTCTTTGAATGGTGTAATTCTATCTGCTATCAAAATTCTTTTCATCAAATATTTCCAAGCTGTCAAATGGTCCTTGTGCCCATGCCAACTAACAGGTGATGGTTCAAGCTACTGTTGAAGATGGTTAGTTCTTATGGACACTTCAGTCATAAAACATAAAAGATGTATTAGTTGATTGTCCAAGCACAAAACTGAATGATCTCAAAAAAGACCAAAAATAAGATGCAAATGCTTAATTTAAGCACAATTTAAATGTTTCTACATGGCAAAGTGTCTGACCTACAATGCCACTAGCTAATTAAATTAGTCAGAAATGTGTTCTTAACATTATTCATTTCTTCTAATAAGAAAGTGAAACATACCATAAATATAAGAAATGTAAAATTTTAAATATAAATTTAGAGAACAAGAAAAAAAACCACTCATTAGAAGGAAATTGTATAAACCTTTATTTTGCCATGACAGAGTGTGAAGGGAAAACAGTCTTTAAAGGCACGTTATAATCCCTTTGAGATGGTTGTACTATTATTTAATCCTTTCCCTTCCCTTCCCCTTCCCCTTCCCCTTCCCCTTCCCCTTCCCCTTCCCCTTCCCCTTCCCCTTCCCCTTCCCCTTTCCTTTCCTAGCTTAGTTTAACTAAGACAGTTTTATATATTTATTCAAATTCATGCAGATCATTCTCTTCTGCTTCAGCCTGTCCTTTACAGAGGTGTCCAGTGTTGAAATATGGTAGATCTTGCATTATTTCCTTTTTTTTTCCTCAAGACCAGTTCGTCTACCATGTGAGGTCTTGATCAGAAAAAAAAAAAGAAAGCCATTTTTAAATGTGTGTGTAATAATGGCTTGTAGCTTTTCCAGAAAGCCAGATTTTTAAAAGCCAGAATAGGACCAAAATATTTGCTGTAAATTTCCCTTTAGCATCCAGGCAATTAGCTCATTTTTCTTTTATCTTCCATAAGCTCAGTACTCTTTGATGTTTTCAAAACTGTCAGGGAAGTGGCCTTTGATGTCTTCAAATCAAAACTAGATATCCATCTGGAAGATACGCTTTAGTCAAGTACACATTATTCAGCTTAGCACAAGGATAACCAGGTGAAATTCTACAGCCTATGTTTCAAAGGTAGTCAACCAGATTAGCTAATGGGTTTTTTGCCATTACATTTTACGAAGCTATAAAAAATGAAGCACTATGCATCTTTATACAGAGCCTCAAAAGGGGATCGTAAAAAGGAGTATGAGAGAAAGCAGACATTGTTACAGAATGATGAATTTTAGATCATGATAGGATGTAGAACAGTGGGGAAAAATCAGAAAGATCAGAGGTGGACAAGTTTTTATGCAAAAAATTTTCATTGCAGACAGACCTGTAGACCTTCCATTCTGCAGTTACTCTTAGTGAGACTAGCAACATAAAGCAGAATGAAAGATGTCTAAAAGAATAACTAGCCAACAACAAATATCTGACCATGGCAGAGCTATGTCTACCTTTTCTGTTGCCTGTATTCTTGTTGTCTGGGCAAGTTACTAAGTTCCATCTCATTCTTATGAAATGTTTTCGGCAGTAATTTGCAAATCCAAAAGTATGAACATAAGGCAACAGTAGAACTATCTCTTTGACTGGTTAATGACTTTGAAATTTGTTTTCACAGCTCCTTTTTATACAATCTGTACAATATCAGTAGTCTCATTTTCAGAGGCAAAAGACATTCAACCTCTAAAGACTCACAATATTTACCATTTATTTACCCAAGAGACAGCATGAGACTGCTCAGTCACATCATCACAAGCATCCACACAAAATACTTTTCCATTGTTGCTCCTAGATGTTCTTAAGTAATTTCTCATTATGTATTTTTTAATATGCCTTTTTCCAAATGATACATGAGTTATATTTAAAAAATGGTTTACTTAAAAAGGTTTGTATAATCTTGTGGTTTACATTGCTTAGTGAGATTTCTGCCATTCCTTGACAAAGGTGCAAGTTCTTGGAATACGATATTTCATCTTCCACTGTTTTCCTTCCCTTCTCTTCGTGTCATTAAATTGCTCTACCAGAATTTATTTGTTTTGTCGCTCTGTTTCTTTCTGAGTTCTCTTCCCACACTAGAGCCTATTTTACGTAAATGTGCAAAATTATGTTTCTGTGCACCTCTTTTCTGAGAAAAGGAGACTGCTTTCACTGGTTTGTCTAAACTAGAGCAAGTTTCCTAAAGGCTGAAATAATGAAACATATTTCATAAACAAAGGAGCTAGGGACTGTATTAACTCAATTCATCTTTGTGCTTGCTTATTGTTGTCACTGTTCTTTTGAGACAGCTAAAAGTTATATTAAAGTTATATTAAAGAGCTTCAGTTTCTGCCTGGGTTCTTCCTAACCAGAACCCTATCTAAGGATGGGTCATATATACTTGGTGAAAAGTTTAATGTGCCAACTGACCCTCTCTGCCCATTATACTAGCAAACCACTTATTTCCCAATCAGGGAAATGCTCAGGCCTTCCGACATTTTGGAAACATTTGCTGCAGTCTTCCAGTACATCTGGCAACTCTAGGACAGTGTTACAGAACAGAGATAAAAGCAAATTCTAAATGTGTTTGCATTGGTATACACATGCCAATATACATATCCCACCACCTAGATCATATGTAAAATCAAACCAAATGGCTGGTATAAAACATGCCTCTCTACAGGATTCAATTAATTTCTTATATGTATATTGATTCACCTGCCATTATTCTAGAATTAAATGACTGTAACTAAGCAGAATTTAGTTGTCTTTATATTAGGAATAAACACCGGATACTGCATTGACATTTCAGAGAAGAGTTAGTCAGAATATTAGCCTAAGTGTAAACATTAAAAATTTTGCACATAAAAACATATGCAAAACACTTGGTGAATGCACAAAATCTGCAAATGCACAAATGGAAAAACGTGTTTTTTGAATAATGTTTTTAAATATGTTGCCCACCATACACTGAATGGTGTTAAATCTACAAATCTTAACAATAATTTTTAAGGATTTTAAATTACTAAAATTTTTCTCTAGGAATCAAAAAGAGAGAGCCCCACTCCATATTTTTACTCTCATTTTGATCTCTTCTAGCACACCTATACCTGCAATTGTTAAGCCTGTTATAGACCCCTACAGTCTGTATATAACTTCATTCCAATTCTGAATTTTAGTCATGTAATCAGAGAAGAAAATTATTTTTAGGGGGATTCTTATCTAATTCACTGAACCAAAACAATGTCCAGCAAAGTAGCTTTTATTAATGCTGAGATATGAAAAGCCCCTTTGTGAGGAACATTCTGGCACTCACAAGCCTCTCTGAAAGAGGCTGCTGTGTACATCCCTTTTGAAACTTTTCTCTTAATTTTTTCCCCGTTTCCCCTGAATTAAGCCACCATATCTCAGGTCATAGCAAAGGCAGCAGCAGGCCAGAGTGAAGGCTGCTCATGCTGTTGCACATTGAAGAGAGAGTGTTGACCGCTGTGAGAATCATAAACCTCTCAGTTTGATGATCAACTGAGCAGTAAATTAATTAATCATCATTTTATGCCTCATCAAGCACTTTGCTGAGGCTCTCAACAGGGGCCAGCTCAATTAGCCAATGGGAAGCAGACTGTTTTGTTTAGCTGGGTGAGTCTTCCATAAACAGAGGAAGCTTTGACAAGCTAATAAATATGTCATCTGTCTGTGTCACTAGCTGCAATGTGGCTCCACCTGTAAAGTAGTGGGATTATGCTTGGTATGTTGGATAGCAACTTGAAAGAATAAGAGTGAGTTATCCTAACTCCTTCTCAAACAAAGCACTTCTCATAGCTTACCAGGATCCTTAGCGAGTGAATTTAGGCTTAATTTTTAGGAATCAGATACTTATTTTTGATTACTTAATCAGATATAAATATCATTTTACAACAGATTCTTGTTTTTGTCACAGTAAAACCAGTCAGGTGCATTTATAATTTTAAAAGGCTTCTTTCCTTTTATTTCCTCCCTAGATAAAAAGAAAATGCCCACTCTCCACAATAAATGCTGGTGATAACAAGCTTCTCAAGGTAAAAGCTTTTGATTAAGTGGCAATAAATCTCCTGTCAAAACAGACAGGTTTGAAAAGTCCTTGTATCAAATCCTGCGGTTCCACTGAAGTCACCGGAATTGCATCAATATAACTGCAGCCAGAATTCAGCTCCTGTCGCATTAAGCATTTCATCATTCAGAATGGAAAACAGAAATCTGCATTTAGAAGTTTCAGCCTTGAACTGAATCACTGACTGTTGCAAATTTGTGCCACTGACTTTCATGTACCTTTATGGCCATAAGGACCCATTATGAGTTTCTAATCTGATTTTCTGCATAACATTGACCATAACCTCTGACTGAACAAGAGATAATCACTAACATATCCAGTATTTGCTGAAAGATTTCAGGTGGTGGAAACTCCAGCACATCCTTTGATAAGCAACTCCTATAATTAATTATCATCACTGGTAAAAATGTACACCTTATTTCAGATTTTATAACTTCAAAACATTTCATTTTCCTAAATCCTCTTTCAGGGGAAGGGGTCCTAGGTTTCTTTTAACACATTTTTCAAAAGAAAGAGTTCCCCCAAATTTTTTGCACTCTCCTCTCTTGAGAAAATTAACAGTGCTCTTGGGAGACTGAATAATATTTTCATTCAGTCAGCATCCCATAGCTTTGTGCATAATGCTGATGTATTTCCAGAGCTGGACCGAAGCACCTTCTCTCCCCTTGATCCGGGCCATACACACTCAAATCTCTAATGAGATACATGTTGTCTTTCTACAGTTTTGTGAATTTAATTCCAGGCTCTAGTTTTGGACTACACAGGCTGACCAGAGTGGTAAATTCGTAGCACTTTGGTACAATGGTGTTAGAAGGACAGAAGCGATGAATGGATGACTTGTTAGGAAAAGGGTCTACAGAGCCCTTGTCTGACTAAAGTGTCAAGGCATAGCATGAATTTTGGTCCAAGGTAGAAAATGCTTTAGTTTCCCCAAAAATAGCTGTAGAAACAGCAGCAATATTTCTAAGTGATGACTCCAGGTTCTCCTCAAGTGTCCACACAGGCTAGAAAGACAATTTACTATACCTGTCACTCCAACTGGTAAGAATGGTAGTAGCTCAACTGGAAATAATGGCTTAAACTTTGGAAAATGGTTTATAAATAACAACCAGACTTAAAGCTTTCTCCCAGAGTAAGATCATTATGTGAAGGAGTGCAGGTAATACTCAATGTGACTCAGTTTACTCATTGAGAAGATCCTGTCAGTCCTGTCCTCCCACCTTATAGTGACTTGTTTTATATGCCACATATTTAACAAAAATATTTAGGTTGCTCCCTGTATGAGTTCTTCATAGGTATAGCTCCTCCTGTTTCCGTACAATGTACAAACTTTCTTAGAAAAGTTGTTTTATAATCCTTCCAAGCCCTTGCAAAGGCTAGAGAGTAAAAAAATCTCTGCATTCCCTTGTAAATGACTGCACATAGTGACAATTCCTTTTAGCTGTTCTATTTTAAACTCCGTTAGTCTGGTTGTAATCCATTTACTTTTCTGCAATGATTTCACACAGGACTAACTTTTGGCTACATGAAGTGACATGTGTTAGAACCTTCCTGTAACAAAAAAAAACCCCTACAGGAAAAAAGGAAAGAAAACAAACAAAAACTATGAGCCAAAATGAGCTCCTCAGTATAGGTTGCTATATAGATATCCTGAATAATGCCTTTTCTCAGACAAAAGGAAAAGAAACATTAATGGAAATTGGGGACCGGTGGAAAGAAGAAAAATTGAAAGCTGCCGCTTATGGAGCTTCAAGTGTGGTAAAGGCCTTCTGGAATAGTGGAAGTAGCAACAGGATAAATGGGAGCATCTGAAAAACGGTGAGGAGGGAAAGAGGCATACAGTGATTTTTTACAGAAGACCCATCAGTACAACACATCTGGTCTAGAGAAGAAAGAAGTGATCCTACCTTTTATCAGGATGATGAACCCTACATACATCTGTACAGGTGCATCTACAGACACCTTTCTTTGCAAAATTCTAGTTCCTCTGAAGGGCAATGTTGTTTTATTTGACCAGTCTACTTCCAACAGATCAGATGGATCACTGACCATCACCAAATTTCCAGCACCTGGAGATGCGGTCGCATGGTTAGTTTTGAAGAAAGTTTCTCACAGAACTCATGCATAGAAATTAATAATATCCATAGGAAGGAATATTTGAATTCCATCATATTTGTTTATATACTCCTGTAAGAAAATGTAAGCATACATGCACTGTTCAAAATTTCGCTGCTGTTGCCTAGGGAATCAGTCTATATTTATCTCTCACAAAACATTTCGTAATGTGTAATTATTTCAAAGGATGAGAAGGTGCCAAATGATGCAGCAATAAATTTCATAAATTAAAAATAATGAGTTTGTTTTGGTGATATTTATGAAACTAGTTGTTTTCCTGACTATTCAGATGAATAGCTGATATTTCTCCTAAACTCAGGAATTTTGCCTTACAAGGGTTGGTGCGAACACTGGTTTCTGCTTCAGGTCATGTGGGTTCAAAGCTCTAGAGTTTCACTTCGAATTTGATGATTGCTTACTGAGAACCATTTGTCTTCACTTGCATAAATCAACCTACATTCAGTAAGAATAGCCATGGTTTCATCAATACTTCAAAAAGTGAGTGGGCATTTAGCATGTTTTTAATGGTTATAGATTTCATAGTAAAAACTTTGCAGAGTGGTGCTCAAAAAAATTCTTTGGAAAATATCTATGTCTCTAGTTTGCATATCTCTTACACTTATGTTTCAATGTCTCTTGAAAACTGCAGCCTGAAAACTTTCAAGCCTGTGATTTGAAAAGAAACCCAACCTGAAATAGGCTTTTAGTGCACTCACATGGACAGATATTAGAGTCTGATCAGAGGCTTTCAGCAACCTCAGGGAACACTGGACTCTGGGGCATTATTTGTAATATATTATTACAAATCCATGCAGAGATAAATTGCATAAAGGAAACACTTTTCCACATTTTACCTTTACTTTCCTCTTCTACAAATCTCTGTATGCCACTAGTCTTAAACCAGGAGCAACTCTGAATGACTTGAGCTCATTTTTCCACTCTGCTTTTGTGGATAATTTTCAGTGATAATTTTTCTTTGTTCACAATATGAAATTTGCTCTGCCTTGTTCTATTTTACAATAATCATTCTTAAAGATACTTTGAAGTGAACAACTCAGAATAATCATAAATCTCACTGTCATACAGACATATGTGAACTTTCTTTTGAAAGCTTCATTGTTACTCATCTATTCTGTCTGGGATTACCCCAACCTCATACTTTTCATCCTTTATCCCTTTTATGAAGGGCAGAAACTTTAAGTATTTGACAAACTCTACTCGCAACTCAATTACATTTGGACTAATTATATCACGAGTTTTATCCCTTTTGTTTTTGTCCAAGATTAATACTAGAATGTCTCAGATGAATTTATAGACAGCTCCTTTATGCATCCAAAGTGTAACGCTGAAATGAAGAAATGCGTAGCACAAAGAAACTTCACTTAAGAACACTGGGAATATGACTATGCTGGTGATTAAAGAACAAGATCTAATCTGGTTTCAGGCCTACAGCTGAAAATCATCTTTCGTAGAAGTGTGCCTGCCAAGGTTATTGTAAAATTATCCCAGGCACCAAAGTGATGAATAGTCCCAGCGTTTGCTGTGATATGGATGCCATCCCTGTGGGGCTTCACCAAGTGGGATTTTTCATGTGGACAGACTCACATGGAGGACAGATGGGAAAGAAAACAAAATTAGTTGATCTGAGCTAGAGCAAAAATCCATCTTTCTTTTGCTACCCAGATTGTACACTTGCTTTTTTTTTTTTTGCAGACACGGAAATCTGTTCTTAAATTATACAACTCTTCCTCTTTTTCATTTATGGAGTGATCTGAACCTTTTAAGCTGACCTTGGGTTTAGTGCTGATTTGCATTCTTGAACTTTCATGCTAGCCTAATTTTAGACATGCTAAGCAGCAAGCCTAATATCTACTAAGTTAGCACAAAAATATTGTGTCTCCAATTGCATTAATAATGGCCTAAGTCCAGTGTTGAAGACAGGCAGTTCTTACCAGCAAAAAGTTTCAAATGGAAAAGATCACTCAAGTTTAGCTTTGTGAAAGTCCAACTAATGAGTCAGTCAAAGAGCAACAGCGACATTTAACAGGCTGGCAGGCAGGCTTCCCAGGAACCAGTTCTGGGATGATACCAGCAATCCCACTGACAAAAGCACTGTAACCAGTGCCATGCAAAATCAGGGCCAACCATGGCTTGGGCAGCACATCTGAGAAAAATCAGCTCTTAGGCATTTTAAAGCTTGACAGCAAAAAGAAATTTCTTTGATACTTGCATCATTACGTGCTGGTGAAAAAAAAGGAAGGAAGGAGTTAAACTATTGCGCCTGCAAGTGTTGCACTTTGATTCTGAGATAACTAAAAATCTGCAGATATCATATAGCATATTTGCCTAAAAAGCATGTTCTGGTTAAGTCACTATTAAACTGTTTTAAATTATCTGCATAATTTTAAATTTATTGTTAAGTTCACATCATTTTATTCCGGAAGTAGGAAATACTATGCTGATACCTGTTTCATAGGGGATAGAAATGTAACAAATATTTGGTGTTTTTCTCCACCTACTCCCTTAATCGAATTTCCCAGGGTGAGAGGTTAAACTCAGTCAGCAGAGATGTTAGGATTATTTAACTGCAATATAAGTAACACCTTAAGAACTGATTTGTCAGAATGAATTGCAGTCCAGAGTGCTTTGAGTTTTCAACTAAATTTGCTCTTGAGATAAAAGGCACTTTTTAAAGCATCACAGTTCCTGTTCTAACCATTCCCCCACCCTCGCCTCCAAGGCATTTCTTATAACTCTGATAAAATCGCAGACCAGGTGCTCCAAGACTTTCAAAATAATAAATTCCAATCTGTCACTAAAAAAATAAAAGGTTAAACAAGTTTATAGAGGGAGTCTGTTCCAGGTGTTATTTTGAAAGTGTACGCCTAATTTATCATTTTTCAGTAATAGTTACAAGTGATAAAGATCATGTAAATACTCTGTATTAGAAATAAGCTTTCATTTTGTCATGCAGATAGTACTAATGACTAAATAGGCTTTAATCAAGAGATCTCCACCTACTAACGTTAGGACTGAAGAGTAATGCTTTAATCAGATTTTCTCTAAAATAAAATGCTCATGCTGTAGAAGCAAAAACAAAATGAAAGTCATACATTGGTTATATAGCAGTTTTTATAAGAACCAGAAGCATGAAAACTTTTCACAAATCACCTACTTTGGAACGGACTCTGCATAGGTTCAGTGGGTATGTCTATCAAGTGGAACGAGGCAATGGAAACTCTTAACATCTTCCATATGTGGCAGCCTTTAAATTATAGTCCTATTTTGGATACAGTGAACAAACTGTTCTGAAACAGCAGTATGTCAGGTGGGTGGCTGGGTTTACCTGTAGATCCTTTTTCACTGTTTTCAGTCCATCTTACACAGTTCTAATTCTATCTTGTCCATTATTTATTAAAGTATATAGATAAAAAAATGCCCTCAGTTTTGCTCAAGAGCTCTGAAGTGTGTGTTTTGGCCTGTCATAAATCAAAGAAAAGGCTATAGTTCTCAGCCATTTTGAAGTCAGTGGGAAAATCCAGGCCCCAGTTAGACAAAGTGCATGGGTATGTTCTTGAGTGCCATTCAATTCAGTGTTTTTCCTTACCTGCAGAATAGATTTCTCCATCTCTGTCAGACTCCACAGTTCCTAAATCAAGCATGGCAGCATTTGGGGTGTCATTATGCTGCAAGCAGGTACTAAAGGCTTATGGATAGGCTTCCACATGTCTATAAATATATTTCAGAGGTTCCATAAATGATGAGAGGCTGCCTGACTCAAAAAGGAAAAAAAAAATCTCTCCTGTTATTTTCCTCTATGACACTCTAAATTCTCTCTCTTTTTACCCTGGCTTTCAAAATTATTTTTTAATTAATGGTTCTTTCTTTTTAGCCCATTCCCTCTCTGCCATGCAAATACAGTGGCAGAAGTTAACTGCCCTGAAACTTTCCTGTTGAACTAATTTTCAGAAAAGTCGTAAATAGATCTCACTGTAAATCCAGCTTGTAGAGATTACAGGTGCTCTTACAAACTCCTAAGGTACAATTAACTTATCAACTCAGGGCAATTTCCTGTATAAAACTTGAAAAGGAAGAAACTGCAGATTGAACAGAACTGAAAACTGAGTTTCCTCATACATGATTAAAGAATGTTCTTTCCAAGGAAAAGAAGCTCTTCCCCACAAAATATTCTGTTACATTTTAAAACTCATGGGAAGGTTTATAATAACTTCCCTCAAGAAGCAAAAGATAAACTGAATGACTATAGCTATACTACATAGTTGTATTGAGGTCTCTAAGTGTGGAAGTAAACTTCTACTACTAACACACAACTAAGCTGAATTTTCCATTGCTTACTCATAAGACTACAACGCAGGTTTCATAACGCATAGAACAGTGAATCTTTGCAGTGGAGTATTCTGTGTGTTTTTTTCTATTGTAGCAATTACCCTTAAATGTGGAGTCTTTTAACAAGACAAGCAGACTACTCTAAATGAATACTTTTCATTTTTTAGGAGCAGTAAAAGAATCGTTCTCCAAGTTGTGGCACTTCTTATTAAATAGGAAGAAACTAAGTTATTTTGTAAGAATCGAAGTGAGACAAATGTAATCTCTTGAAACTAAAACCAATTCTTCAATTTATTATGTGAAAACAATGCTTAGAAAAGTTATTACTAATTAATAGCTTTGGTTGCCCCTTAGATGTCGTGTCTAGATGTGATCTCTTTTGTACTCCTACAGAGTGCGTAAGATGCTTTGCATTGTTGCAAAAAGTCTTTTACCCCTTCAAGGTAGATTAGATTTGAGTGTTCTGTATTTGTACTGCACTCTTTTCTTTTAGGCAGGCATTTAAAAAATATTTTTTGAAGATGAGAAATATTTGGGTACACTGAATTTTGTTTTGTGACAATATCTTAATCCTGATAGATAATGAAAATAATTGATAACTGAGAGTTTCCCAAAATGTTTATTTTACAGCTAGAGATAGATGGGAGGAAATGGTGGTACTGAGCTTCAGCACCAGAGAGCAGCACCATCTAAGAATTGTGATTCAAAATTCCTCCCTTGAACCCCAATCTTGTTCTGGATGAAATAGATGTGCCCTCACTTCTTTGGAGGCATAAAGTATGTAATTCTCCTTTTTGTTAGCTTTCCCAGCTGACACATGTAAAGAGGGATGTCTAGCAATGCTCAGGTTTTTTTACCGCTTTGATACACACCCAACACATCCACTGGTGGAATAGCAGCAGTAAGTAGCCCACGTTTTCACATCAGAGCACGTGACTAGTCTAGATATAACATGAACAGGAAAAGAATAGTCAACCAAGACCAGCTTCGTACCTCAAACACATGAATTTGGGTTAGCAATATCTAGCCCTTTATTTTCTTTTGTACGGAATTTATAAATAACAATAATGTCAGAGCCACTGGTAGACATTACTGTTCTTCTTGGGAACAGTTCAGCAATGCCCTCTGGCAGTTTTTCAGCTGAGCATGGGAGCGCAAAAGAAAGTCTAAAAAAGCATGCAATTACCCCCAGGAAATAATTACAATGCAAAAAGCACTGGATGGTACAAGTGACATTCCAGTAAACGAGGTGAACTTGTATCATCACCCTGCTTTGCCTCAGGGATATTCCTGCCAAAGGAATATCATCCAGTTCCAAGAACATCCAAGGACGGAGGTGGGGCTGCACATCAGCCTTTCCGGACCCAAGTCTCAAGGAGCCATAAATTGTGGGCAAAGGAACTCCTGCTAAGCCAAGCATTGACATTGCAAGTCCCAAAGGCCAGGGCAGCAAATCTTGCTGGAGGTGATTCTAAACCACTAGGTTGGAAACCAAACCACACCTAAAGTAGCCTTGCTTATGTATGAGACTTACCTATTCCAAACTTAATGATTAAGAGAAATATGGGAAACAAAGTATTTTTATGTCTACTTCTGTTTACACTCACTCTCATGGGAGCAGGATCATACTGTTCTCTCTTCTTGAGCTATGCTGACTTCAAAGTTTGACCAAATGCTGGGTTTCTTTCAATTTTAACCTTCTTTCAGTCTCTGCTGAAGGAGCCTCTCTTTGTCTGCAACAGTTAGAAGCCATATCCAAACCACACTGGAGAAACAATGTTTGGAAGAGCAGACAATTAAGCTGGATGTGGCCAGGTTTTATTCAATAGTTTTCCCACTCACTCCAGCCTTCTAATCCAACTCTGCTAGCCTCACATGTGTACACAAAAAACCTGTATTAAATCAGGTAGATTTTCTTACCTATCTACTGTTTCCAGAGGATCACAGAACAGCAGCAGTTGGTACATGGTACTATTGTTCTCTTTCTTTGCTTTTAAAATACTTATTGCAAATGCATATTGACCACTTCAGAACTGGGATCAACTTTTCCACATTTTCTAAATGCCTTCTTGGAGTATACAAGCTAATGTTGATAGGACAAGAAATTAATGCACTTACATTCTTCTTTTCTGTCTCTGGATTACCACTATTATAAAAGTGGAATTTAACTTGAAGATCTGTGGTGTCTGAATACACTTTTGGCACCCTCAGGTGATCTGTACTCTGTAGCCTTGTAATACAGTGCTGGGTCCGAGACACTTGGTCAAAGCAAACCTCTCTTCTGAGCTTTCCAAGGTATACCATCAGTAACGCTCAGAGATGGGACTGCCAAAACAGTCAGATTATCTGCTTTCCAAACAAAATAAGTAAATATCCAAAAATGCTTAAGTTGAAGCTGCCTCAAGCTCTTTTACCTCACATAACCAGCACTTTTGGAAAGGTCCCGTTGACCTTGGCAGCATATTCGAACATGGCTGAACAGTTCTTGAGCAATTTTTCCAATGAATTAGGCACAAACAGGCATGTGTCATTGGGCACACATGCAGTTTTTTCTATCTCCTTTTTCTCCTTAAAAATTAATAATTTCTCAAAACTGCCGTGCAAAGAAAGTCACAACAAGCAATATGTCCTAGCGTATTACTGGCTCATGTTTGGTATGTGAAATTACTTAGCTAGATGCTTTGCAAACATCGCAGAGTTGGGTTCTGACCAGAGACCAGTTAGTCAGATGCATTTATCTTTTCTGACATTCATCTTAATCACAGAATTATCATAAACTGCATGTGTGAACTGACTGCATACTTTCATTACCAAAGAAGGCAAACTTGAATTTGGAAGCATTGATGCAGTGTATTAAACGCAGTCAATGACTTTTAACAAATGTAGAAGTTACACCAGTGAAAGAACAGTGATAAATGCATTACCTGCTCTGCTGAGGTCTTTCTATTCACTAGTTTAAAAATGTTTTAGGAAAGTGTTCAAAAACCATCCCACTTCTAGAACTTCAATCTTGAGAAGTGTTCAGCTCTTACTTTATTGCCAGGAGATTCCAAAGTTTTTCTCTTTTGCCTGATGATTGGTTGTCAGACTTATTAGTTCAGTGCTATCCTTTCCTTGACTTCTGCAGGGAATCAGCATTATATTGATGCTGCTGCACTGACAAGCACCCCCTCCTTGGCTGCCTTTCTCCGTTTCCTTACCTGTCCCATCAAGTGCCACTCTTCATTCACCTCCATTCTGTCTACCAGTCATTCTTTGCACCCACTTCTTAACGCAAAAGAAGCCTTCCTTCTTTCATGAACTTCATAACTCCATTATTTTTCTCTCCTCTTCTCATGCTTCTATTTCCCCCATGGGTCATATGAAGAAAAATCTAAAATCTTGAGAGGAAAGACATGGAGAGAATAAAACATATTGTGTTATAAAGCAACATCTCAACTAGAAAAAATTATGACTCATCTTTAGTTTTCAGCACACATCTTTTTTGTAGACTGCTCTGACTGGCATGAAACATAACCATCTGTTGCCATGAAAATCTCCACACATCATTCTACCTTGTTCTTTCCCACTTTCCCACATAGTTAACATATTCCAAAAGCTTTCTTGCTTCAACATCATGCATTATGCAAACAGCTATGGGCTGCTATGAAACAGTCATCACAACTCAACCAAAATGTGACACAATCCTTAGCTCTATACTTTTATCTGCAGATGTCAGGACACAGTACAAAGTTCAATGTTATTATCCCACTTCACAAAACAAAAGGCCAAGAAAGAGAAACTGGGTAACTCAACAAACCAGTAACAGAGTCACAAATGTTGGTCAGGTCTTTTGCATTTTTACTCCCTTCAGTGCAGCACAAGGAAAGTAAGAAAGCCACATACAGCCTGAATAGAAGTCCAGTCTCTTCAGTGTTACACCTTCAGCTGGAACTTCAGGGACACAAATAATGTGGCTCTGGATTCTGTGGGGCCTTAATAATGGGCATTTAATAATACTTTCTTACTTTCAAATAATGCTTAAAAATGAAATACCTATATAGGCCTGCTTTCTCATCATTTAGAAAACATCCAACAAGACTTAAGACTTATTACAGATCAATATTACTTTTAAAGACTAGCTAGACACAAAGAAGTTTTTTATTAAATGGTTAAAATACCATTATGCCAGCTTTCTCAGCAGCATGCTAAACTAATAGGTTTCCATGGTTTGTTTCAAACACCTCTTTGCAACATTTATTTGCTTTATTTTTAATGGGCAGTAAGTTAGTAGACTACACTATTCCACACTCTACTATTCATTAGCAGAAGTACAGAAAATTAACTATCTTAGAACTTTTATTTAGAATTAGGAAAGAAGGGAAATGTGAGAGCAATTGAAAGCAAGATTTCTCAGGAAAGAAAAAAACCTCTTTAATGCTCTTTAATGTTTATTTCTATTTGGTTTGATGCTTATTTGGTTTTTTCCAGTTTACAGTAAGTGCCTTGTTATGGTCACATGAAAAGTTATTAGAGAAAAGAAGAAAGCTTTGTGGGGTTTATTTGTTCCAACAAAAGCCAGGGGAATTAAATAAAAACAAACTGAACATAAAATATGTAAAGATAGTACAGGTTGAAAATTAATAGCTTATTTTTAAAAAGGAAATTTAATAAAGCAACGCCGTTAGCTATTTCAAAACTGGAAAAATTATACCTAAACATGCAGGGAATGTTGGCAAGTTTTCCTACCTGAGCTAGAGTGTGAAAAACTGGTTATTATACTTATTGCATTTTCTTTATTTTCATTTATTCATCAGAATGAACTCGATGACAATGTTATTGGAGTATGCAACTAAAAATACTATTTTCTTTGCAAAATATCACATGGCATAAATAATATAGATTTTTGCCGTAGGATTTTTTAATCAAGGTGTTATTTCATGTTCGCTCTGTCTGTAATTCCATCACATAAACCTAAAACACTACAGTTCACTGTCAGTGAACTCTAATACAATTTAGAACCCCAAAACTCATTTTTGCTATTGTAATATACTGAAGGAATTAAAATAAAAATGCTGCTCCAAAGAAAAATATTCATCTCCACAATAGGCAATTGTGATTAAAAAGAATGTAAAATCAACCAATTGCTGTAGGCTCAATATAAGTATTATAATGGTAGTACAGATGCTTGATTTTTAAGTGTTTTCACTGAGAAGAGAAGATACATTTGGTGTGACAGCCACTATGGCAACAGCTACTCATATATATATAACTGTATATAGTTGTGTAAAAGTCGATGCATGAGAGCTCACTGTGACAGCCTTACAATGTATATTTCATATAATTGTTTTATTTCTTTCTTAAATGGAAAGAAATTTCAAGTGAGTAACATTTAGCTGTCCTAAAACCTATGTTGGTTTATGAGTGGTGTTAAAATCTTTCAATAGCACTGTGGAAGGACAGTCACACAAAAAACTAACGATGAAGAGAAAAAGGTTTCACTTAATTGTATTTTTACACTTGGTATTTCTCTAGATGCTTGACTGTCCAAGGAAATTTGTGGTTTTAAAGTCATTGTTAATTTCTTGTGAATTACCACTTAAAGATTTTTTTTTCACAGCTTTGTTTTAGACTTTCCTTTTAGAGTATATTTATTGCTTAACAATTTCTGGAATAAATAAATTTTATAAATATAAAAATTACTGGTCATTTGATTTGTCTTGTATATATCCCTCAAAGTCCATGATAGCTTTGTATCTAGGAAGAGAGTTGTGCTCTTCTGGGGAATTAATAAAAAAAGCGAGATTAATGTATAAGCGAAAGTGGCCAGGGAATCTTAGAAAATACCCAGAAATTTATAAAAGTTTAGTACGAAGACTTCATAGAAGTCCCCCCACTGGGACCATAAATAGTATATTCATGTGAATCATGGATTAATTCTGCAAATTTTTTTTTTTTTTTTTTTTTAGTTGAACTATCAAGAAAGAGTTTGGTGCAAGTATAATAAAAAGTACTTCTGGGAAGTGCCACCTGAACTTCATGAATACTCATCTTAAGAACCTAAGTGAAAAAATTAAAAAAAACCAAAATCTTGTTTCCTGTTCTGTATTAAAACTCATAAAGGGAGAATTGATTCTACACCAGAGAGGACACACACACATTTTCTGGTCTTGTTGTTACCATTAGTGGCAAACTGGTGTTTACTATGTCAGGTTGGAAGCTGTTGGCAGCTCAACAGCCAGCATCCGTATCATGGGATGCCAAGTGGCTTACAGAACTCGGTAGACTCAACAACACTGTCCTGAAGTTTGGGTCTTCATTACACAGGTGAGTGATGTAAATTTTCCAAGAGGGTGGGGGGTGTAAGAACATTCTCTACTCATGTAAAGAGCTCCAAACTGTGGCACCCAACCAGAATGAACACAGCTTTCTCCTGGCTGATACACCTCTGTCTGTCTCCTAACACAGTTTAATTTTAGGAGCGCAGGGAGGGGCAGGAAGAACAGAGCAGAAGAAAAACTCACCCCTATCTATTCCTACACAGTTATATCCTGGGAACAGCCTGAGAGCAGCCCTGAGGAGAAAGGCTTGGGGGTGGCAGTGCATGAGAAGCTCAACATGACCCAGCAGCATACACCTGGAGTCCAGAAAGATAACTGTATCCTGGGCCGCACCAAAAGAAGTGTGGCCAGCAGGTCAAGAGGTGATTCTCCTCCTCTCCTTTGCCCTTGTGAGGGCCCACTTTAAGTACTGAGTCCAGTTCTGAGGTAGTCCTCAGCACAGGAAAGCCACGAGCCTGTTGTACCAGGTCTAGAACAGGTTCACAAAGGTGATGAGAGGCCTGGAGCACTTCTATGACAAAAGGCTGAGAGTGTTGGGGATGTTCAGCCTGGAGAAGTGAGGGCTCCAGAGATATCTTAAAGCAGCCTTCCAGTACCTAAAGGGGTGCTTACAAGAGAGTTAAAGAGGGATTTTGTACAAGGGCATGTAGTCATAGGACAAGGGAGAATGCCTTTGGACTGAAGGAGGCTAGATTTAGATTAGTTATAGGGAAGAAACTTTTCGCTTTGAGGGTGGTGAGTCATTGGAACAAGTTGCCCAGAGAGGATGTTGACATCCTGTTCTTGGAAGCGTTCAAGGCCAGGCTGGATGAGGCCCTGAGCAACTCGGTTTAGTGGAAGGTGTACCTGCCCATGGCCGAGGGGTTGGGAGTAAATGATCTTTAAAGGTCTCTTCCAACCCAAACCATTCTATGACTCTACGAACACACCCACATCAGACAGCTCTGAATTAGTCTGGGCATAGCCAGCCATTCAGGTCACATTCCCCTCCAGCTCTCCTACCCTGCTGTCCAAAGCCAGCTCCCTTCAGGGTTATGTGGTCTGCTTCAGGTTTAGCTCATCCCAGCTATGTGTGTGCACCTGCTGCACAGCGCACGAGTTGTGGAAAGATGGAAGTGCTGGTGGAGGTCTGGAAAGCTGGGACACAACCCTAGGCTATATTCTGGAGAAACTGGCAGTCTCAGGTGCTGCTCCAAGGCAAAGATACCTGTCCACTGCCCCCAATGCCTCGCCCAAGGGGCATATTGTGGAGCAGGGACAGTTTAACAAGTTTCAAAATGTGTAGTGATGAGGGGAAGGCAGAGAGCATAATGTAAGTCTGCAAGGAAATAATTTCATATCTTCTTTTAGTTCTTATTGCTTTCCCTCCAGTAATCTCTGAAGCTCATAAACTTTCCAGAAGGCTATGCCACGTTTGAATGCTTTGACATATTAGATACTGATATGTGGGTTCAGTTCCAGGAGCTTCAAATTTTTATGATTTTCTAAAGGTAAGATTATAACAATTTATTTTCACAGATGTCAGTGTTTCACATAATGGTTTTTATTAATTTCTTCACTCATATATGTTTAGAAAAGGAAATATAATCTGAAATTGTGTGCCAGACATAGGTCATTGTGTAAATCGGGCTCTGTCATTTACTCTGCTGGTAATCATGGCACCATTTTTTGGTAGGAGAAACATGATGGCTTCAGCTGTGTCTCTGTTACTCCTTCTTCCTGGATGGTGAAGGCAAAGGAGAACAAAACAGAAAGCAGAACTAGGCTTGGCACAGAGCAGAGAAGATATTGATGTTCCAAATTCAGGGTCTTCTACGAGGTCGGAAGCTGGCCCCTTAGATGCTGATCTTTTCCATTGTGCTTCCTCACTGTTTTTCAGTAAAGTCAAAGTAGAAGAGTGACAAAAGTCACCCACACAAACAGACTGAAAAGTATTCCTTTGCAAGGAATAGCTAGTGTAATCCCTTCCATGCTATGGATTTAGGTGGAAAACTTCTCCCACCTCAGACAGTAGAAAAGCATGTTCTGCAACTGCTTGGCTGTGCTTCAGCCATTTGGTAAAAGGTCACATATCTTGTCACTAAAATTGAATGGACACGATAGTAATTTTCCTAATACATGAGCTGCATTCCCATGCCCAGGATATATGAAGGTAAGAGAGAGTTACTAGACAAGTCTTACAGCTAACGCAGGATTCATGGGCTCATAGAATCATTTAGGTTGGAAAAGACCTCAAAGGTCATGAAGTCCAATTGTTAATCTAGCACTGTCAAGTCCACCACCAAACCATGCCCCTAAGTGCCACATATGCATGTCTCACCAGTGCTGAGAATAGGGTGATGACCACTTTCCCAGTCCTGCTGTCCACGCTATTTCTGAGACAGGCCAGGATGCCATTGGCCTTCTTGGCCACCTGGGCACACTCCTGGCTCTCTTTCTTCTGGCGGTCAACAAACATTCCCAGGCCATTTTCTGCTCGGCCGTTTTCCACCACCTTGCCCTCAGCCTAGAGTGCTGTATGGGATTGATGTGACCCAAGGGCATCACCTGGCATTTTGTCTTGTTGAACCTCAAACCATTGGCCTTTGCTCCTGGATCCAGCCTGTCCAGATCCCTCTGCAGAGCCTTGCTGCCCTCCAGCAGATCAACATTCCCATCCAAGCTGGTGTCATCTGTGAACTTACTGAGGGTGCACCCAATCCCCTCATCCAAATCAGTGATGGAGATAATTAGCAGGTCTAGCCCCATTACTGAGCCCTAGGGAAAAACACTTATTACCCATGGCCAACTGGGAAACCCACCAACCATGGTAAGTGGTGTCAAAGACTTTACTAAAGTCCAGATAGACAATATCCACAGCCTTTCCCTCATCCCCAAAGTTGTTCACCCTGTGATAGAAGGAGATCAGGGTGCTCAAGCATGACCTGCCTTTCCTAAGTCCATGCTGGCTGGGCCTGACACCTGGTTGTCTTGTATGTGCTAGGTGGTGCTGCTCAAGGTGATCTGCTCCATGACATTCCCCAGCACTGAGGTTAGACTGACAGGCCTATAGCTCCTGGATCTTCATTCTGGCCCTGCTTGTAGGTTCTCCTTCCTTCTGTAGGGTCTCCGAAAGCTCCTCTGCAGGCTGATGTGACATAGTTTTTCTCTCTCCTTTTTTTTCCCATCTACTCAAGAGGTTTCCTCCAGATGGACTCTTCAGGAGATATATTCAGCTCGTGCTGTCTTTCTCTCATGATTATCAATGTCTTTTACTGTTAAGGATCCTCCACAGTTATAATGTCCAATCTGTTTTCTCATGAATAGCCACCAACAAGTCCCTAAGACCACCATGTTTTCCACATGGACAAAAAGCTGTGAAGGGAAAACTGTCTCACAAAAATCTTCACTCTTGTGACCAGTGACAGGATTTGAGGAAGTGGCATGAAGCTGAGTCAGAGAAAGTTAAGGATAGATACCAGGAAAATGTTTTTCACCCAGAAAGTGGCTGAGCACTGGAATCAGAGGGGGTTTATCTCCAGAGGTACTCACAGTAGCACCCAGTACCTGGAAGGACTGTGTGCCAGAAGAACCATGTCAGACTTTCTACCACCTTTGCAATGATCTCCCATTTTGACCAACCCATCAAGGTCCTTTCAAAGGCTTTGTGAGCAATTGTTACTTCTGTGGGATTCTGTGGGATGAGCCTGCTTTAGTTTTCAATTTTCTTAACTTATGCCATTCTAAAGATAAAGTATTTCATGTATCTGTCAATCCTGAATTGGATAAAGCTATCATTTACACTAGCCTACAGGTCATGAAGGTAAAGGCCGCATGGACACACAATTTAACTGGACAGTGATGTTATGATTTAGAGAACAATTTGAAACTTCTTCATAGAACTTAATTTAGCTTTCAAAATTTCATCTTTTTTTAATTTAAAAATATTTGAAAATTATGCTACCAGTTATATTGCTTGTCTCTATTACTAGAGTTATTAGTAAAAATTGTTTATTATTTTGAATAAAAAATTGTTACAATGCTGAGTGAGAAATCCAACAGAGAAACCACTTCAGTTTGAGAAAGTTACATGTCTTTTCTGATCTCCCTGAAAGCAAAGAAAGCTGACAATGAAATAGTATAATGAAAGGCTTAATCATTGCTATCCAATACACCCACACCGGAGGCCTTGGGCTGGAAACTGTGAAAAAAGGGTGTAACAGGCAGGTATACCATTCATTGCTAAGACTGTTACATGCAAGCATGCTGCAGAACCAGCCTGCTTGGGTGGTCATATGAATAAATCAAATCCCTGCTAGAACTTTTATATTTGCTGCTCCTGAGTTTGACTGCAACTACATTGAGATGCAGAAAAATATTGGGATGGTTTGATGATTGGGAATTCGCTTTATCATGCCCCTCTATCAATGAACTGTTGTAAAAAATGGCTGTGCAGGTTTTACACACGGCATCATAGGCACAGCTATGTGAATGGCTGTCCTTTAGTGACATTCAGATGTGGAACTAACTCAATGTGTGGAAGTAATTGCTTTATCCAGCATAAATCATGGCAGGTTACTGCAAAATTCCTTCAAGGTGTCAGGTTGGGCAAGTTCACAAGAAAACATAAAATGCTTTAAAGACTTAAAAGACTTCCAGTCTAGCACTCCACAAAGTTACGGCATTGGCAATTTAATGAGTAAAAACAAGGCAAAACAGATCAGTGGTTCATCTCGAATGTATTTCAGTGCAGCTTCTTTCAGCATGCAGAGCCCTACTCACTGGCAAACCTTATTGCTGTTCTTTTCTCATGGACAAGTTGTGAAAAGGTGACCAGGTCAGCAGAAGTGTGTAGCTAGATTTACTCATGTGGCAGCCAGCCCAAGGAAACAGTGAAGCTGTTCTTGCAAGCAATGAAGATACTACCAATGGAACTACTCATTAGAGAGCAAATATCCTCTCCTCTCCTCTCCTCTCCTCTCCTCTCCTCTCCTCTCCTCTCCTCTCCTCTCCTCTCCTCTCCTCTCCTCTCCTCTCCTCTCCTCTCCTCTCCTCTCCTCTCCTCTCCTCTCCTCTCCTCTCCTCTCCTCTCCTCTCCTCTCCTCTCCTCTCCTCTCCTCTCCTCTCCTCTCCTCTCCTCTCCTCTCCTCTCCTCTCCTCTCCTCTCCTCTCCTCTCCTCTCCTCTCCTCTCCTCTCCTCTCCTCTCCTCTCCTCTCCTCTCCTCTCCTCTCCTCTCCTCTCCTCTCCTCTCCTCTCCTCTCCTCTCCTCTCCTCTCCTCTCCTCTCCTCTCCTCTCCTCTCCTCTCCTCTCCTCTCCTCTCCTCTCCTCTCCTCTCCTCTCCTCTCCTCTCCTCTCCTCTCCTCTCCTCTCCTCTCCTCTCCTCTCCTCTCCTCTCCTCTCCTCTCCTCTCCTCTCCTCTCCTCTCCTCTCCTCTCCTCTCCTCTCCTCTCCTCTCCTCTCCTCTCCTCTCCTTTTGTCAACAAGTTTAATATTACAATTAAGACTTAGCAAAGACCAGACTGGTGTGTTGGGTTTGTATGAGGCTAGTGATTGATTCTGCATACAGTACAAGCAAATCTTCAAATTTGACTGTGAAGCCTGTAAAATATCTTATCTCCTAGACTGCTTCCCACCAAGGTCTACAGTACTAGCTGCTTGGAAATCAGAATACAAAGTACTAAATGGGAAGAAAATTAGATAGTTACCTTCCAAACATCCATATTAGCTACTGTATTACATATTGCCACTCTGCTGGTAAGGGAATATATACATCCCAGATGATATTTTATTGCTGATCTGTATGGATAGGAAAATGTTTAACATCCTTTTATGCAGCTGGGTCTGCATGAAGGCCAATAGTAATTCAATTGTTAGCGTTCTGAAACAGAGTGCAGAAAATTTATATTCTAATAGCAACCTCACTGTGATACTTATGGCTGCCTACAAAAGCATTAAAGCATGGGTTTTTTCCTTCTTTTAAAGGCTTGTGATATTCACATGATGCAAAACTCTCTTACAAACTTTACAGTGTAAAGGCCCTTTACAATCTCTCAGTTATGGGCTGCCACAAAAGAAATGCAGTTGTTACATATTCTGAGAAGTTAGAGTACACTGTGATTGTGACATATTTTGGCAGAACTGAAAGTTCAAATGCATAATTGCAGATTTTAAGAGTGATGTCTGTCCTTTCCTTGTGGTAGCTTGTAACTTGAATGTCATTGGAAAATGAGAGTCAGTGGCCAGTCAAGCCACCACTGATGCTGCAACTCTCTGAACATGAATATTTCCATTCTGCGGATTGGCTGAAATACCCTTGTGAATTATTGAAAAGAGTGGCCAAATTGGCAAACAGTTATTAAAATAATATTGGAAAAATAAGCAAAAGAGAGTAAATTTTATGGCCACAATTTCTTTTACTGTAATGTGTATTTGAAATTTAGTGGGACAGTAACTTTTGGAGTAGTAAAAAGGCTTTACAAGAGCCATTTATTAGTAGAAGGATTCAAAAAAGTTCAAATAATTTCTAAAATGAGATCTTCAGGAATTTTGCCTTCAAATTTGAACTCTTAGAATTTGAGAATATGCACTACATTGTTCACATAAAACAGAAGCCAGAAAGATAATTAAATGGGAAATTAAATCAAACCTTATGTCAGAGGCATCACAGTAATGAGATCATATTTATCCTTTTACTTCCTCCTGCTTCAGCTCCGTCCTGATATTCTCAAAGGAAGCAAATAAAAAACATGTTCTAGCAAACTTTTGTGGTTTTAGATACAGGGACATTCAGCTGCCTGAGCTCTTCCATGCATTCATGCCACAGATGTGCTGTATTATTCTTCTTTTGTCTTAGTCCAAAAACACTTTTGTAAACCACCAGGACACAGAATATTATGACACCATCACACCGGAATAGCAAAAACCATGGTCTGGGTTGGTATCAAGATTGAACTATCGTCTTTGCTACTTGAAGCCAAGAATATAGCCCAGGAGAGAGACTACATCAGTCTTTCTGTCCTCTTTGCACTGAAAAGAGACATTTCTTCTCCAGGATCTCTTGCATAGCCATGAATAATAATTGGGTCCCTTACACATGAAAAATATATACAAACAGTCTTTAATAGTGAGATTCACACATGTGGTTCTTTCTAACACAAGCAGGGTTTTTCTGCTTTACTCGCAGTGTTTCCTGAGGGTGGCTCAACAAGAATCAGAAAAACTAGTAAATTCTGATCTACCTATTATAATGAGAGCGACTTTTACTGTAAACTTACATTCAAGTGTCCTCTAACTGTAAAACAGATTTTTGGGGTTTTTTTAGTTTTGATAGAAGAATAAATTAAGTAATACAACAAAGTCTACTACAGGAAGGGGACCCTTATTAAAACAAAATGGAACTTCATGTGTTTCTGACTGTTTGAGCCTGAGGCCTCTCCCAGGTGCTAGTAATATATTGGCAGCCAAAGTCAGGCAAAAGTTCAAGAAAACACTTCTCTCCTTTTAAAAATCTGACAAGCAAAACTTCCAGTTACTGTTTTGAATAAATGATTTATAGCCAACTTTCTTAGGAACAGTTATCTGTCAGTGATATTTTTCTGTGGGTCCACCTCTTGAAAAATCTGTTAATTAGCTGCCTTACCCAGCAGTGAACTATATAGTGAAATACAACTCTCATTTACAGCATTGAACTTTTTTTGCATGAGCCTAATCACAAAGAAAAATCAGTTACTCAGCCCTGGGAAAAAAACCTAACTTCTGCACTTCAATGCATCCATGATCCAATTTTTCTTTCTTTTGACTTTTACTGTTGTGATTTCTCTTTTGCTGAAGTGCGCAAGAAGTCTGGCTGAACTACCACTTTCCAGCCTTCAGCAGCAGCCACAGCTTTGTCTGTGAGGCTTTTTTAATATACTCTTCAGAGTTGTTCTGTTCTCCCTTTAAGATCAAAAAAGGATGTTGCTTTGTTGTTTTGTTTTGGTTTTTTTTTAATAAATAAACATAGAATGTATTGTTTCAAATTATAAATCCTTTCTTTTTAGCTTAACTCATTTTAAGGTTACTCTGCGCTTCTAAAGTAATATGCAGAGGTCTTGGTTTTAGTGAGAATGTGCATATTCATATTATTAAAGACTGTTTTAATAACACTGTGCCAAATCAAATATGCTATAATCATCACAGGACACACAGTTAGTAGAACAAAAAGTTATGCATAAAATAATGAATGCTTGGAAATGCATTTAGTTTGCTTATACATGTAGCCTCTACTTTCAAAACTTAATAATTCCACTATGAAACCTTTATGAGTAGCAATTAGATTTTCACAGGAACAGCTATTGTTAAAAAGAAGAATTAAAATAATCAAATCACTTGTGAAGTTTGCTTCTTGTACAGAGATAAAGTTGAGATCTAAATGCTGACTATCTAAGAAACAGGCTCCCAAATTCCCAAAAATGTTTTCTGTGCTTTGATCACACTTCAAAATGGAGAGACAGAAGACCAATTCACTGTGTTGAACTGCATTTTCTGTGTGAAGAATATGCGTATCTTACTGAAAGAGGCAGGATCCTGGAACTCCAAACAGTGAGCATATCTAGGGTATATTTTCAAGACAAAGTCAATACAGCTGTTGATTTTTAGTCATCCCTGTTCCTTTATTCACATACTGGTCATTCACATTTATGCTTTCTTCTTGCAATTTAAAATCTTTAATGAGTTCCCTCTGTTTTGCACTTAGAAAGTCAAGAATAGTCTTGGACAAGTCACAGTTCACCCTGACATGTGCATCTAGGCCATAGCATTTGAGATAAAAAAGCCTTTCACCATTTTTAATATTTGACATATGTAGTAATTCTTTATTCTTTTGATTTGGTTAGATTTTAGCGTAAAAAAGGCCCCACACAGCTCCTATGAAGTGACAGAGATTTATTGGAAAATTTAATTTTTGTTTGAGTTTTTGTTTGCATTTTAAAGGGTGGCACTATTTCTCAATCAGAATCCCGCAGCCCCACTTAAAGGGTCAGTGACATGGCACAAATCTCTGAGAGGCAATTTCTTAAATGCCAGTATAACTAAACTGCATTACATAAACTTCTGGCTTCTCTGAAATAGGAGACATACCACTACAAAAGTAGATAGGAGTAGGCAATATGTAAAAAAAATGTTTAAAAGGGAGAGAAAATTGAAACTTAGGTGTAAAAGCATTACAGAATATTTCACATATTGCTTAAATGAAGACCAGTTTTGAAGTACAATGGTCTGATTTCCAACTATCTTTCTTTTTCCTTTCTTTTCCTTTGAAAAGGAAGTGTTTCAGAACTCAGTTGAGAATGAAATACAATAATACATACAAGAGTGTAAAACCAACTTAATCATTCACATTTGTATATTACTGGGTTAATGTACTCAATATGTGTGTTTTCACCCATTCTTCAATCCACCATAAGACATTTTTCTAGAAGAAATTACACATGTAAAATATATGCCAGAAGGGCTGGATTACACTATGATAAAGTTCTAAGGAGATATTGCTCAGTATTACCATATTCATCACTGGGAACTGCTTTATGAGACTTCACAAAAGCAATCAAGTAAATGAAGGAAAGAACTTCTTTTCAAATAGTAGATCTATCCACAGACAAAATAAATTATTCAGTTGAAACCTGTTTCTGAATTCTTGGTTTTATTCCCAATTTAAATGGCAATCACTCCTTCTTGGGGGTAATTTCCTTGGTCTCAATAAAGTACTGAAATGCATTTTCAGATGTACAAAGGTGGGTATTGAATTTTCTTGGTCCCACAGATCTAGCACATATTTAGCAATTTACAAGACACTATTTTTAACAAATACTCAGTTCATGTTTATGTATGGTTGATGAGCAGAAAATCAGCAGTTAACATACAGTCTGTTTAAAAGTATCTTAGTCTGATAAGTTGGATTTATTATAGTAATTGCTGCTTTTTTCTAATTAAATAGATCATATTCTGACCACAAGAATGACAAATGGACTGATCTAGTCAGGTAATTCTGGGCACAACTTTGTTATTTCACTTTTTTCCTGCAAAATTTGTTACAAGATAGAGTTTGCCTGAATAGCAGACATTAAACTACACTCTTGCCACTATGTCAGATGAGAAAAACACTCAAAGGGATTCTAGTGCTCAAAACTCCTTTAGTACAGGATTCAAGAGGTTCCTGGCTAAGACAGCTTTCCATGACTTGATTCCACTGAAAACCCAATCATTGGATGGGGAACCCTTCTATCCCAGAAAAAAATCCTAGAAGAAGTCATCCCCTTGCACAGAGAAAGCAAATTCCACTGCTAATTCATTCTTACACCTTGTTGGTAAAATGCACTTGATTAGGTGCACAAAAAGTAAATAAACTTTAAAAAACTCAGATATTTGGTTTTTTGAGCTAAAACCTACTTGGCACTAGTAGGTACAAAGTAGTTTTTGTACTAAAATCTACTGTAAACTTCGTGCTTTCCTAATGTGTGTTAATCATCTTGTACAGATATGAAAATCCTCTGCCTTGGAGAAGGAGGAACCAACAAGAGTGAATGATGTTTCTTCACGTGGAATCATAGCTAAGACCTCTGAAATGCCTTGGGAGGGATCACTTTAAAATCTATTCAGACAAACAGAACTGGAGGATGCTCCAGACCTTTCTTTCTAATAAGCTTGTATTTAATCATCCCCTAATGAGTATTCTCACAAATTAAAAAAAAAAAATAAGTCTTTTAAAATAAGAAATACACACGTTTATGGAAATATTTTAAAATAGTAGGAGAATTTTTGAACTTTTTCCACAAACTTTAATTTGGTTGTTGGTTTCTATTATAGTCAGATATTCAAACTGTTGGACCTCTCCACTGTAAACATTCCAGCTAAAATAAAGGAGGAGTCATGGTCATGAAATACAAAAATTTCCAAAGGAAACTTGAAAAAAACAAGAAGGGGAAGAAAAACTCCACAACACTTTTCCCTGCTTTTTTCTTCTGGGAAAGATGAAGACTAAGATAATACTTATATTAAATCATTTGAGCAAATAATTTCCTTTCTTTTCTCCGGAGAAAAAAATAAGATTTTAAATAAAAGTTTTTAAAATTGAAATAAATATAATTTAAATCTGCCACTACTGACCAAATAATGGTGAAAGTACAAATGAGAATGTATTTATTCCAAACAGTGAAAAAATATGTCTTAGCAATACTGTTAGAAAAGAAAAGATATTTCTCTGGTTCACATTGTGGTTCACCCCAAAATACATTAGCAGGTGGGACCGGGGGCTGGGAAGGATTATAAGTCTGAGTCTTTCTATTTTGCCATGTATGTTGAATCTTCAGAAAAGATGAAACTAAGCATCCAGAGCATAGACCCATCTGTAATTTTTCCTGGCTCCATAACCCACATTTGAGGGGAGTTCTCCATAGTCTCAACAAACACACGCAGCAGGGTGCCGCTTGGAGCAGCTGGTGAAACTGGTAACAGGGGAGAAACACAGCAAGCAGCACACCCTGCAGCAAGGGGGAAAAGTTAGAGACATAAGGTGAAGAGCACAAAGAGCCAAGCATCAGGAGTGACTGAAAGAAGAGTTTTCAGTACAACCAAGGGAATATGTGGAGTCTTTCCAATCAAAGAAGTCAGAGGTTGCTGCTGGGTGGGACCTGCAACACAGGGACATGGTGGGCAGGCGCTACTTTTCCAACTGACAGACTGCATTTGCACCTTCAAAAAGTTAACTTCTAGGCAATTCTCTTCTGTACTTGTAAAACTCCATATGAGATACTGGGTGCCTTCTGACGTGCTCATTTCAAGGGAAAGGAGGCAAAGAACAAAGCACTGCGGTATTGAAGTGTTTCTCAACAGCAGCCATGTCACACCTGGAAAGCACAAAACTCACAACAGTGTGGAGAAAACTGTTATGATTACAAATCTTCTTTGCTATTGTTTTACTGAAGATCATGCCTTGATATTTATATATTCCTAGGTATTCAAAAGCAGCTTCTGTTAAAAGCACGTGATGATTCATACCAACAGTAACTCAGTGTTTACTATATATAATTATATCTATATTATATGTGGCTATTTATGCATACATAAAATTGTGCATATATATTTATATATAGCTTTATAAATTGAAATTCATATTCAGCAGTAAAACACAGATTCACTAGTGCCAATATTTACCCTATGTTCAGTGCGTGGTGCCCTTTGGTATTGAGAATTTGTCTATTTCATACATGAGGATTAAAAACCTTACTGGAACAGAATCCTGTCTGATAAGTTTAAGAGGCTTCTCAAGCTGTGGTTTGGAACCCACTGAAATGAAGGCTGTGAAGCAAGTCAGGCCAATTTAAAATAAAATGAAGAGCCCTGTCTGTTTCATTTGCATTAGATATCTTTGTTGGTTTTGCTTATAAAGAGTCCCTTGGAACTATTATGCTATATGTTTATGTTATAAGGAGTCCCCTGGAAGAATTATGTTCCAACAAGAACCAGTGCTCACCATCCAATTTTATCAGGATTTAAACTCTGAAACTATCTTTGTGGTTAAAGAAGAAAGTCAGAACCTCACATACTTCAAGCAGAACCCTCAAGATAAGATTTAGGCATTTGGCAGTAAGGTTTGTTCTGGTTAGTAAATTATGTAAGTAGCTCAGCTTACTGCTTATTTCTAACATAGAAGAAGTTCTCTAGCTAAGCAGAGCTATTACAGTTTCTTTTTTGTTGTGCAAATATTTTAACTATCTGTTTAAGTCTGCTTGCACATGCAGGACATGGTCTCATAGAAATATGTTTGAAATCTTTTCTCCCCTTTTTAGTTTCTAAAGCTTTGAATTCAGAACTGTCAAATGGATTCTCTCTTTTTCTGAAAAGGAGAATTGAGAAAACTTTATAATCATCCAGGCCCTCTTGACCTATGAACCCACTCTGAAGAAAGTGGCATTTTGATATGCAGTGGATAGTTTTTCACTGCTTGCTTACGTATCTCCCTATTGTTTTATGCTGGTTACCCATCACAGACTTAAGCAGATAATATAAATTTGAGGCAAGCCATCTAGCAATAGGTCCATTCACAATTCCAAAAAGAAGAGTATTCCTGTACTTGTAAGTACGTTCGGCCCTCACATTTACTCCGACAAGAACAAAGCCGAAGTATTTTTTTCTGAAATGTCAATGTAAAGTGGCAGAAATAAAATGTTTCATCAATAGACCACTGAAACTTAATAATATTCTCAGCCATTATTTAGGGTTTTCTCCAAGGACGTCACTAAGCCTCATTGCTTAGGCTGAGGAACTTTACGCAAATATTTCCCTTATTATTTTTTAATCTTAGAGAAGTGTCTATTGCCTTTGGTAATAGTTTATTTCTACTGCTCCACAAATCTTGGGATGTAGGTGCAGCTTTTTGGATCGGATTGCTCATGTTTCTTTGAAGATTCTTTGAAGGAACTGAACTTAGACAGGTGGATTTCCTTCTTTTTGTGATGTAAAAACAGCCAAGAGTTTGGCTACTTAGTCCATGGGACTCTCTTTGAGAAACCCAGTCTCCTCAGGGCTGGTGGGGTCCATCTCTCAGACAAGGGGAAGAGCATCTTCAGGCGTAGGATTGCCAAGCTGATGAAGAGGGCTTTCAAATAAAGTTACCTCGTGAGGGGAACCTCGATCCATCCCACTCCAACCAGTTTGATGCGACATCCAGCAACAGATGTCTGGAGCCTGGAGAAGGATCACTAGTCAGCAGGAGAGCACCTGAAGAGCAACACAAAGGAATTCCTGCCACTCCAGCCAGGAAGTCAGATTCATAAGCAGCCCAATTTAAACCCTTAAAGCTCAACCCTGTACAAACACACACAGCATGGGGAATGACCAAGTGGAGTTAGAGACATGCACATGCCTGCAGGGCTGTGATCTTATTGGCATCATGGAGAAGTGATGGGATGGCTTCTATGACGAATGTTGGAATGGATGGATGTAGGCTCTTTAGGAAGGACACAGAGGGGAGACAAGGTGGGAGTGTCACCCTCTCTGTCGATGACTAGCTGGAGTGCATGGAGCTACACCTGGGAATGGATGAGGAGGCAACTGGGACCTTTATGGTCATGATTAAAGGGAGGGCAGAGACAAATTACGTTGTAATGGGGATTTGCTACCAGCCATCCAAACAGGAAGATCAAGAGGATGAGGCATTCTACAGATGGATTGGGGAGGCACTTATCCTATGGCATAAGTCCTACAGGCTACCCATATAACTGATATTGTAAATGTGCTGGTGTGGCCTCACTTTGAGTGCTATGTGCATTTTGAACACCACAATATAAAAAAGATATTGTGCTATTAGAGAGCATCCACAGGAGGGCCATGGGGATGCAGAAGGGCTCTGAGGAAAAGCCATATGAGGAGCAGCTGAGGTCACTTGGTCTGTTCAGCCTGGAGGAGAGACTGAGGGGAAACCTCATTGCAGTTACAACTTCCTCGTGAGGGGAAGAGGAGGGGGAGGCACTGATCTCTTCTCTGTGGTGACAGTGACAGTACCCAAGGGAATGGCCTGAAGTTGTATCAGGGGAGGTTTAGGTTGGATATTAGGATAGAGTTCTTCACCCAGAGTGACTGTGCACTGGAACAGCTCCCCAGGGAAGTGGTCACAGCACCAGCCTGACAGAGCTGGAGAAGCATTTGGATAGTGGTCTCAGGCATGTGATGTGATTTTGAGGAGTCCTGTGCAGAGCCAGGAGCTGGACTTGAAGACACCTGTGGATATGTTCTAACTCAGTATAATCTATGATTCTGCAAAATAGTGCTCATAACTAAAACAAAACCAAATTAAATTTTTTTTTTTAAATGTGTTAAGGAACTACAGTGTCTACAGGAAATCATCTGAATTCAAAAATGCAGAAACAGACAGAGAGGGGGACTTCAAGCAAGTGATTCAAGATGTATTTTCAAATAAAGATTATAAAATTCAGTTTCATTAATGCATGCTTAGAGATTAATACCTCCATATTTTTTAATACACATTTAAAGAGCTAAGCAATCTAATTGCTCTCAATAGTCCTAACTAACAGCTTCTCTCACTGCCACCCAGAATGGAAATAAACATAAATGCTTAACTTAAGCACCTCTTAAAATACTGGCATTGTTTTTTTATATTTCTACAGAAAAACACTTTCAGCTTCATCTTTTTAGGTACATCTTTATCTTCAGCAACGTATCATTATCCACAGCATTGTACTGTCTGAGCCTAGATGCAAATATTTTTCTACAGTGGAAATAGCTCAGGGGAAAAACAATGAATGAAATATTTGCTGTGTGCTACTCATGTTAGCAAACTCCTTTGGGATCTTAGAGATTTGGATTCCTTTGAAGAGCGGTATGAAGCCTCATTTCCACAGTGTAGGTGACCATTCTTCTGTGATTGCAGAAAGAGGGATCTGAACTCTGAAGACCTGAACTGTGCACTGTCCACTATGACAAAGAGAATCCAGAAGTATTTGGACAGGATGTTAATTAGGGTTTACACTGATGCATATAATTCCTGAGCCCATCAGAAATTTCAGCCCATCTCACTTGTGCAATTGGCAGAGGATGTCCAAGTGGCAACAAATGCATACGGACTTGGCAGCCACGCTCAGGCTCAAACTGTCAGACATTTAGATTAATCCTGCCTTCACTATGTTGGAGTATAACCAGCAGACAAGAAATCTATAATGAAGACAGCTACAATCTGCACCAGTAACTGACCAGTATGTACTCTGCTCTTCTGCAGATCCTGAGAGCTGGGCTAATGACAGTGTATGATTGATAATTACATCTGTTCTTTCTCTTCTGTCTGCCTGTTCAGCAGAAAGTGTCTTGGCTCTCTGCGAAGACAGGGAGAGCTTACTTTTTACATGCAGCCACACATGTTTTCAAAGGTATCATTTCTCCTACTGGAAGGGTATAACATTCTGATGAAGTCATTGACATACAACTTGAAATATGACACCATATGGAATCTGTTCTTTAGATTTCACGCACTTGTCACAAGAATGACTTGTGACTTGCTGTTAACTTCTGTTTTCAGATTTGTCAGTCTTAAAATACAGTACCAATACAGTGGTTTCACTACTTGCAACTAATTTTAAATGTCTCTATATTGCATCATTTGAATTACCTCTTAGAAACAAAACACAGTACTGTTTGGTCAAGTATGTTCAGATCCTTCTGTTCTACAGTGTAAGACTGCAGGCTGATAGGCATTTATCACTTCAAAAGAATCTCTTGTAAGTCAGACTGAACACTGAGACCAGCCACCTAATTTATCATCAAGTACAATCAAAGATTACAGTTCATCAAATACCAAGAGCAAAGCTGTTTTTCTATAGTTTTTTTCATAGCTCTCTTAAATTAAAAGAGGCTTCCTTCACTTTGATAATATGTAAATAATAAATAAAAGTGTCTGCTTATACTTTTCTTACTAGCTTCTGTAACAACCCCGTGGTGATGAAAACAGCTATCATCTGCTAACTTGTGTAACTGGCATGGTTTTAAGAACTCTGAAACCCTCCTTCAAGGCATAACTAAATGTCAACAGAAAGACATATTTCCCACCTACACAAGTAGGCTCGTAAATTGCGATTGGAGAAATACTTAGAGTATATTTGTTCTCATTGACAAGAAATTCACAGCCTTCCTATGAATAGATCAAAAAAGAAAGCAAAAAATGTTTGAAATGTTTATATACATAAAGCAGGACTTAAACAGGAGGCTATTACATCTTCATCTATGGATGACTTTGCCGCCACCTGAAAGCTTCTCAGATGTCATTAAGACCAGTTTGATTGTAGTGGATGACCCCAAAGGCTGTAAGTTACATAGTTACCTAGTTATTCAATACATGTATAGAAGTATGATCCCACTAATATGAGCTTGGTCACTGTTGAGAGCCCTTAAGGAGTCTCAGCTGCCCTTGATGGGCCTGATCCTGTTGGTTATTTGGAGCATCTGTTCTTGAACCATCACGTTCCTAGCAACACACAGCAGCCATCGCTACTGTCTCTGCAAACAGAAAGACAGGAAGCACTTGCTATGAAAAACATGGTACGGCTGCCTTGTTTTCCATACTAATGGTCACCCACAACATGCAGATCAGCCTTTGCCACTCCAGAGGACTTCACACCTGTGTCTTTCAGATGCCAAAGAAGCATTCTGCTTCTTACCTTCTTAAGCTTACAGGCAGTCAGGGTGAAAGGGAAAAATAAGACATGTTCTTTTTCCCTGGCCTCATGGAAGACACAGGTTTGAGGAGAAAAGAAACCCTCTAGGCTACATAAAGAAAATAAACCAGCAACTAAGAAAATAGGCAAGAGATGGGTTTAACGTTATACTGATTACTGTAAGTTTTAATCTACTGAACCTAAACCCACTTTATCTTGGAAGAGACTTTTGAGCTCCGAAATCTAAAGGACAAAGGCTCTTTCCTCCATGTTGTTACAGGGATTTCAAACAAGCTGCCTGTGCACTCCATGCAGCCTTTTCTTGTTGCCAAGTCTAGAAATCCAAATGGTCCCTTTGACATATGGCTGTTTCTGTTCCTGAACAAAATCAAGCCAAAACACTACCCCCACCCAAAACCACACCCCCAATTAAAAAATTTTTAAAAGCAAAACCAAAAACAAAACAAAAAAACAAACAAACAAAAAAACCCCACACAAACAAAAAAACTCCACAAAAGCACGAAACCCAGAAAAAACACACAAGAGCTAAAAAACCCTTCTCACCCATCCAAATGTTGCTAATAGCCTCAAATGTAGACATCTAATCCTTATCACTTAACAGTTTAATGAATCAGACCATAAATTACTTGTTCAAGATCACACAGGAAACCTGTGCCGCTCACTGAAACCGACTCTTCTCATACTTGGCCTAGTGGTTTGCCTGACCCTGAATTTACTTACTAAAAGCAGCAGCAGACAGTTCACTTACATCGCTACATCTATGCAAAACAGTGGCGGGTCACATCAGATTTTCATGCACAAGGAAGACAGCAAACATCCTTGTACTGTATCACTAATATATGTGTCCATGAAGGAAGATTGCTCGAAGGGAAAAGAATATCCACTACAATCCCCAGGAACTGATTCTGAGCTGAGAATCACCGTTATCATGGAATTTGTGAAGGGGATTTTTGACTACAGTAACTGGAAAGAAATTATAAAGCTAGCTTCATGACACAACTGATATATTCTTCCTGCTCTTCACACCTGTCAGATTGCTCTATCCTGATCTTCAAATTTACTACTGTTAGCCAGCAAAGGTTGTTTTTTTCTGAAGCTTGAGTTCTTGAATAATGATGTAAGAATAAATGGCTGGCAAGAACAACACAATGACAACATTCCGGTAGCCAGAATAAACACAGATGAATGAAAGAGCCTCCACCTGGAATACTCCATATTACACTGTGAGAAAATTCTGTTTTTCATTTTACCTAATTCCAGAAACCCATGGCTTCCTCATATGATTCAACCAAAAAGTACTAAAGAAGACAAAGAGGATTATGAGATAAGTGGTTTTGAATCATGCCTAAAATTCTAAAATTTCCTCCTTTTCAACACATGGCACAGGCATACTTGAGGAAAACCTAGACTACATGAATGGAATTTTGCCTGTACTACTCTAAAAGCACAACAAGTGAACCTGTCTCTATCTTCTCAGTTCATAGGAAACTAAGTTTTGGCTGTGTGTTTGCATGCAGAATTTCCTGAAAGAATGTTTCATGGAAGAAGTTTTAAGCTTTTCCACAGTGGCTGGGTGCAATACACTTTTTTTTTTGCCCTACTGTTTGAGCTTTTTCACTTATATCCCATCATACATTAGTAATTGAAATTGAAAAATATTTTTTGTCACCAAATAAGTGCTGAACATTTTGATGATTAAATGACAATTATTTTAGATTTTCAGCACTACACTTCTTTCTCATTTGGAGTATGAAAGCCCCTGCTTTTCTTTCAATATTCAGGTGAGCATATCTCTTACTAAAGCATTCAGTGTTATTTCACAGTATATCAGAGCAGCAAAGAAAAATGAAAATTCTTCAGTAATTGCTCCAGGTGTTTTCCTTCCCACTTGCCTAAGTTGAGTCTCTTCTACCAAAAAAATTGTTTTAATCAATCTTCAGAGTGTGTTTGGCACAGAAAGGTTGTACTAGAAATGTTTGATTTTAGAAGCCTAGTCTTCAGTCTTACATGGGAGTTGCTTTGTGTGTCATTACTCACATATACATGTCCAAGAATAGCATTTAATTTTAGCATGTAATAAGAAAATAAACCTCCTGTTTACTTTTGTTCACCACTAATTAGATATAATACTTTCCTCAACATTTGGCAAATCATAATTGCATAAAATTAAGGAAATTGGGAGAATGTTCATAAGGAGGCAAACACACAATCCAGTGAGAGTCTTTCCTCTGTCAGGTAAGTAAATTCCATCCATCTACACACCCAAACCAACTCCTCTCAAAATCAGTGGAAAGGCTCCCTTTGGCCTCAGTGGCTTTTGGATCAGATCCAGCCTATTCCCATTAAAGTCAGCTCAGGACTTGAGTTAGATCATGATGTAACTGAATTAATTAGCATTAAATTATGAGAAACTACTCTCCATTATTACAAATTACTTGTAAAATAGCCAAGCTTTACTAGCATTAATAATTTCAGCAGTGTTAGATGAAAGTTTCTTTCCATGAATATTACTAATTGCAACTTTAGGGCCAAGTTTGGGCTTTCAAATTCCCATTCCCATTTTACATTAACAAGTATACAAAAACATGTGTGCCACCTCATTGTGTTAGCTACCAGCAGCTTGGGATGGGCAGCATCAAATCCCTCACTGTGACTCTTCCCCTGGACTATGATTTATTGTGTTGGGCCATCACGAAGTTCCCATTCCTTAGGAATTTTGCACAGCCTGAATGTCCTCTGCTGTGAACTTCCAGTCTGTTTGGATATGGTGTTCTGATTTAATACATATAAGAGAGTTTCAGGCTGGGAATTTTATGTTAGGTCTGTACTTCTGGCTCAAGCCCAGCTGTCTACATTTGGAAATGTGTTTGATTTTGGAACACAATTTTCTGGAATCGAATGTCAAGAAAATACATAATCAAGAGGGCATCATAGATAACGAGCTACAAAAACCTGTTTGTCACCCTCCTCCCACAATGGCGAAGAGCCTTCTACAGCTGCTAATTAGAAAATTAGAACACCACAAATAGATTATATTTTACTGGCAGCATAGCATCTTCCCCCCAGTGTTTTGAAGTACTTTTTGAATTGTTTGCTGTCAGCAAAACAAGTGCGCTACCTGCGATCCTATAGACAACAAAGCCCGGCAGCAGGATTTCAGTCAGGTGATGTCACCCAGGTAAAATTGTACTGACAAGCTTTTAATTAAAGTTTTCCCACACATCTTTCTGCTGGTCCCCAGGAGCTATTATTCATTATGTGCCGACTGTCAGCCAATTGTGAGTCGGGAGGGAAGTGTTTTATTTTCAAAGCCCTTGCTGACAGCTAGAGAACACTTTGTTATACAATCTGTTTACTTTTTTCACACACACAATCTTGCTAAAGGGGAAATGGTCATGCAGTAGTGTTTACAGTTTATGGCAATAATTAAATGCATCTGGCAGAGCGGTAGCTGAAAGGAGGTCGGTGTGGGTGTGGGTGAAAAGCCATAAAATTCCTCCTATAAACAGTTACCTTCACCTTGCGGAGCCCCTAGCATTTTAAGACAAAGTTTCTTTGGGAAAGGGCAGGTCTAAACAGGTGCACAAATTCTGAAATGGGAATACATGGATCTAGCCATGTTGTACTTGATGCTAGGAAACACTGTCCCGGAATCACAGAAACAGTGTTCTTGTCAATGATTAGAACAGTTTGAATTGGTTATAAAGCAGATGCTTGTCCTTTATGATGTTAAATCCCGAAGTGCTTACCTCTGGAAGAAGAAATGTACGGCGAGAAACAACTTGCCACTAGATGAAGGTAGAAGGTAGTGTGGAATCTTATTTCACCAAAGGGACAGTATTTGATGCTTTGTAACTACAAAGAAACAGTTCTTAAAAAAATTTTAATAGCTTACAATATTTTTTTTGCATCAGTTGACTGGTGATGATAAATATTTATTTAGAGTTATGAACAACTTTTAAATCATGGTAAAATATTATAAGCATAATCATTGCATCACCTAAAGTATTTAATTCTTCTGTTTGTTGAAAATAATAGGAAGTCAATGACTATGCTTAAAATGGTGGTAAATGAATTAAAGATGGTGCAATATTCACATAAAGAGCTAAAAAAGAAATTGCAGGCCACTCACTGCCAGACTGTTGGCAATTCTGTGGAAATCACTTCCACTGCAAAACAAAGATAATATAAATTAATTGGTCAAAATTTAAATAACATCTTTTACTGATATTATTATAAATTACTATGTAAGTTATTGAATGGATACATAGTTCCCATTGTTAATGAATGAAAATCCATAGTTGCTGTTAAATGCCTTTAAATAACTATATTCTTAGAAAATAATTTTCTTAGATGCAAAAAATTTAAGGAAATTAACAAAATAGTTTTCTTAGATGCCAAAAATAATTAAGGAAATTAATAAATTTGTCCTTTGAAATGGGCTGTTCTTGTGGTTATCAACATTAAACAATGGGCCTTAGTTGTCCCTGGACAGGGCTGGGAGGCAGTTGCTGTAGACAATGCAGTATGCCCATTTTACAAAGGTTTTCTGTTTGGATACCATAAAATATCTTTAGCTCACCAGCATATGAACACATCAGTGCAGATCTAATTAATGAAAAGGCAAATTATTAAAAATTCTGGTTGCAAATTTCCCTCACAGGTTTCACCTTGTAGGTTCTGCTTTCTCACTATTCATGTATTTTTTTTTCTTCTCTAACAAAAAAAAATTATTTTATTCTTTTTGACTTTTACTGGATGGTAGGAACAAGATTATATTTTTTCCTGTCATAGACAGCAAATAAATTCTGAGATACTACACAGTTACCGTCAAATTAACATATTTGTGATCATACTGTTTTCATCTTCCCAAGCTTAACAAAATCAACATACTAAGCAGTCAGTAAGCAGTTTATATTAATCTTTAAGATCAATGTTATAAAGCAGTATTATTATTTTAGGTTCAGCATTATAAGCACTAACAGCAAGATCTATTAGAGATTTCAGAAATCAAAGCATAGAGATTAGGTGATTTTGCCTGAGATTTATGGGGTAGAAAAAGTGAGGAAGCTTTTGCTTCAAGGTTGAAAGCTGCCCGTGCATTTTAGTCAGTGGCTGTGGCATCCAAAGCGCATGGAGTACAATGTTACACTTCTAACTGATAAGCAGAAAAGACCTCATCAGCCAATATGGCCATTTCACTCTCTTTTCTCCCACGTGCCTTCTACCCCAGAGAGGTCAGGGGAACTGCAAGACAAAGTAACCAAATATCTTCAGACAGAGCAGGTACTTCAATCCAGCGGGGATCATTCCTTCAGGCTCAGTGCTGCGCTAATGTGATTGCACATCTTCCTGCTGGAGCTAGTCCTCATCTAGGTGATGTGAAGTGATAGCAAGCAACTGTCTGCAGCTGGCTTCCTGCTCCCTCCCTCCCTTTGTCAGGGCTCTCATCTTACAAACGAAAGGTACAAGGAATACCACCGGCTCATCAACTTTTGTGTGCAAAAGGAAACTATCAGTAAAAACAACTGTAAAAGATGAGTTGGAGAGATGCTTGCAAACTGATATATTATGCAGTTACCAGGAAGCTGGAGAGAATTCATTTTATGAAAACAGGATTTTCAAATAAATCTAATAAGGATTCTTTAGAAAAAAGACCAGATCTGTCTGCTAATGTGTGATCTTACTATATGAACACATTTGAGTGGAATGCTATCAGGACTGAACACCATCCAACCTAGTTTTTAACAGTTTGCTGAAAGGATTTTTTTTCTCAGTGTAAACTGATATTATCATCAAAGTTCTGAAAGGAATTTAAATATGAGGGTAGTGTAAAAAGAGATGGACTTACATAAATTCTAAAGACTAGTCAGTTATGCAATACCATTGTATTTTAGGTTAAAAAATGTAATAGACATTTTCTCTTGAAACAAAATTATTGGATTTTATTAATAAGCATGAACCACCCTCCTTCTTCCAGAATACACCATCATTTAAATATTCATCAAGTTGCCTACCATCACCCACATTTTCTTCTTTCAGATCCTGGCCCTTATTTCCTAAACCATGTTTAAGTTGAGAAAAGAAACTTCAAAAAACCATAGATATATTTTATTGAATATTTTTCACATATTACAAATACTTACAAAAATATATCTCCTAGAGTCCTGCCCAAAATGGTCTGTTTAGAGCGCAAAACAGATCTGCATCTAAAAAACCCCATGACCCACAAGACAGCCAAACAACTCTGACAGTTTTGCTTACCTACTCCAGTCTCATCTCTCACCTTTCATTTCCAGATAAGATCTGAATAGCCACCTGAGAAACCAATCATGCCTCTTTTTCCAATGTGATGTCCCCTCTGGCTATGTAACTTCTATCTGGCTTAATAAAGGGAGAACTACTTATGTCTTGAGTATACCAAATTTAGGCTTGAAATGTTTTAATCTTTAGCTGATAAGAAATAGTGGATTTTGTCAGAGTTAGTACATTGGGTGATTACTGCTGTATCAAAGTTACTTAACATGACAGAGATCATAGCTGGACAATGAACTACAGCTTGGTTTTCTGCCATCTTTTGGACCCCTATTTGTTGTCTAAGAAAGTGAATAATAACACTTATCTTTTCCTGTCTGTGTCTTCCTTGACAAAAAAAAGAAGAAAAATCATTTCAATACACTTCCCATTCATTTCTTGCCTTTCTTATGGACTGGCATATCCTCTTCCTTCCGTAACATATTCTAGCTGATTTGGAGTTACCAAGAAGCTTCTTTTAACTTTTGAAATGAGATTTCCAAAAAGGTCCCTTTAGAAACTGACAGTGCCCTGGAGGGCTCTTGCTCCAGGCAGCTGAGAAAGCTCATGAAGATATTGTAAAATCTTACATTTGAAAAATTCTTCCTTCCTCGCCTTCAGCCAGGTTATTTCCCCAGTAAACTGCACATTAGACTGGCAGCTATCTTGCCTGTCTTTCTTTCCCTTATGTTTTTTTTGCCTCTGTTTATATTTTCTGTGAACTGATGCATCTCCAAACATGCCCATTATATTTCATTTCACATTAGTCAGTACAGGAAATTGTTCTTGTTGTGGTCTCTCACTCACATTTCTCTCTTCAGGTGCTGCAACAGGAATTTGTCTTCATTTCCAACTAGTTACAGAGAAATACCTGTTTTAAGCTGTTGTGTGTGTATGTGTTAAGGTTTTTTACAGCAGAGAAGAAGGAAAGATACAGCAGGTATGTTTCAGTAGCACGCACTGTTCTTGTCCCTCTACTGCTTTTACAACACTAGGAAAGAAATAAGGGATGAGAGGCAAGCTGCATGAGGAAACCCACACAGAATTACATTGACAGCCTGAAGAGGTGCACTGTAAGTCACTGTTCATGACTGCCCACATTTGCTGGAGCTGTGAGCTCACTCCTGGTTTGTGTCTCTGCAATGCAGTGCAGAGGGGAGTTAGCTCCACAGATAGTATTTTTCATCTTGCACTCATCGGTGTGGGTCTCCCTATCATCAGCTCCCCATAAAGCAGACTTTGTGCTGAGTCCTCAGTCTTCCTGCACCTCCTCCTCTTTGTGTTAGCAGTGTGAATGGAAAGCAAAATCAGCACAAATGTCAGGCTCACCCAACAAGAAGCTGACACATGGAATCTTATGGCAAGCCAGACATCATATGGCTAAGTCTCTTCCCTTGAAGACAGAATAAACACAAACCTCACACCTGAGTTACCACACCCATTTGTCTGGTGTCTGTGAGGGATAGTAGCCTTTGAGCCATGGGCTTCTGAGCAGATGGGGTCTGGAGGGAAAGGAACTGGTGGAAAAGCTAAGATAGCGACACCTTGTCAGACCAAAGATCCCTGTAATCTTTTCTCTGAAAATATCCGTCAGAATACACCACTGGAACTGTTAGAAAACAGGAAAATCTTGTGTTGATGTATCTGCTGAAAGATCTGCATCTCTAAGTAGCAATTCAAACTTCTGAGCCAGAAACACTCTTTTCATATTTATAAATTTTTCTTTCATGATTTTTTCCAATCAATTTTTATCTCAGTTAAATTTCTAAGATTAAAAACTTCCTTTTGTCAGAGAATCCCACAACAAAGCACACATTGTATGAAAAACTGCCTTCCTTGTTTGGGACTTACCAATGACTTGCTTCATTTGAAGAGTTTAATACTATTGCAGCAGAAAAAATGGTGCTAAGTATTCTTCTCACCTTTCCATCACGAATACACATCCCTCCTATGAAATCTCCTTTACAAAAAGTCTTAGTCATATGAGATATTTACTTGAATGGAAACCATTCCATACCCCTAATTCTCCCTGCTTTGACTTTGACAGATCCTGTGCTCCTTTCAGAGTTGAGATACCAGTTCTACATTCGATATTCATGATGCAGATGGAAGATTTAAGCAGAGCATTATCTTCTGTTTTGAGTAGTATCTGTTATCATATTTCATAATATTTTATTTTGGTTTTTAGCTAGCATTGAGCACAGTTTTCATTGAACTACAAAATGAGGAGTGCTCTCTAATACCTATCACCTCAAATACATCTGCCTCAAACTGTATTTGCCATCTGATCTGTGGCTCTTGCCTCATCATGGTGTCCCTCTGCAGTACTTTGCAGATCTCTCTCATTTTTAGAACCTTGATTAACTTATTAAGGCCTGTGATTTTTTTCACCTTATTACTCACTTTCTTCTCAAATAATTCACTGGGATGATAAACAGCGTATATTTCATAGAATCATACAATCATAGAATCACAGAGTGTCCTGGGTTGGAAAGGTCCGTAAAGATCAATGAGTTCCAAGCCCCCTGCTGAGTTCAGGGACACCTTCCGCTAAACCCATGTGAGACTTTGCTAGTGATCTCCTTCCACTGTGAAAATTTATTTCTACATGATTTTCCTCATACCAATTTTTTCTCCATACAAGAATATTTTCTCTTATCTCACAACAAATCAATTCAAGAATTTTTGGAGAAGAAACTCCAAACAGAAATGTTTTTGGAAAACCAAGTGGCTACATCAATTGACTTTTCTTACTTACATACTTGTTGACTTCTTCAAAGAAGTCACAGATCATTAATTGAATGGAATTCTAACAACTCAATGATTCTTTCCTAATATATTTTGACAATTAATTTCTAATATGCCATAGTTATTTTTCTGTTTATTCCTAATGTATTTATTCATGTTTTGTCTAATCCTTTACTGTATTTTTTATAGTACACATTTTTCTGGGTACACATATACCTTAGAAATTTAAATTAGTTCCTGAATGATCCCAAAAACTTCATCTTCAGTCTGTGTTACAAGGGAAATTGTATGCTAGAGTTAATATTTCAGATATTTCATGCAAAGGAGCCTATGGAATCTGTGAGGAACAGTTTCTTAAAATTGTTAAAGTTCAATTTACCCATTTGTTCCTTAACTCTGCCTATTTATATCTTAATTTTGAGATGGGTATCATGAGCCTCATCTATAAAAAAGAATAATTCCATTTGAAACCTTTCATGAAGGTTTCATGAAAAAAAATGAAAAACTTTTTTCACTAGAAAATCATCTTTTCTGAACTCCTATCAGATCTCCTGGCAAGCCTCCTACTTCAGAAAAATTTTTAGCACCTCTTATGCCTTTTCTAAATTGTTTCTTAAACTCTTTCTTGACTTTTATTATATGTTCAAATCAATAGTTATCATAAAGTTCTCTTTTGTTTTCTCAACACAGAGAGATGTAAATTCTTGGATACTCATCGGGAATGCAAACTGAAAGATGAGAACTGTGGATTTCTTGATGTCTTTTGAGAGTAGTGGTTTAAACGTGAAAGATACCAGTGAAAAAGTTTGGCATGAAATCTGTACTTCATAAGTCTGGAAAGTGGAAGCATATATAAAAATGCTCCAGTATATAAGAAATAATATATCTTGAGCAGAAAAGGGTATTATTCAAACCTCCAAATTTAAGCCAACTGACATTTGTTTCTACATACACAGCCTCTGTCTCACCAAACGTTTTAGTTAAACTTTGCTGACATGTATACAACCACATATACCAACAGATTTCAGCCACTGACAGAAAACATGCTGCATGCTGTGTTCATAGGTTTTCTGCTTTCCAGATTATATACATGCTTAAAACAAGTAGAGGCTCCACAGTTTGTGTATAATACTCCAAAGGTCTGTTTCGCAGAGTGAAAAATCAAATCCACTTTCTTCTAAAATAATAAGTTCCTGGGATTGTTCATGCTGCTGGGAAGGAACCATGAAACTCAGTGGATGCATGAGTGGCTTATTTTTAAAAACTATTCTAAGAAAGTCCTAAAACTCAATGTAGAAGTTGGTCATTTTTGAGAAGCTTGGGAACTCCTTAGCTGAGTACCCTGGGTTTAGCCTAGCAAAGTAATTTTACAGAACAAACTCATCAGGTATTTTTATTTTACAAAAACAAACAAAAACCCAAAACACCTTAAAACACATTCATTGAGACTACTTGAGATACTTGAGCCACAAATGATATTTTTGTAGTCCCTAGATAGACACACAAACAAACAAGTGAACGCAGAATCTCTTCCATCCCAACTGGAAAAGGGAAAAATCATTTTTCTGTTCCATATAGAGTGGTTTGCTTCTTCCATCTGTCCAGATAAGCTATTAAGGAAAACCTGAAGTGAATTGAGGATGTTTAAAACATTCTTTAGACTCAGCACTGTACAAGGAGCACATATAAATTTTCCAGGAAAATTATTTCTTCCAACTAATGTTTATATTTACTTTGTATAATTAAGTTCATATCAAAACTATAAAAATAATCAAAATTAATGCTCATATGATGTTTTATTATTTAAAAGTCAGTTTGGTTGACCATTCTGCTCCGTACAGAAAAATACACTAAAATAACAAGTACACCAGTCAGTGAAATATTTTATGGAGAAAAAAATATAAGTACTTTGTTTCATTGGAAAATTGCCACAATCATGTGATAGTTATAGCAAAAATTATGGGTAAGGCGACAAGATAGTGCATTCGATTAATACTTTACCTTTTTAATCTATTAATACACTATTTTTGGGACATGATTTTAATTTCACTGCACAGCAAAGTGACTGAAAATCATTCCATCCTGACTGCTTTAAAAGATCACAAGTGAAACATGTTAAGAAAGTCTCTGATACTGAACAGAAGCAATTACCTCAGAAGACATCCAACATTACTCCTCTTTCAGCATTCTCACCAAAACAGATACCTTCATTATACAGAGGAGTATTTCATACTAGGCTGCTGATGGTATGATTGAAATACATGCCAAAGCAGTCCAGGATGAGTGCACTACAGGTTCACTGTCAAGGAATATTTAATATCTGATAGCCATGTATAAAAATCTAGGAAAACATTTTTACTATTGATGCTGCTATGAAAGTGCAGAAGGTTAAGTTGTAAAAGCACTGCCTTTTCTTGTTTCTTAAATTTTTAGGATGGATAAGATAATCATCTAAAATAAGAAAGAAGCTAAATAACATGTTTTACAACATTATTACACTATTTTAAATTATACCTGAATAGAATACTTTCTAACTCCTACTGCAGTTAGAAACACTATAGTGAGGGTTTTTTTTAATTGTTTTTTTTTTCAAATATGCAAAATATTCCACCTACTGCTGTGGTTTCTTTTCTCTTGGTAATAAGTGTGAGTAAAGACAAATAACAGCTTTAGTACTTTTCCCGCTGGTGAATTCCTAATTAAATAGTTCATTAGTAGATTATCTAACCTTCATTTAATGAGGCCCTCCAGATGTTGTGTCTTAAGTGAAGCAAAGGAAAACAGCTGAATGCTGAAAGCACAACATAATTGGATATGGTCAAGTTGGAAAAGACTGAATTCTCATGTTACCGTTACTATAATAATGTATGATTTTTTCTAGAAATTGTCAATGAGTGATGACCTAGAGAAAATCCTTTAACTATCCCCAGTTATAATTCTCAATATACTTGGCTGTATTTACTCAGCTTCTATTAAACATTAGTCTTTTCCCCACTACTTGCATGCAGCTGTCTCTAACACTTAGAGATTACAGCTTGCACTTTTCCGGGTTTTTTATGACATTTCCATTTTTATGACGAAGCTTATTTCTATTTGCTCCTGCTAGGGGGATCGTGTCCAGTATAGATTCATATTTCCTTTCCTTAATTGTTACACAGAAAAATAATCTGAAATTATTCTATACAGGGTGTCTTATGGGATAATAATTGACCAGAAACAAAGCATTTAATATTTAAGTAGAAGAGAATTTTCATACAGGATAAGAAACAACCTAATAGCATAACAGATTATCCAAAAGTCTAAATTTAGGACACTGCCTACATAAGCATGAGAAACTTTTAAAACAAAATATAACCAATTTTTTTCAGTAAACATGTTGAAACTTATTGGAGAAATATCACATTTTCTTCTACACAAACATGGTGATAATTCCTTTACCTTTTCAGTTACTATTAGAATTATTCAGTTCTTATTAGAATTGTAAAATTAGTCATGTGACACTTCTTTGCAGAGTTCAACAACAGAATGTAGGCATAGGAAGATAAAGATATTTTCTATGAAGATCCAAAAAATTTTCAAGGCAATTAAGTAGTCATGGAATAGAAGGGGTTATGGCATGGATATATACTGTATTTCTGTGCTGGAAACAGAAGGCAGGAAGAGATGGTCAATTCTTATGATGGAAGGAGGTTTTTGATGGAATGGTAAATGTTCAGCCCTAGGGTTCATGCTTTTCATGTCCCTGGAGGAAGGATTTTCAGGTGATAAATTTTCTGATGACACTGCTAAGGATAGTTAAATCACAGTCAACTCTTGAGAACATCAAAAGAATCTCATGTGATACAGGACCTTGGCAAATAATTAATATCAATAACGATAAAAAACCCAATAATTTACTTTTTATAAATGTGGGCTGATGCATATTGTAAAATAAATCCTAACTCTCTGTTTAAAGGTATGGTCCCTGAGCTGACCACTGTCACTGAAGTATGAGGTCTTGGGGTTATGATAGAAAATTCTGTGAAAACACCAACTTGTTGCACTCTGGCAGTCAAAAAGGCAAATAAACCATTAGGAATTAGAAGGGGAAAAGTATTTTACTATGTCACTCAGTAAAAACACATCTGATCCACATCTTGAATGGAAAAAGGTCCTTCCTTCCAGTCCCTCCTCATGGAGGAGACCTTTGAATTGGGAAAGGTTCTGAGCAGGGCAAGAAAAGTCAAGAATATGGATCATTAAGGAAGTAATTCAGTGTCCTTAATTTATAAAATCAAAAAACTGTAGCAGGGTATGATAAAATCATGTTTGGGATGGGAAGGGTTGGCAGAAGTGGCCGATTGCTGTCACTTGAAGAATAACAACCAAGAACTAAAAAGAGGAAGAAGATAATCTTTCCAAAAGCAATGTAGTTAAGAGTGGGATGCCTTCTGGCAAAATGATGTAAATATAAGGAAGCTATTAAATACGCGGGAATCACAACTGAGTAAGGAACTCAGAGATGACTGGGTGAAGGAAAAGCACCCTTGCCTTTTCTTTTGGAAAAGATTTCTTTCTTTTACAAGAACATAAAATAATAAAGTTTATTTAACAACTCCTTTGAGACTGTTTTCCCTGTTTAATTTCTATAATTCTGGGTTTTTTCCTCTTTTTCCCTCAATTTTCATGAAAATACAGAAAATATTGTATATTTTTATTATTCTATTGCCTATCAGCAATTGCTCCAATCTTAAGAAAGTTCCACTGTGGTAAACAGGAAAAACACTATAGACATTTGAAAATAAATAATTTCATGCTTTTCATTTTTTATATTTGTTGTCAAAATAGGATAATAATGAAGTAGAAATACAAATGTACATTTTGGTAGTACAATTTTCCAAAGAAACACTGTAAGAATGGAGATTCTAACTAAAATAAGAACTTCCCTTAATAATGTTAATTTCCAACTTCCCATAAAAATATTCAAGTGCAATAAAAGTGGTGTTTTCTCACAGAAGTTTTTTCTCAGTTGAAATTAGTTTACTAGCAGGATATGCTTGTATTTGATGTGTTAATAGTTGAATCAGTCTCAGAAAACTGAGTATTTTTCCATTTTTCTATCAAGCGTTTGCTGTATGTATATATAAAAAAAATATAAATTTTTATTTATTTTACCTCCTTTTTAAACAGTGAGATGATTTGATGTACTATTGTTTTCAAAGTTTATATAACCTTTATATACACATTCTCTGAATAAAAATATTTTGAAAATATCATAAAAATTGATAATGAAATTTAAGATAATTCTATTTTTGCTGTATAATTTGTGGGGAAAGAATTAAAATAAGGCAGAACGACAATCCAGCAGTCATTTAAAACTGAGATCATGCACAAATACCTGTGACTGCCTGCTGGATCATGGGAACATAAGTGAGAGACAGCGACGGAAATAGTTGGATACCTGCATTTCTTTCCAAGAACTATGCTGAAAGTGTAAGCAAGCAGACTACGAAGGCAAAACCTTTACTCATTCCTATCTTTTGCATTATGTTGTTGCACTTATTCCTTTGTTCATCAGCTATGCTGAACTCAGGCTAAACTAAAACTGCCTGGCTTTCATCCAGGTATTTATTTCTCCTAAGAGAGCTAGTAAACAGTGTTTTATTCAAAATGGGGATGATATTTTTATCTAAGTATTCCAAAAACCTTGTGTTAACACTGAAGACCTGACTGTCTTACATTATCATCAGATAGTTTAATGTGATGCTACATAACCCTGAGAAACAACTCAGAACTGTTCTCCATGGCGAAGGGCACTTGCACCTTGCCGCTTCCAGAGCATTCTCAAAGAGTGCACCATCTGCAAGGAGGTCACCATGACTGACTGGTTTTCTATCTGCACTTCTCAGTGGACATTTCTGTTGATGCATTTGATGTAGTTGTGCCGAGACTGAGTATTTGGTGGAATACTCATAACAACCATTTTTCTGTTTGTTAGAAAGGGTTAGTGAGAAGTCACCCACACCTCATGATCTTGTTTTTGTACTCTGATTGGATCATCTAATCTTTTTAGATCTTCTTTCTACCTCCATTAAAATCAAACTGAGTTTTCTTTCTTTAATAAATTAATTATGACTGCCTTTCTCTAATTTTAGTGAACACTTAAAGGAATAAAACTTAGCTCAAAGTGGTAGCTGTGCAGAACAAAAAAACAGGCGCATCAAATTCAAACTGCTATTTGATTTTTTTTTTTTAATAACTGTGAATATTTTTCTTAGAGTGTTGGTTAATACCAGTATGGATGACTTCCATCAATAAATAACAGAATAGTCTGTCTGAACAACGAGGATGGAGGTGGTATTTGGGAGTTAGTATGTGGAATATTCTTAACCAAACTTCTACAAATATTATTTTGCAACAATGACTGTAATTTAGCTTTGGGACTCCAAGGAAACTGATCAATCAGGCTAAGTGGGACGCTGCTCTTAAAGGAAATTTATTAATTGAGCTGAAAATATTTATTATTCAGACTAACTACGGTCAAAGTCTGAATCCATAACAATCCAGTGTGCCTTTGAAAACTGCATAGGTAAAACTCAATGGATATCAAGGTGTTTACTGGGTCTTGGCCAATGGCTTAGAAATGTGTTCTCCAGGCAAGTACAAGTACTCCCAGGACAAAGATCCTTTACAAAACAATTCAGCTTGAGGCCAGTTGGTTTTTTTTTCCTCTAAGGATAGTTAGTTAGAGGAGGTTCTGATACAGCTGTCTGGGCTTCTTTGAAATCAAATATTCCTTGGGCAATTTTCCCCCTGTATCAGAGTTTGCAAAAATACATCATGTCTTCTTCATTTGGCATTGCCATGAGTCATTTGAGGTAACAGCTTGGTGAAATGTGAAAAGGCGACAGAAAATTCCTGCGCTAGGTGTCAGTAATACAAATTAGACCTATTTGTACTTCTACAACTTACTTATGTCATTTTAAACAGCACACTTCTATTTTAAAGTATAAGTAAATACTAATGAACTGCTCCAAGGAATATGCTTATTAGAAATGCTTACTTTGCACAGAAATGTAGTAATGACCAGCACTGAACTATAGTCAAATCTCACACCATCCTGCAGAAAACCCTGTGGGAAAAGCTAAGCTCTTCAGCATGACTCAAACACTAACACCAGCAGGTAGGCCAAGTGAAAAAGCAAATCCAATGTAAAAAGCCCTGGACAGAGACTGCTGCTCCACCCTGCTTCGCTTAGGTCAAACCTGGAGCCTTACACTGCACTTTGCAACAGGGGCACGGATGAGCTGATGGTGAAGGACCAGTCTCTCAAACCACATTTAATACAAGACTCAGAACCATCACACAAAATCCTGTGGAGATTGCATCTCAGTGTGACAAAGGGATTTGTGTCAGGATTTGTATCTGAGAGAGAGAGAGTCACAGTCTTCTGAGAAAGTACAAAGACCCAAAAGAAACCTTTAGAAATCAAATTAGTCATCTTTTTTGATCTGTGAAGAAATGGGCCTTTTCTACATGACAAAACACACTCAGCTTTAGTAGGAAATGTGTTTATTTTAATTATGCTATATGCAAATTTTCTGCAGCATGCACTATGAAAGTAATGACGTCGTTACTAAAGTTACCTATCATAGCTCTCTGCTATTAAATAATTTTATTACTTTTGTGTAGATCAAAACCCAGCAAATAGCAGAATGTAGTTGAAATATTACAGTTCTCCTAAAGACTAAATATTGTACAAAGGGTACAGTAGCCTTTATTCCGGCAACCTGATTATACACAAATATTATGTGCAACAAATCACCAGCAGGAAGGAGCACTTAGATTAGAACAAACTACTATTTTATCAATAATTAATTTTAAAAACACTGAGTAGTGTACCAGAATCACATTTTATGGATGTGTGTCCTGAGTAAATTCCTGTTTAAAATATTGTGGTTTAGTTTAACTGTAGTATTTGGTGGGAGCACACAGTTCAGTTACTTGCAAAAAAAAAAAAAAAAACCCAAAAAACCACAAACAGAAAATAACACAAGAGGAAAATCTCTTTCAAACTCATGTTTATATGACTATTTTATTTTGTACCTATGAAGGATGTGAGCTGACTTTAACACATTTTAAAGAAAAACACCAAGAACAAATACTAAAGAAAACCAAAAAGATTAAGTTGAAAGTCATACATTAACTCTGAAAGAATTTAAGCCTAATAGTGAAAATTAAAAATTTCTCTCATGATCCAAATATTTTGTGAGTGAGAACAAAAAACAAAGGAAAAGGTCAGGAAATGAGACATCTCTTGCTTTGGTTTGCAAACCACAGGTTGCCTATAAAAACTTGGCAAGCACCAGAGGCTCTTCATATCAAAACTTGCTGAAAATAATGGCAGCAAACACTAAGCATATTTCTCTTTGAAAATATTCATTTGTATTTTCATTACACTTTAGTACCATAACCTTTAACCTTCCATCAGTTGCAAGATCCTAGCAGGATTTTAAAATTATCTTCACAACTAGAAGTTTTTGAAGTTTTGTGGTAAAATTGCAAGCACCCATATAAGACCAAAAGGTTTAATAAAATTAGGAGCTGTATTTACACATATTTTTTATTTATTATCTTTAAACACAATGGATGGTTACATTAGGACAAATGAAAACCACCATTTTAGAACAGTTGAAATACAAACTGCCAGAGACAAGACAGAATGAAACATCCTTACAAACCCCCTACATATACTCACATCAGTGATGACCTCTAGACTCAACTCCGGTATGTTGCCTTTGGAAATCTGCAGAAGCATTGCTCTGACTCCCTCATCAGGCTTTTCTTGTGCCTCCTGCAAGGCCTTGCTCTCTGTGTGCTCCCTGCTCTTCCCAGTTGCAGACAAAATCTTTGCTGTCCTCCAAATGCTCAGCTGCTCAGCCGGTGAGGTTGTCCTACTCATAACTCTCCAGGAAAGGGGCAGCTCCCAGCCCCAGTCAGTTCCTTTTGAAGGAAATGTGCTACAGTAAAATCCACAAGTAAAGAAAGTACTATCAGTTGTAGAGAGTTATTTAAAAAAACCCAAAGAAACAAACAAAAAACAACAAAAAGCCCCCGATAACAACAACAACAACAACAACAACAACAACAAAACCCCTACAAAACAAAACAAAACACCAACCAAAAAAAAGCTACCAAAACTCACATTTTTCTGGTAGGATCCACTTGCAGGTAAATAGCCCAGTACATAAAATTTCCCAAATGGTAAGAAAACCCATGCTACTTAATTTAACTTCCAGTGTTTTGTCTGAACTTGCTATCATCCTGTTCCTTTGCCAAAAAAAAAAAAAAGCTGTGCCATCTGAAGTACAGCGAACAAGTTCTCATCAAAAACAAAGCACTAAGTAACTGTGATAAATGTATACATACATATTAAAAAAAAAAGGTGTGAATGAGATATCATGCTTGTTCTTAAAAGAAAGGTATAAATACCCATGTTTTTCTGCTTTTTAATTTTAAAACAGATGGTTCCTCTTAATCAGACAGAATAACAACATCAGACCTTCATGTATAAGCCATTAACGATGAAAAATTAACCTAGAATTTCAATGCAGTCTTACAATTAAGAACAAATATTTTTAAGATAAAGTAGATTTTAAAAGGCCTCAGAATTAGCATTAGCTTACACTAAAAACAGTCAAACTGAAATAAGTAGAGGTAACACTAACCTAGAATTATTCTGGTGACCTTTCATCGTGAAGTGACTGCAACATCAATAAGTGAAGACCACCTACAGTTCTGTTAGACCTTCAACATGGTCCCGCATGACATCCTTATCTCCAAATTGGAGAGGCATGGATTTGAAGGGTGGACTATTCAGTGCATGAGAAATTGGCTGGATGGACACAGTCAGAGAGTTTTGGTCAATGGCTCTATTTCCAGGTAGAAACCAGTGAAAAGCGGTGTGCCTCACTCATTAGAGAGAGATCAGAGTTCTGGGCTCTGTCTTAGGGCTGGTAGTTTTTAAAAATACCTTTATCAAAGACACAGACAGTGAGATCAAGAGCACCTCAGCAAGCATACAGATGACACAAAGCTGAGTGAAGTAAACACAGCAGAAGCTTTACTCAGAGGATGGTGAGACACTGGAACAGGTTGCTGCACCCCTGGAAGTATCTGAGGCCAGGTTGAGGCCAGGCTGGATGGGGTTTTGAGCAACCCTGTCTAGCAGAAGGTGTCCCTGCCCATGGCAGGGCAGTTGAAACTAAATAGTCTTTAAGGTCCCTTCCAACCCAATTATATGACTGATGCTATGATTCTATGATTTTAGAAATATTCCTTGCATTAAGCAGGGGTGTCTTTAAATTTGTATTAAATTCCATTTAAATACCATCAAACCAAGAGGAATGAAGTAGTATACAATTAATAGATTTGTTTAAATTGTAACAGTAAGTTTTTTTTCCCTTATTTACTGTGAAGTAAGGTGATGCAGACTTTTTTGGATGTTGCATAGAAATTTTGTATCCTGTGCAATTTTCATGGAAAGGTTTTACTTTATATACAGTTAATTTTAAGGTTCAGAGGTATTAAGGAATTCTCAGAAACTGATTTGTATATATCTCAAGTCATTTCTCTGCTATTCATACCTTGCTGCTGTACTACTCAATTGCATTATTATGAATAAGCTTTTCGTAGTTTAATATATAGAAAATCAGAAATGAAAAATTAATACTAGGAGGTAATTCATCAGCTCCTCTGTATTAAAAAAAAAAAAAAAAAAAAAAAAAAAAAAATTACAGCTGAGACCCCAAGATTCTAGCCCCAAAATAACCAAACTCTGATCTGTTGAAAATTCACTCAAACCAGCTAACCAACTACCCTACTACCCTACTCTTTTCCCAAAATTAAAATGAATGTAGCAACTGGCCTTATATCTCCATGCCTAATGTAGACTTTATGGCATTCAGTCTGAGAATATTTTGACATGGTTATTAAGTTTTCCACTAATCGAAACAAGAATGCCTTCCCTTCAGACATATCTCCTCACAGATATCTCTGTAAGATTGTACAACAGCTTTCTATCACAAGGTACTAGCCCCTTGTAAACTTAGATGCCTAAAGATAGGCTCCTAAATCCATAGTAAGGAACTTACTTCTTTGTGGCTACATCTGAAATAAAAATGCAATCAATGCAATCTCACCTTCTTACTCACAAATATTTTTATTTTATCCATGTGCTTGTATATGGATTTAGAACTTTTTTTTTTTTTAAGGAGACATGGTTTGATCACTTTGGATTATTATTTCGTTTGATCCTTCTTAATCATAAGAACATGATTTCTGCAATATGGAACAGTTTGGTCAACATACTTTAAACTTCCTCCTGTAGATTCAGATTACAGTTTCAAATTATTCTTTGAACACTTGAACATCTGCAAGAAATACTTATACAAATTGCAAGAGAAAATGGCAATGTCTTTTGATTTTTTTCCTTTCTTTGTGGAATTGGACCATTCTAAAATCAGAATGCTGTAAAAAGTAGTCATCTGCGTCCTCAGAGTGGTTGCGATATGGTGTTGCATGCTCAAACATTGTACTTGCATGCTCTTATTTTCCACATCTCCTGTGCAAATATTTCACATGGGAAAAAATTCTGATAACACTGTTTCATGTCCTTTAAATTGCCAAGTTGGCATTTTTTGATGAAAGAAAGACGCAGAAGTGTCTCTGATTTGTAATTATCATTCTTAATTTGGGGTTTCCTTTCTTCGTGTGGCTTACAACACTGAGACTTCTATCAGTGTTTTGTAATCCAAGAACAATGTTGCTTCAAAAAAACCCTGGAACTCCTGTTGGGTTATTATAATTACTTATTCCAAATCTTCAATTAGATTCTTCATAACATGATGTTGTCTTGTTTATTATTTAAAACAAATGAGACCAAGACAAATGCTTTGAGTTTATTTGTCATTAAGGCATTCTTGAATATTTTGTTGGTAAGGCGATGCATGTAAAGAGTTGTTATATCAACTGTTCATTGGCATAGCCATAGTCCAAACTCCAGAGAACTTCAAGTAGTTCTTGAAACTTGTGCCAATGTGGAAATAAAACCCCTAAATATTTAAATATACAAGCCAAACCCACTGATCCATTTCTTCCTCCAGATTCATTGTTCAAATTCTGTTAGATACACAGATGTGAAGCTGAATTAATTCAGTGATGAATCTGGCATTCAGTCAGTAAATATATTATGAAAAATTGACAATGCAGAGATTAATATGACAGAGGTTTAGCACTGCAGAGTCTTTGGTCTTAAGGCATACATATGTAACTGGGCTCCTAATTTTAAGAAAAAAGTCAAACTGGTATATGTCACTCTGCTGTTATATCAGGACATGATCTAACCTACCTTTTTATAAATCTTTTATGCTCAGTACTTAAACATTTTCTTTGGAAGAATTTCTGAGAGATTGTTACCACCAATCCCTCCAGAACTGAAACTCTCCTTAATTTCACTTAAGTGGATTTTGAGTGCAACTTCTTGCTTATGCAGTGCTTTGATTGTTGTGTTGTAATTTAATTCACCTTTTTTCTAAGGGCCATGATGAGAGGCTTTCTTTATTTTTTAACCTCAACTTCCTCCCCATTGTGTTCATTGTCCATTTATACCACCCACATCCATCTCTTTGAACTAATTTTCCCCTTCTTTCCTTCCTCTTCCTTCTGCCTTCATTTTTCTATTTAGACCATATGCCATTCAGACCCTCCCTGATTGTCTTACTTTGTTTTTCTAAATCACTGGATATGAAATGGACCATTCCCTGTTGTCCTTGACACATTTAATTGAGAAAATGTTATTTTTTTCTGAGGAGTCAGGTAAAACAAACGCAACCTCAGCTGAAATATCAGGACTCACTCTTGAGCAGCAGGAGGACTGCACACCAAGCCAGAAGCTACCAAGCAGAGCACGTCAGAAGGCTGGTATGCCCATCATTGCACAGTGGTGGCTCACATCAGCCAAGGTCTTCAGATCTTCTTAATATACAAATATGCTGCTTCCAAGACAAACAAGACAAAATCAGAATAAACATAAATTTGAGAAAACCGAGATAATGTGTCAATCCGCATGGAGAAGGATACACTGTCCCTTCCACTAAACACAGTGAGACTGAGCTGTTTGCTGCATGTGGGTTCACCTACATTCAAATTATGTTGAATGACCGTGCCAGTGCTCGTGGAGAGGCAGTTTCCTGCATTCATAGAATCAGGGGAATTTTCTGCTGGGTTTACCAAGCAAATATAGAATCAGTATCAGATCAGACTAGAAATACAGACCAGAATTGTACAAGGCTGTTGTGCTAAACAGAGGCAAGATTTTGATATAGTATAGGAAGCACATCTGCCAGCTGGAGAAGTTCCACCAGAGGCACTATGTGTCTTACTCTGAGTCAGATGCTACACTGAGCTGACCAGTGATGAATTCCTGCAGCATATCCACATGGAAAGCCCAGGTGTAATGGGCTGGACATATGGCTTGAATCAATGATGTACATATGTTCAAGCGCCTCCTATGAAGGGAACTGGAGTGTGGAAAGAGGAAGCAATGGTGATCCAAGAAAGTGCTTCTAGGACACCCTAAAGGCAGGATTGATTGAGTGCAACCTTCTGGCAAAATCTTTTGAGTTCTTTGCCAGAAAGATACAGCAACGGATCATCAAGGTGAGGGAAGGCATAGGCCTCTTTGAACAAAAACAGATGCCGTCGGGCAGGACAAGCATGTGGGGGGAAAGAAAACCAAACAGATTTTGTCAGCAAGAGCAGCAGCAATAGATCATTCCATGCAGATAGTGAGTGGCATGGTGACAAGCATGGTAAAAAGTAGTTATCCTTCACAGGCCTCTACAAGCTTTAATTGCACCCCCTGAGTTTGACTCACCCATCAACTGAACAGGGCTGCCTTCCTCCACTTGGAGGGACAAACTGTGAGTGATTCAACAGTTTCACACACATAAAAAATACCTGGGGTGAGATATATTGGTGGTTTTTTTTTCCTTTCACTTTGGTATCAAAGCCATATTCAGAGGAATATTAAAACAAAGTGAACTCAGAAAGGCAAAACTTTCTTTATTCTAATAAATTAATCATGAAAATGCAAACATTTTGTTTTAATAACTCATGTTCTTTCTCTTTAATTTTGCTAACCTTGTCAAGGCCTCTGATCTCTCTGTTTTTCTGATAGTCTTGTAATTGTGAAATCTGACATCTGTCAGGTTTTATGCAGCCTGGGTATATCAACTAGTTGCTTATTTTAATGACATTCATATCTTTGTTCCTGGAAACTTTATTCCAGGTGGAAATCTTCCCCCTAACCATGGAACAAATGGGAAGGGAAGCTGACCTACCTCAGAGAGCCCTGCAGATCAGGACAGAAGCAGCCTGGAGAGGTTACACAGCTCAGCCTGTGCTTGCATCTTCTGAGGGTGTGACTAGAAGGCAGCTCTGTAAAACAACATGCATGCCTTCAATGCCTCCTGTGCATCCAGGAAACTGCATGCACCCAAGTCCTGCAGCCTTTAGCCAAGGCTCCAGAGACCCAGCTTGTCCAACTACTGACTATAGAAGGAGCTCAGGGTCATTATCTCATACTTTAATGTCTGCGGGTCGGATATCAAATGTAGAACAAAAACCTGTGGGGATCTGAACTTTCTGAAAAGAAGCTTTCTAGGCTTCCACAGTTCTGCTGTGCACACCAAAAGCTGTCTCCTCCTTGGCAAGACACAATACTTAGTCAGAGGTCATAAATTTAGCAAATAGCTACTGGAAGTTTCACAGGTACCACTTACCTTCTCAATATGCATTTTGGAAAATAAGGAGTGGCATCTCTCTGCATCTGTTTCTGGAAGGAATGGCTAAGTTGATAATGACAACCTATACTCTGCGTTGCAGTTCCTTATTTGGTGTTGACTGTCACGGACCTGACAGAGAGCTCAGCCGAGCACGTACCTGCACAAGGTAAAAGACTCTTTTCTCTTTTACAGGTTCCAGGACAGTTTTGGGTTTTTTTATCTGCTCAGTGGCTGTGATTAGAGTCATGCTAAGAAGACTAACTGTCCTACCCACATCGTACAAAAAATTTGGCACCTGACTAAAGGCTGTTAAACCTCCTTCAACTCCTTCAAGGATCCAGCAGCAAAAGTAGCTTTTTTTATTTTTTTTTAATCATTACCATTCATGTTCCTTGAGAAGTTCTCTTCAGAGAAGTAGAAAGATCCAAAGAGGAGAGACATATTCAAAATCTCTGCATTTTTATCTTTCCTATTGGAAAAGTAAGGCAGTGTTTTGTTCTGAGAACATCTAGGCTTTAGCAAACTGTAGGTGACAGTTTTGCAGTTTTCTGGCTCATCTATGCAGTCAGCAAGTCTCCTAACTTTATATCCTTATACTGTCTGATCCTTGTAAGCCCTCATATCTCTTCAGGGCATGAAAGCCCATTGAGATGAAACTACTGATTAAATGAACAGCAGCAGTAGGAAAAACTACAGTGTTACAATGAGATTTGAAGAAAAAAAGAAACTTTGAGCAAATACTATTGCACTTACCTGTGATGTTCATCTTTGCTGCAAATTGGTAAGTACAAGCTCAGTAACTACAACAGAGAAACAAATGTCTATGTAGTAGTTTCAGACTACTATTTGTGCCACCTACCAACTTTTCCTCTTTGTTAGTCTTACTTAAAATTTCGACAAAAACATTGGGCTGAAATTTCTGTCTCCACCATATAACAGTGAAAAATAAAATCAATGTGAATATTAATTGAAAAATAGGAAACCTTTCTCAAAACCCATATAGTCAAGAGCAAAGCAATGCCAAGAATTATATACAGAAAGCTAAAGAGCAGATGAGATCACACAACTTATGGAGTGCATCAGGAGGAAATCAGTACATTACCTTCTAAGATCCTTACCTGAAGTTCCTGCTGGCCACACTCATGAGGTTGAGTGAAGTATCCTTTTTCGAAGACAACATCTTAGCTTTATGCCTAATTTATAAACACATGCTGAAGACCCCTTGAGATGAATTTTTTTAAGACGCAAGCCCATTAGGAACACAACACCTGAAGTGGAGCTTAGGCTAAATTTAAGTCCAAAATTAGGATCCAAAAACTTTTCCTTGTCTGGTGCCTATCCCTGAAGGTAATGTAAGCCTCAGAGTCTTCAGATCTGCTCTAGTTTGAGCTAGGATGAGGAGCTGGGCACCTTGCTTACTAACCTGGTAGGAATCCCAAATTAATCCTGACTCCCCTGAGAGACTCTGTTTAGTAAATGTTCAGCATTTCTTGCCCCTTGAATGAGTCCCTGCTGGCTGAACTGCCTGACTCAGATCACAACCCACAGAGTATGCCCAGGAAGCACTAATAAAATCAAGCTGCCGGCAGCATCACGAGAAGCTCTGCTTCGATTCTAAGATCACAGGGCAAGGCAAAATGAATACACTTTATCCCATTAATTAGCCTATGTAGTAGGAATAGAGTCTACAGCTCAGTACATCCCACTCCCCTGGTCCAAGGGGCTGAGGACCCTGAGCTGGGACAGTAGCTACACAGAGGAAGAAGGAAATTCGCAAAACTTCGCTGGCTCTGCAGCTGTTAGGCTGTGAGCAGGTGATTTCTTTTATTGAAAAGACTGTATCCTGCTTATTCTTCCAAAGAAAATCAGCAGCAGCCTTACACTGGAGAGAGGACACAAATATGCAGTGCACAAGTGGCCACAAATGCCTGGGCTAGGCTGCTTGCACCCCAGGGAGGGACAGGATTTCACACAGCCTTGCTGCTGGTGGATAGGTTTTGATCCTGTCCTGACATACCAAATCTTCTCTGTGGGCTGTACAGAATGCTAAATTCTCTTTCCAGGAAGAGTTCTCTTGAATTATGATCAAATTGGATAACTTTGTCATTTTTGCATCACCCTGTAGCCAGATCCAGCTGTATAAATAAGCACAGCTTAGCAGAAGTCCATATAACTTCACTGATCTATGTCTGTTTAGATTTTGGCCTCAGAATATTGATTTATTATTTGGTATCTTAGCACTTATTTTCATGGGCAACAGGCCTGATTGTTTGTACAATCAAATGGACATTTTTTAAGTCTCTCTTCACTTGTAATCAGTATTTCTTTTCACATTCAGTGCAGAAAAATTGCTAGCAGCTTTAAAATCACCATAATACAGTAATCTTGATCTTTGACAAAGAGTTCTTAAGATTCTAGAATTTTGTATATGAACCAGAACAGGAAACAGTTTTCCAGGAGCAGAGCAAATAGCCAATCCATCATTTGCATATACAAGTAGTATGTTACCTCCCTCTTCAATCTATTTGACTACTTTAATTTAAAGTTATTAAAAATAAAAATTTAAAAAAGAGAAAACACAGTTGACAAAACAAACCATTAGTCTAAATTGATTACTAAAATCTGCATAAATTTATGTGTGTACAACATAAATTTAAACATGTCAGAATTTAAGCCCTTAAGTCATAGAACTTCCCTTGGATTCAGATTCTAGTTTAGGAATAAAATTATGAAAGTATAATTTTGTGGCAGAATTATGCTGAACACAACTGAGAGTTACTGAGGATTGAATTGCTTGTCTTTCTCCACCTTGTCCTCAGCCAAGCGGCAGGAAACAGCTGGCCAGAATTTTTTAGTGTCTTTAATGAAGTGAATACTTAGTTGTTAGGATTTGGTGATTAAATGAACTACGACTAATATTCCTGTGTGGATTTACTGAAATATGATTGTCCTGAAAAGAAGACAACTCTCTATGTGAGATTTAGCTAGGAAGCAAACTCATATGAAAGTTTAAATTATGGAAAAAATTCTTAGGGTGTTTTATTTTTTAGTGCTGTTGTCATTATTACAGGACTCCTTCAAGACACTGAACCAAGGCACAAATTAACTGATTTATTTTGATGTTTCACCTCAACCAAGTACATACAAATGGCTAAACTAATAAGCTAAGTGAATTTATTCTGCTGTCAGGACCCTCTTAATGTTCAATTGTAATGAATATAAAGCTCAGAGGGTTATTCCAGAGTCGTCGTAGGTTAAAAAAAGTTCTTCAGAACACTATCGTGAAGCTGCACAATATAGAATTCCCAGTATATAGGAAACTCATACTGTTGTTGGTAGTTTAGGTATAACAATGGGCATCAAAAAGTGACCAAAAATATTATGTTGGACATTTTGCATCTGTTTATGTTTTACCAGAGGAGACATAAGATATTCCAGATTTACTTTCATCGTTTTGTGCTTACAGTTGATCTATATTCCAGATTTGCTTAACAAGAAATATTCACTTTGTGTGAATTCACCCGCCCTTATAATCATTTCATAATGTAAGCCATGAGCTAAATATTTTTTGTCAAATGATCAAACTAGACTTGCCATTCTTTTGCAAGGGAAAAGAAAAAAAAAAGAGAGAGGAAAAATAAAGCAAACAAGCAAACAAACGAGCAACAACCAGAAAAACTCCAGGGTAAACTGTGTTCAACTAAAACACCAAAACGCTGTCAAGTCACTTTGATATTCAGTCACATGGTTCTGACAGGAATTTCATTCTATAAAACAATAAATATATTGAAAAGTCACTTTTGCATTCAGGTTATGGTTTAAAGGCACTTGTAAAGCTACTTATAAAGCAATCTCAATAAAAAATAGCATGCATAAACATCTTTATCTGTCATTGACAAGTAAAAGGAGCTAATTTGATTGACTATATTATCCTTCTGAATAGTTTAAATGCTCATGGCATTAGCCACTTCCGCTTCTTGAGCCAAGAAAGGGTTTGAAAAGTCACAACACAAATTTTCCTTATCTGACTTTTTAAAGGTGAAAAAATACCTCCACTTACAATTTCATCCACATCTCAATTAAATAAAAGAGAGATTTTCTGACAATTACGGTGAACTTTTAGTAAGGTCTGCAGACTAGCACAACCCACTTGACTCTAATCAATTGACAGAAGTCTAAAGTGTCACCTCTAACTCCTACATGTTATGCCTCTTGGGCTTGGTAGGGGTTTACTGCTTAACCTGAAATAGTGAAAAATTCAGTTCTATCAGTAACAAAGCAGACTGTAATAAAGTAATTAAAATATTATAGTGTCAACGAGTTCCTGGGGAAAAATACAAAATACTGTATCTAATTGGTGCTGTTTTTTCCCTTTTGCATTTCTCAAGGCTTCCAGTATTGTGATGATATTTAAGAAACTTTTTAACAGTATTTGAACTTTTGTATGCATTGTTCAGCTACTGTTAATTTTCTTTTTTTCCTACAAGTGGCTATCATAACAACATAATCTAAATGTCCACAATACTTGCTTTGATCTTCGAAAACCTGCTTTTTAAAACACTAATAATGTCTATAAAGAGGAACCTCTAAAATCTAGAAATATTTAAGCAAAGTATTATAGCAGACACTTATGACACATTATCTATTATTTTAATAATTTTCCATCTTTTTTTTTTTTTTTTTTTTTTTTTTTTTTTTTTTTTTTTTTAAATAAGACTGACAAAGGCAAAATAAACAGCTGCCTGAGGCAGGGGATTGCTAAAGGAACGCACTTGGGAGGGTGAAAGTGAAACTGAGAAAACATTGCTGCAAATGATAGAGCCCCAACCATCCCATCCCTCTGGACGGAGCAGGATCTGGACGCTTGCCTTCCCAGAGCTGGGTCCCAGTTCCCCTTGTCAGGCACAAGTTCCTTGTACTTGGGAAGGAAAAACTGATTTCCCCCTGGACCTTCATCAGACCAAACGAGCATCCTTGGGCACCTTGAAGAAATCCTCCAAATTTCTGCTGTGAATTCCTGCACATTTTAGCTCTCTGTGCCCTTTTTCATTTGTTACTAATGCTACAAAACACAACACTGCCCCCTTACAGTCCAAACTTCTTTCAGGAGGAGGGGGTTTGCTCATCCTAAGACTGCTCTTTTCCCGTGACTTCAGTAGAAAGACATCCCTAACCAGGAGTAGCCAGCTTCAAACCTGGATGCTACATCCCCCAGTCCCTGTCTCAAAGTCACAGAGGGCATAAGCAGCAGATGTCATTGTCCCATGTGGCACAGTCAGGCAGTCAGTAGGGCAGGCAAACCATCCCTAAATTTGTCTTGCTTATTATCTCAATCTTCCCTGTACCCAGACAACCCTTTTTTTAAACATATGAAACCTTATTATACAGTGTCAAAGAAGTCCAACACATGACAATTGGCAAGACAGAGCATATTAAAGTAAGAGACTTTTAACCGTAAAGTCACAGGCACTACCAGGCTCAGGCCTGTTCAAGAACATTTCAATTGCCTCCCTAAAACTGGCATAATTTTTAGACAATAGTTCTCTCCTGATCTGATACATAAATTATTGAGATTGACCTGTTTTATATGTCATAATAGACATTTTTTAGCAGTGTTGATTGACTATTGCGAAAAATGCTTTGATATAATTCTTTTGGTATTATAAATACAAATCAAAGATTGCCAAACATTCTGAAACACAGCATCTGAGGTCAAAATGTGCTGGTGATTTGCATAAGAAGCAATCCCCATTATGGTAGAGAGAAGTGTGCCAGCATTTGCGTAAAACACCAGGAGAAACAGGGATATATGTATACATACATGAAAAATAGAGTTCTGAATTCTTGCCAGTGTGACTACTAAATTGCATAGTTGTGAATTTCAAGTTCCATAAAATTTTACTTGATGTGATTTCCTATTGTCCCATTCCCTTCTTGAATCTCATCAAGTGTTGGATGTTTGTTAGTTAATATACTTCATGTCATGTCTTATTTCTCTGGAGTAGCTGAAAGGAAGTAAGAGAAAAATACATTCTTCTCTAACACATACCCTATCTGCTGCTTAGTTCTTAGGCTTGTTTTCCATTCTAGGAGTAATTTTTTGAGGGAAAGAATCACTGACTTACTGACCAACTGACGCAAGAAAAGCATTAGATACACCACGAATGCTTTGGCAGGCCTAATGCATTTGTCAGTGTAGCCCTGACTTGTCCATATCCCTTTCCCATTTAGGAAGACGACAAACTAACCAAGGCGCAAATCCTACAAATATTAATGTAAATCAGTAACTTTAAACTCACAAATGGCTCAGTGCCTGCATTGACACCAGCTATCTGCATGCATTTTTGGACAGATATTGAACTCTGTATGTGTAAATTTAGCATGGAGCCTTGCTGCAATCAGTTAGTTACAGCATATTGCAGCACTAACAGTTGGAAGAAACAGAAAGTATCCAAATAACTACAGCCAGTAGTTGCAATCCTAGAAACTCTCCACATCTGAATAACATCAATGTCACAAATTCTCATGCTTGCTTTGGCAGTCCTCACTCAACTAAGGTAAATTACTTCACCAAAGTAACTTTTTATAGGATTATGTAATTCCCTGCTACACTTTTTTCCATCTTCAGCCCACAAAAAAGACATATGAAAAGAGAGAACACATACCTGTGTATGTATTTATATATATACATATACATATACATATAGCACATATGTGTGTACATTCACACACACACAGAGACATACGTGCATTTACACAGCCATAGTATGGACGATGAGTGACCAAAAGCCTACTTGTGTAATTTTGTTCTGGCGCTTGCTGCTTGATTCAAGAATCAAGTTTAAACAAAACATCAGGGCTGCAATGCCAAACCTTAAAAAGTTAGGAAATCCACTAGTGAAGGCTAGTTTTTGAAACTGTGCCTCGTTCTGAGAGATCTGTCTATTCAGCAGACAATCAAGTGGGATGATGCAAGGCCTAGGGAAGAAAAAAGATAATCACTTTTTTTTTTCTCAGTCTGACAAAAATGTTAATCATATGAAATCTTTCCAATTCTCACATTGTGGACAACTGTACTGGAATCTGAATTCCAGACGAAGTTTATCACCTGAAACAAGGTAATAATCAACAGTGATTGTGGTCCCACTAGTATAGGGAATAAAAGGTATACACTGCTGGTGACATCCCAGTTATTTAGTAAGTAAAGCAACTTACTAAGTAAGTTGAAGAGCAATTCTGAAAAAGAGAAATCCTGTGTCACACCCCAGATCCTGAAAGATGATGTGTTTTGGTGGCCATAGATCTTTCACAGTCTTTTCTAACCTGTCATATTCCACCTTTATCTTTTCCTCTGGACAAGGTGCTCTCACCTCTCTTCCTATTTTTTAATTGTTTCTACTGCTTGACCTTGTCTATGACTGATCTATGACTCTGCTAGAGACAGTTGTCTCCTCCTTCAGATCCCAAGTCCTGCAGATATCTGCCCCTGTCCCACCTCTGCTCCCTACTCAGACTTGGATTCAAAGCTGATTAATCTGTCCTGCTTCAGACTGCACTGAAGTAATGTGGACAGCAATGAAGGAGGAATGGGGGCAGAAAAAGGGACAGTATTCTTGCCCTCACTTCAGAGTTACTGAGGCACATAAGAGAAACAATTATAAGGAATGACATGCTTAGCTCTGCTCTGAGATTGCCCGCCTTGAACATACACACTACAGATGAAATCTACAAATAATTAAACTCTAAGTTATTATATCAAGTACACCCAATGATAACTCTGCCAAATGGGTGTGTATTTTTACTGGGAAAGAAAAAAATGCACCTCTTTTTGGCCTCAAGATACCTCCTTCCTCAGTTTAGATCATTTACTGTAAAGCAGTTTATTCAGTAAGGTCACGCAGATTTTTAACATTAGCAAACCAAACAATTTCTCCCTATCATTCCTGGAAACAGTTAAAATGTTTTCTTGAAGCTTTCTTGTTATATAAAAGCAAGACATGCAGTGTGAGCCTGACATCAGTCATAAAAAATTCTTGTCTGAAGTATTACATCTAACAATAAGAACCACACCAGAATCTTATATAAGAAAATGTTATCCATCTTTAAATAGGGATCTTACTTTTAGCTCCATCTGCAGCATATATATACGTATAAGTGTTCATTGAACATTATCTATTTTTAACAATCTGCTAGTACTGTTATTTTGCATTCATTTTGATGTTTTTTCTGTTTACCTGAATTTGCATGTAGTCACGTCAAACCCATGATCTGTTTCTCTTGTCCAATTAATATAAAACTCATCAGGCCAAATTCCTCTCAAAAAATTCACCAGTCTTTTTTGAGTAACATGAGTGACTATTTTCAACTAAAATATGCTTAATACTCATGTAAAAAATGTAAATGCACTGAAAAGTTCTGAGATGGAAATTACTTGGACACCTTACAGTGCTCCAGGTTCCTCTTCAAGGTCATATATTGAATGGACTTGTTGAAATCCTGCTGCACATAGTTATTTACCACTGTAAAGCCTGACTTATTGGCAGTTTCAGAAGAAAGAAAAAAAAACCACCTTATTAAGAAGGGCTTTTTCTCAAATTACTATAAAGTCTATCCCATTCTCTTTATATATAGCAATAAATTCTGAATGGCTGGGAAAAGAATATCTTCAATTTTTATATTCATGTTTTGGTTTCCTTTCAAGGGATTCATGTAGGAGAAGCTTACAGAGTATAACAAAGTTTGCAAGCATAAATCTTAAATGAATTGATGGAAAGCTTAACCTCATTATGGTTTATCTATTATACCTCTAAATGTGTTTACTTTCTTAGATAAAGGCAACCGTATTCCCTTAAAGTCAACTCATAGATCCTTCTGTATTGATTCATGCATTATTAGCATATTTGAAGAGATTAATATGTTTAACATGTAACCATGTAGAGCTACAGTAATATGATGTCACATTTTCAGTGTAAAAAGTATTTTGCAATTATATAGTTTTCCTTTAACTTAAGCATTGCCGATGTTGTTACAAGCTGATAGTTCTGTCTCAGCATACAGACAAATCCTGGCTGAACACTGTAAAGCTCTGATTTTAGTAAAACCATAGTTTCCCCCTCCTCTCTCCTGTATATAAACAAACCACACTTCTCTTGGGAGTGTTCTCAATATTATTTACTTTCCCCCCAGGGGAAAAGTAGAGGAAGGTCACAAAAATTGCCCTTCTTTACTCCCTACATCAAATAATTGCTGTGATGACTAAGACTGTCTAACAGGGAACATGAAGTCTATCTCTGCCATCGGTAGATGCTGTTCCAGAAATATCTGATGGCTTCGACAGATGAGGTGAAAAGAAAGCAGTCAGGATAAGCTCTCAACAGTCAGCACTGGCCCAAATCCTCCCATCTGACACTACCTAATGTATCAGTCATTCAGTCCAGTTGACGATGTGTATACACAAAATACTGGATTCTTACCGAGGATGATAAGTGATAAGAGTTAGTTACAGCACAACTTATTTTTATCTCTTTTCAAAAACGTGGAAATAGCATACGTGAGGAAATATCAGATCGGACATATTTCATACCATTTCATTCCCAACATATTAAACGTGCTTGTGCCTCGCACATTTGCAAGGCAGTGATTTCTTTCTTTCTCTCTCTCTTTCTTTCTCCCCCTCCTGTCTCCTACTCTCTTACATATGGGTCTTGCATATGACCCCCACACATCAAATGTAATTGCTTGACCTGACTTGTGATGTACAAACCAGCTGAAATCACAGACTGAGAAAAAAGCTATAAGAGATGGAGATGGAGGAGTGCATCACAGCAGATTTCTTCCAGAAAATCCCAGAACACTCCCAGCTCCAGCTCAGGACAATAGCCTTCTTTGTCACATGCCCAGTGTGCCTTGGAGGCATGATCATCATGGTCTTGGGCTCCAGAGGTAGCTGGAGTTTGGCCACTGCATGACCCAGTTCATGTCTTAGAGTACCAAAAACCGGACAACTAGAAAAACCTTACTTAACTTATTTATTCTTTCAATTCAAGCAGTTGGTAGTGTGGATACCACATAAATAACAGCTGTGGGATCGTGCTTTTATCCTCTTATGCATATGTTTTACAATAAAGTAATTATTTCTGTGACTGCACAGGGTTTATTTCGCTGGACTTCACTTCATTCTGTACAAAGGTGGATATCTATGGTAGCAATTTTCCACCAAAAAGAGGGTATTTTTTGTTTCATTTTTAGGCTTGAATTCAATCTGTGCATTTTAGATTTTGGATTTTAGAACCGACATAATTTTCTATTACCCTTAAATGCAAAAAATAGCTAATTCATAATTAAACAATATTAGAAACTGCTTTCTTAGTATTGGTGAGTGATTTCACATATTTTGAAAGAGGCCGCTTCCCACATCTGATTTATTTACAGCATATCCAATATACACTTTTATTGTAATTTTCTAACAACAGTGTGACAATGGAAGAATATGGCTGAAGCTGTATTATTCACTGAGTCACAAAAACACTTAATGCATTCATATTTAATATTCTCAGACATTATAAGAAGGGATTAGAATAAAAGAAAGAAAAATGGGGAAAAAAACTGAGACAAAATGCAGATTTATCTGTTGTCCAATCCTTTCATTAGCTTGAAGTTTACTATGGATTTACACTGCAACTTATTATCTTCAGAATCATAAACGTAATCCTAATCCACGAATAAAAATAATATTATATGCATGCTACATTAAAATAACTTAAGGATGAATTGTTCAGCTTTACCAGGTTTTTTAGGACTGGATACAATAATAGAAATTGGACTCAGCTGCATGGATTTTTCAAGGGTATTATGGACCATATTTCCACGGACATTTTTATTGTTTCTAGTCCTCTAAAACATCCCAAAAAATGTGCTTTTAACTGAGTAGTTTCTTCTGTTTATTAGTTTCTGTAAACATTTTTTTCCTGTTATGTCAATTGCAGGACTATAATTTCATTCTTACTATTACAGATAACGAAAATTTCCTTTTAATGCTACTTCTTGAGTATTTAACTCCCATTGCAGTTTGCTGAAGTAGAATTATGTGTGTTTGTAATTCAGAAAGGGCTTTGCACAATGGTGGTTTGGAGGATTTGACTATATTGTTCTTCGTAACTGTTTAAAAAAAAAAAACAACTATTTGTTTGATATGGCAAACTTTCCATATTCAGATAGGAAAGATAAATTATATGTTCTTACATGTTTACCCATAATATTCTGCAATTCAAATTATTTACTATGAAAAAAATTCAAATAAGGTAGATTTTTATTCCTCTATAAGCACATTTTGCAGCTCTAACTAGAATTTTTTAAAAAATGTATGAGTTAACGAAGAGGGAAGATCTAGCTTACAGACATTAATATCAGCTAAATATAGAGAAATAGAACTGTAATTACGCAGTTGCTTTGCTGACAATAATAACAACATTTTAAAGTCAAGTGAGATTTCAGTGTTTTAAAGGAAATCTCATGCTCATTTTTTGGGGAGTTTTTTCAGTTCTAAGCCCCTGATTGTAGAACTGAGTGATGAGGTAAATATTCCACGTTTCATGATTTTATGAAATAATACCCGTCTCCCAAACTTACAGCATAAAATTTAGTGTGAAAGAAGTTTAAAAATCAGAAGACAAATGAAAACCCACCAAGAAAAAAAAAAAAGAAAAAAGAAAAAAAAAAGGAAGAAGAGAGTCTCATGATCTGCAGAAAGAAACAGATCTGAGCACAGCACTGGAGGTTCTGGGTTTGGAGTGGGTTGTTTTTTCCCGGGAGAAACATGTGCTGAGAATAAGATTCTTCTCATGCAGAAGAAGAGCAAGCAGGAAGAGAGGCATTAAATCCCACAGCTTTCCCCTCACGCTCCCTCTCACCACCTGGTCGGTGGGACTGGGCCTCACCTGCATTTCAGCAGCTGCCCTGGAGCAGCTTCTCCCTGAGCATGAAGCCACCTCGCCTGTGCGCAGACATCCCATATGAAATACAAAAAGTGGCAAAATGTGGCTTGAATCTGCTCCCGTCACAGGCACACACAACTCCAAGCTCAGGGAAGATAATGTCCATATGCTGGAGCCCGCCTCTCCAGGAAAATCTCTGTGCCCCCTCTCTCCCAGAGAGGTATGGAATGGGGAAGGGGCGGGAGGGGGCTTGCTCTCTCCCCCTCTCCTGATGGGGCTGTACAGAAAAAGGCACAGCTCCAGAGAGGGAGAGGCAGTGCAGAGACACAGCTGCATGGCCGGCAGGTTGAGCCATATATTCTGTCCCTACTTCAGAGGTTTTCTGTTGGGTTTGTGCTGTGCTCTCATCAGCAGGAGCAACCCCATCCCATGCTGGAAATGGCAAGGGTGACCACCTCCAGCAAGGGGCTGGGGTTTTAGGCCTGCTTGGAGAGGGTGTACCAGCCTGAGCCCCTCAAGCACATGCGGTCAGCATGGTGGGATCAGCACCCCAAATATGGTTAGGCATAATCTACCCACCTCTGGTAAGGCTGAAGCCTTCCTAGACATAAGGAAAGACAGTACCTGGTTTCTTGGGTCAATTTAAGGTCAAAAAACAGTACAATCCTGAAGCAAACTGTTCTCAAAGACAAGAAGCCAAGTAAGAATTTTCTATCCCGTTTACACTTTGTTTCCTTGAACATAGCCTTAAGCCCCTTTACAAGCAGCACAAGGAAGTCCTGATGCCTAGAGGCCTGTGCTTCTGATGACAGGTTTTTGGGGTTTGCGTTCCTAAAGAGCAACAAAAAAACAAAGTGCTACACTGAAGCCCACATGGTTTCCAATGTGAACCAAGAACATATGGAAAAATCGCGACTCAGGGGCCAGGTCGTAAAGTTCATCCAGACCGGTGGTAAACACCCACGATCTAGAGGATTGATAACAGCTTTGCATATCTCTTGATACCCACAGTAAAGTTCTCTTTCTTTAACACACATTGAAAATGCACTAACTACCAGGTACTTCCCTACAGGCAGGAGGAAAAGTCATATCAGAAGTAGGAAATATGCCCATCTTAAAAGGTATGAAAATCCCTTCCACTTCCTTAAAACGTATGAGAGAAATGTTGCAAGACATCGTTCCCCTTCTCTTGCAAAACCAGACCTGGCCAATTTCCGCCAGCACGGCGGCAATGAACGGCTTGTCAGGAGGAGGGCACAGCATTCCTGGCCAAAATCAATGGGTAGCTCTGTGCCACATCAATGCCCTGATGCAGCACGTGGCCAGCAGCCGGCAGGAACCATTTCCATGTGAGTCACCTACGAGACTGCAGGTGCTGGAGGCCTATGGAAAGTTGAATCCTAGCCACTAACAGCAATGTAATCGTGTTGCTTGCTCAGATCTCCTGCTGATAAATGCACCCAGTTACTCCTAACTGTCTCCCTTACAAAATAACACCTTCCAGAACACCTACCTCTTCAATAGATTTTAACCACACTGCAGCTGCACGAGAAAATCCATTCATCAATTATAAATCAATTGAGGAAGATAAATCTGCAGCTCACCTGATTGCCCTTGCTGTCCCTGTTACTCACTGATCGAGCCCGTCAGGTATTATTATTATTATTATTATTATTACTTTATTATTAATATTACTATTAGTAGTAGTATTATTACTATTACTATTATTTCAGAGGCTAGATGAATTGAACAGAACATTCCTTCTTTTATTGAAAATAACTGCAGGAGTAATTTGTCAGCAGAGTGATATTCCCTCTGGAGGGAATGAGGAGAGAGGAAGAGAGAAAGGGAGAGAGAGAATCTGTTTGTGCTGCACAAAAAGCCATGCAAGTATGGTGGGCCAGATGAAACCGCAGTCCCTGGCTACAGTCCTCCCGCTCTGACTGCAGGAGACTTCTTTAAATAGGTAACTATTCCCTGAGAAAGAGCTCTGCTCCTCCTCTCCTGTTTACGCTGTCAGTTCCCAGCCCTCTCATTCCAAGAAAAGAAGATTTGCATTATGCAAGGCTGCTTTTAACAAGTAAACCGTTTGCAAAAGTTTACTTCAGAGAGAAGGATTAGGGGGGTTTGTTGCTCGACGATGAGAAAATGTAACTGTCTGGATAAGGAGAAGTAAAGGCAGGCTGGAAACGTTAAAAAGGTTGGGAAGGACTTCAGGAAGTTTTATCTACTCTCTGATAAACATAGCTGTGTTTACAATTATCGGGAATGGGGAGGGGGGAGCGCTATATCAAAGCCTGAAAAAAATATAATTAAAATAAAAATAATAATAATAACAATCACAATAATAATAATAATAATAATAATAACATTAATAATCTGTGGGGGGAGGGAGATTTTTTACTCTCCCCTGCTGAAGCACTCTTGTGGATATTTTTCTATTTTATTAAATTAATCACTCTAAATATGACAGTATGCTAGTATTTGTGGAGCTAAATAAGCAGCAGGACAACTGGATATTTTACTTTTTTTTTTGGTGTTGAGTGTTCCGAGGTGACTAAATTTGCCTTGTTGAGCCTTGTAAAATCCTGACTTAATCATGTAAACTTCTGTGTAAGCAAAATAGACGAAACTTCAAAGGGTCAAAAACCCTTTAGGGATTTGTGAGGAGACGCCAGCAATAGATCCTAATCTGCCTCCAGAATCCTGGCTGTATTTGTCCAAGAAACTGGTACCAGCAAACTCTCGAAGGTAGAGATAGTGGGTTGATTCAGCCTTTATCCCCTTAGAGAGTATTGGCTTTGTGAGGCTCTAGGCAGCGCTTCAACGCCAGGGGATCTTGCCCAAACCCTCTAAAAATGAAGTACAGGAGTAATTTGAGATAATGACTTTGTAACAGGCTTGGGCAGACCTTGGACAGAAGAAGTGAGAGATGTTATCACCCCAGCATTCCTCTTAAAATGCAGTTTTTCCCCCTGCTTATTCCCAGTTAGTCAAAGCTACATTAACATTCCATCCAGGGCTGCTAAACAGAATCTTAATTAGTCCTGATACTCTTGTGCAAGGGGTTTATTCACTGCACTCTTAACTAATGGTTGCTGTCAGAGTATTTTTTTCTTCTTTGGGTTCTTTGGGGATATCGTGTTCTTCTGCAAAGCATGACAGAAATGTAATGTGTATGCAAAAAAAAAAAAAAAAAAAAAAAAAAGAAAAAAAAAGGGAGAGGGAAAAAAAAGGGAAAGGGAAAAAAAAGCTTGCAGATCTGAACTCTTATGACTGAGGCTGACTTCAGCCTTGCCTAATGGTGAAACATTGCTAGGGCTAACGAGAATAACTTCACCAACAGAAATAGCCCTGCATTTTGTTTATGTTAAATTTCAATGGTACACGCTCTCTCCCTCTTTTTCCCCCCCGTGACAGAGAACAGTACACACTTGTTAGTGTTTTGAAGAAGTCCACGCAGCTCCCACTGAATTTTCAGCCCTCTGTATTTTGCATTAGCCACCCGTAGCTCAGTGTTTAGCAAGAGAGTCAGTACGTGGGGAATTAACAAGTTACCAAGCGGCCCGTCGCTCCGGCGGGACCCTTCTCTCTGCATTAAATCGCATTTATAGCCCTGCTTTACAGTCATTCCTCCCTCCGCCCCTCGTTTTAACACCCACGCACACGCAGAGCCGTTCCTGTTTCACACGCACACGCGTCTGTCCCCGCAAGTCTCCGCTCGGACTGGCTCCGGTGCCAGCAAGGGGAAGCTCAGGCGCCCGTGAGGGTTATGCACACACATATCATTTGAGGTGAGCATCCCTCAGGGTTATTTGTGGCGCGGGGCTTAATCGTGACAGTGATCAGCCACGACACACACCATTGAGGCCAAGGAGGGGCGAAGCGGGGGTGCCTCGCCATCCGCGCTGGGCTCTTTCGTTGATCAACCGCGGCAGAAGCTGCTTTTTGCCTGTAATTCTACGTTCAGCTACACCGATCTCGGAAACAGATTTATAAGTCTATAAATTACCGTTTCTTTCTTGGAGCTTGGAGGAGAGAAATAAAGAGGAGAGGGAGTGAGCGAGAAACAGAAAGACAGGGAAAGGTGTTTCTTTAAAATAGGAGGTCCGTGTTACTTAGCTGCTGCTCACCCTTATTAAAGCCTCCTTCCCATAAGCTTGCGTAACATTGATTACTCACAAAGAGTTCACAATAACTATCATGTAGCTAAACTAATTGAGACAATCATGCTAAGTTATAGTCAGCCTAAAAGGTACCATTGATGTGGTAATGCCTATAGAAAGTCAGACATGCGACTCACTACCATTTAATTGCTCCTTTAAACCTGTTATTACAATGTTAACTGGCTTAAGTATATATCGCTCCCTTTTATTGCCTTGATGTGACAAATTAAAACATACACTCTGGAAGCGGCATTCATTTGCGGACGTAGTTGCAGGAAAAAGGGAGCCGGGCGATGTCAAACCTGTCAGGATGAATTAATTTTAAAACTTGCATTTTGCACTGCAATTCCCAATGCAGTTTTGTTGCACTGGGAAAACATTTTTATGTATAAACGTATGACTATTACATATAATATCATGTGCACTTATTCCATCTCTCTCAGATCTGCCGTAACACGAGCCCCATCGCGCTAAAAAAGAAAAAAAAAAAAAAAAAAAAAAAAAAAGGAAAAAAAAACAAACCCCAAAAAAACCAAAACCCCCCAAAAAACCAAAACAAAAAAAAAAAAAACCACCCCTTTTGGCTCCGAGACCTCGCCTGATGCTAAACTAAGTAGAGGTCTAGGAAAGCGGGGAGGGAGGCAACGATGGAGCTTCTACCTCAGCTCAGTGCCACACGCCTCTGTGGGATGGCTGGAAGGGGAGTTTTCCGTAGTTACCTCCCCCAGGCTGCCGAGTCCCAGGCCCGGGGAGGAGGGAGTTACCCACGCCCCAAGACCCGGGAGCAAGGCGGCAGCCACGGTTCCTGCGAGCTGCTCTTTTGCTGCTTTTCTTCACGATGAAGCTCTGTCGAGCCCCCTCGAGGAGGGGCGGGAGGAAATAATTTCTTGCTTCCCCATCCCCAGGGCTGAGCCGGGTTGGGGATCATTGAAACGCACAAGGCTGCGCCTCTGCCGCTCCGAGGGACTGAGCCATCCCAGCACTGCGCTGCGCCTCTCCTGCTCTGTCCCCCGTGCATCCTACGCGGGCTGGGCGGGAGCTTCGTGGGCTCCAGGTGAAGCCCCTTCTCTAGGGCAATGGTGAAGGCATTGATTCCCTCAAACTAGAAATATTCAGTTTCCTTCTTCCCTTTCCCTCTTTCTCCCCTCCTCCGCTCGCGGGAAGATGTCAGGGGGTTAAAATGTCCTGCTCGCCCTCTCCCTTGATCTCGGGGAGAGAGGTAAGAGTTGCTGGCACCTTTATGGGACTCAGACCTGCGGCGACTGCGGGAAGCGTCGGCCCCCGCTAACTTTGATCGGCCTTATTCATCCCAGCTGCGCTCTATTTGTTTGTCATTTCGCCTTTTTACTCTCAGAATCGTTATTTATGGTCTGAAAAGTGAAACGCGCAGTGATTTGCCTTTACATGGACTCTTTGCAAACGGGGGGAGACACCTCCTCCTCCTCCCCTCCCCCTCCCTGCGAGGGGGGGCTGCCAAAAGAGAGGGGAAAAAACCCTGTCTCAATCATTATCAAATCAGCTTTGAATTCATTACTCCAGAGCATTAACTAATTACCAGATCAGAGAGAAGAAAAAATAAATATCCCTTTAAATAACTGAAGGTAATTATAACCCCGTTGTTGACACTAACGATTAATAATTGATCAGAAGTTATACACAATAAATTGTCAATTTATCTCCCTATAAAAATGCACATACTTATTTTTATTTTATTTCCTAGGCATTCTTTAAGAGCCCGAGCAGCAACAGTATCCACATAGCAGCTGTGTGAGGAGCAATAGGACTATTTTTTTTTCTTTCCCCTGCACAAATATTCGGGAGTATTTTGAAATTCCCTCTCACGGATGACACAAAACCGAGTGAAGAATAAGTGACTCTTTCTGCCTGCGTGCGTTCCTGCCTTTCCGAGGGCGGCTGGGCGGGGGTGACACTCCCCGCCCTTTCCTTTCAGTCCCTAAATCCCCAAAGGATCTAAATTAACGGTGGCCACCCCCGAGGCCGAGTGACCGCGTCCCTCTGTCCCTTACTTTTGCTCAGGGAAAATGCAGCCGGCTCGGTAGGGATTGGATGTGAAATGGTGACATTATTTCATGAGTCACGGCTGGGGGGGGGTGGGGCACGGGTCCAGGCTGCGGGAACCCGGCTGTCACCTCGGGCAGGGCGTTTACAGGTAAAACACTCCCCCAGAGCCCGCCTGCCTCCAGGTCGCTGCCTGCAGCTCCGAGCTACCTGCGTGTGTCCCGCGGATCGCGCTTTCCCTCGGTACTTTCAATAAACGCTCTGCTTCAGAGACGCCGAGCAATAATCAGGGATTAGATGCATGGGTGCTTTGACTATGCACCGTGGATCCCTTGTTTTTAACCTTTTTTTTCCCCCTCGCTTTTATTTCTGTGGAAGCTGGAAACATACCTAAGTTATTAGTTACTGGATTAAAAACAAAGGGGTGAACATCACATTACTTAATGTGCAGTATTACTCTAATAACAGTATTTTTTCACCATCATTATTCAGTTCCTACAATAGAAAGGCTCTTTTCGACTACCTGGATCGTGGGAAGCTTCCCTAAGTACCAGAGATACGTCCGAATGCAGAAGGAAAAGAATCGACCTGTATATAAATTTTGCCTGTTTTTTTGGTTTTGGGCTTTCTTGTTTGGTTTTTTTGGTTTTTTGTTTTTCTTTTTTTTTTTTTTTGGGGGGGAGGGGGAGGGGTTGGTGGGAGGGGTAGTTTGTTTGTTTCAAAAGTTAATAAGCAATAAAACCCTCCCGGTATTGATTACACCCCTGCCACGGTCTCTCAGACGAGCGCTGAGTCTGAACAGCCTTCAAGTGAGATGTAACATGTGACGGAGCAAGAAACTTTCAGTGGTGACAGGGTTGTGTTTTTTTTCCCGTGAGGATGGACACGGAGAGGCCACCGCGGAGCGGAGCGAGCCGGGCCGGGCTGCTTCACTCCGCTCCACTCCGGGCTGGCCGGTCCCGGGTCACTCCCGCTCCTCGCCGCGGGGCTGGCGGCCCCGCCGTGTCGGGTGCTGACTGATGGCTCGTTAGGGAGGTGGGTGCCGTCAGGTAGGGCTGAATCAGACGGCCCACCGTACGATTTCTTTCTTCACCTGAAAAATCACCCTTCCCTCCCTCCCCAAAACCTGAAGAGCACCTCTGCGGGTAGAAATTCCGGAAGGCAGTCATTTTTTGTTGTTGTGTTGGTAGTTTCGTTACTTCTTATTTTTGCTTGCTGCCTGCCTCTCTGTTACAGGGGCTGAGCAAGTTGGGGGCGAAGATGTCAGTGGAGCGGGGAGAGAAACGCAGATGCCCATTGCACTTTGTATTAACTTTCCCCTTTGCCGGGCCCGTTTCCCTCCAGCCGCGAGCCGGTGCGCGGCAGCAATTCCCATGCCTGCCTGTTTGTCTGTCTGTCTGTCTGTCTGTCTCTCTGTCCGTCCGTTGCTGGCCTGAGCTGCGTGTTACCTCCGTTCCCATCCCTTCTCCCAGCCTCCAGCCCAACAAAGGTGGGCGACGCTTTTTTTCTGCTCCTACAGGCAGTTGGTGAGCAGCTTTCCTGAAACAATAACTCTCTTATTGAGAACAAATGTTGACATTTGCAGGGAGCGAGAAAAAAAGCAACCCAGGAAGTGTAAAGTGGAAAGCGACCCTCTTCCTATTTGACGACAGTGCCAATTCCTCCGGGATCCTACCTGAGATTAAAGTCCGAATTTCAATAAATCAGCTCTAATGAAACCTCTGGCTCCGAAGAGGGAAGGGTTTGCCCTTCCCGCTCCGAAATGAGCAGAGAAACGGGGGGCGGGGGGTGGGGAGAAGAGGGAGTAAATATAGAAAGGGGTGTGAGATTTTAATCCTAGCGGGCTGATTAGCATCGTTATGAAATAAACCATACACAAAGTGATGTATTTTATCGTTCATCCCTCTTTCTTGCTACACTGAAATAATCACACTGTTTTTGCCAACAATCTAGCGAGGCTACACTTTCCTCCTGCTTTCAATTTTGATTACTAAATCTCAAATGATGTTGAATATGCAGTTCTCGCCCATTAGTTTCTTGTGTAAAAAAAATAAATTCATATGCCAAATCATTTCAGTGGCGCCCATCTGCATCCATGAACTGTTTGTGAATTTCTCAGAGGATGAGAGAAGTCCATTGGGTTTTACATACATAGTGAATACTTGAAAGCGAGTTTTCCGAGTCTTTCTACTTTTCTTTCCAGAAAGAAATCCAGGTCTAAATACTAGCAAGGGTGGGTAAATTATGGAAATCTTTTATAAGTCTTTGGGCGTATAAACATCAAAGGAATGTCGTTAGCCTTTTTTAATCTCTGCCACAGCTTTTGGTTTTTACCAATTGAAATGTACACTTTGTGTCCAACAGAGACCTGGGACGTATAATGTGGGTGGTGGGGGTACATGAAGTAGGAGCAAGAGTGGGGGAAAGAAAGTTCAGGCATCTCCCCTGACATAAAAAGTCCCTCTGTAAAACCTTCCTGAACAGCACAGTAAAGATGGTCGAGGATGATTATAGTAAATATTTGCAATCTACATCATATGCTAATTTGGAGGGAAAAAATTAATTACTTCTTAGCTGTTTGCCTAATTGTACTACACAGTACATGCAGATACAATTGCATTCTCCCTCAATGAAAAGAGCATTTTACAGGAGCAAAGCCACATCATCCTACAAACAGCATAAGAGTATGAGTAGGCCTCCAGCTGCAAAGATCTTCACAGCCTTAGATTTAGCTAGATGGATGCCAGAGTACTCTGGGATAATATTATTAATTTCTCCCCTTTCAGCTGAAAAACACACGCACTTTCTCAGTCAGATGTCTGTATAGGGGTGTATTACAAAGGGGGTAGGGGGTGGGGTGTGTGCAAGGGAAGATGGATCATGAGAATTGTGTATATGCATTCAAGAAAAACAGCTTCCTTTCCCCCTATTTAATATAATCACAACATATTTCCGGACTCCAGACTAGCAGGGCTCTTTATCCAGTTAACATTCCCAAGGCTGATGCCTGAAGTATCTAAGATCACTTTCAAATGCCCTTTCTAACAAGACCTGAGCAAGAGGCCACTAATTTTCACTGAACAAAAAGCCACTGGAGAGAGATCCGTTTGTCAATATCAACTGGTCCAGCAATTTCCCATCTTCAGACACATCAGCCTATCTGAGCTGGCAGATGTTTAGACAAGATTTTATAAATTGTTCAATATCAGACCATAATGAACCCCAACTGACCATTCCAAAGCAGCTAAAAGCATTCAGGATCTCCCCTGCTGGGATCTAATAATGCTCTCACGCTGGAACATTATTAATCATGGAATAAAATAGATGAGCCTCTTGAAAAATAAGTGTATGATTGATTAAAGGGCAATCTAAGAAGCTATTATTCTTGTTTTATAACCGTAAGTTATATTCACTCAATTTATCTTTTGGGGAAAATAAATGATTGTTCGTTTCTTTTCTGAAATTATATTATATGAGGATTCCCACTATTTTACTAAAAATTAAAATTATGAGTTGGCTAATTTTGTGATTCAAATCAAAGCGGGTTTCCATTGTAACTGTAAAGATATGGTTTACTCATATAAAGAGGGAAGACCATAAAAAACCCCAATCAGGTATTGGAATTCTAATATTTTTCTTTTTTTTTTTTTCTTTGCATATTTTAGCTAGAAGCAGAAACAAAGTAATTAGAAGTTAGCCATAGCTGATAATATTTTTCCCTAAAAATAGTGAATTTAAAGAATAATAACTCAAATAAAGAGCTACTTCACACCCAATATAAATAGTTTATAAGAAACATGCATATATTCCCATCACCATTTCTATGCATATTCATATATATATACAAATACGTATTTGTACACATGTATGCATTTAAAGCTTAAGTATAACGGAGCAACCCAGAAGGAATTAATTTATGCAAAGCATATAGTTGCAACATATGTAAATTGCTTACTCATTTTATGGTCTTAGCTCTACTAGTGAAATTAGAACTTTCCTCATTTTCTAAATCATAAATTAGTATTTTGAGGGAAATGAACAAAAAACACAACGTTGTTGCAGACTAGTCTGTTTTTATTTACAATTAGAGATATAAATTAGTAAAGAATTCTTGTTAAACAACCAAAGATTGTATAACCATCAACGTTTCAAATAAAAACCAGGCAAAATTTATTTACAAAAAGTTCAGATTCCATTGCAATACAACTTGCATAAATTACTAGAAGCTTTATATCGTTACAAAAATAAATATCAAATTTGTTTCCACTTTGTAAGGACTCGAGTTCTCCAATCACGTCTTTATTTTCTCTACTGTATACATCTTTTACAAATAAATTTTACAATAAATCCTATCACACCTATCGAATAGATACCGTGGCAATGAAGTGATCAATTCAAGATATCCTGAGAAAAACAGATCTGTTTTCAAAAGTCACACATACATTGGGGAAACTATACTATACCAGCAAACTCACATATGTCCAACAAAATTCTGGTTTAATAATTAGATTCTGAAGATTTAATAGTGCTCTGTGGTCTTCTTTTATACAGTGGCACCAGATGTGATCCGGATTTAGAGATTTGTTATATATATTAGCTCGGGGAGAGATGATGGCTTGCTGACTTTTTTCAAAGCAATTGTGACACCTACCTGTGGACCAAGGAAAAAACCAGATCATCCAAAAATCCTTCAATTAAACTCTAACACCATTAAACGGGGTGGGCAGGAAAGGAAGTAAGGCAAAATTCTTACTCGTCTAATTTCTTCTAGCAAAAATAAAAGTTAGTTGAAAAATATCGGCAAGGCATTTTTTTGCTACTGTCTATTTAGCTCTTAATAGTGGAAGTATTCAGAGTGCCTTTGCTAGCTAGGCAAGAGGCAAGTCACAGATAACATACCTTGCTTAAGATTCATGTCGGTCTCTAACAATTGTCCCTTTTTGTTTTAAATACGCAGTCACTGCGTGAAGACCAAATCAGAATGTACAATTTTAGCACTGCCACGTGAGCACGAGCACTCTGCTTTAAAATAACAATACCTTCAAAGGTTTTTTTTTTCCTAAAGATTTCTTTCCATAACGTTTAAGTAGTCCCTACGGCTTTGCCTTACGCAGGCGAAGAGTATGCAAAGTGAGGGAACTGTCTAACCTGATTTGAAAATTAAGACAAACCCAAGAAAGGAAAGTCGTCATAAGAGGTTTCCGAAAACAGCAGAAAAAATATTGTTTTACTTTGTGATCAAACTCTCAGGTAATGAAGCAAGAAATTAACGTTAAGCAAGTCTCGAACTGTGCAGCACGTCTCAGACCTGATGCCAAATGATCAGTGTAATAGAAAATGTTCTCACTTACTTGCATTGCTGTGTGATTGCACTTCTATAGGTATGGTTGTACTCCTACTGTGCAGACTTCAGTGGGATCTGTCAAAATATAACCGTCAGTTAGTCACAGGACACAGCCAGCTAACTAGATTATACAGTCTGTGTAGGTCCCAACCCTCACTGGTGCAGAATTCGTAGCTAGGTTTTTTAAAAGACTAGCCAATATTTTACAATTTCCTGTATCTCGAGTATTTTTTTAGAATAAGCTGACAACCATAGCAGTGCAAAACTTTTTTGAAAACAAAAAAACCCAAACAAACCAAGAAGCAACCAGTTACAAAAAATGTCACGGTCCACGTAATTTCACGTCCAAGGTCAGCAATTATCTCAACCCAAAGCTGAAAAAAACCCCGTGAGAATACTGGAAACAAAGAGAGTCAAACCAGTTTGTCAGGAAAAAAAAATTACAGGCAATGACACCAGTGCTCACTGGATAGCTTTGTGTGTAGTTTTCCTTTTTTTAAAAAATTACTTTTTAAAACTGCGTCTGCAGCCTGTGAGACTGATCTAAAAGTCGCCTTTTACATTTCCTCTCGCGGTTCTTAGGGGCAGGTAGCGATATGACGGCGACATGCCGGTTTTAATCCCCAGATTATACGAGTGCCCATCTTCGCTCTGGCAGCGGTGGCACTGTTTTCTCCAGAGAAGGCTTCAGTATTTACAGCGCATAGGGGACGTGTACGGGCCGGGGAAGGAGGACGAGGGAGAAGGGGGAAGAAAGCAGCAGAAACAAGTCACCTACCTTTCTTAGAGTCATAGCTAGAGGGCCTGTAATGTTGTTCTAGCTGGTTAGTGATCGTTTTCAAAGAGTCACTGCTCTGTTTGTGGACAGAGCTGGCATTTAGGACAGTCTGACTTAGTCCCTCGTTTGAAGCCACTGCTGCGGAGTTGTATCTCAGGATTCCCTGGCTCTGCAGAGCGTTAAAGTTCCCATAGTTTGTATAATTGCTATAAAAAGGTGAGGTGTAATAAATATGCCTCCCCAGGAGGGAGGAGGGGGAGTAGGCAGCGCTGTGCGGGGCGGAGGCGGGGGTGGCCGAGGAGAGCGGGGCAGGCTGGCAGCCTTGGCCCAGGGTCTGACTCTTGAGGTCCGAGGTGGCGATTTCGGCCAGAGACCAGAGCTTGGGCTTGCTGGCCGGCGTCGGGGGGCCGGGGGAGGCGCGGGGGCCCAGCGCCGCCTTGCTGGCGCTGCGGGCGGCGTCGGCGTGCGGGTGGCCGAGGAGCGGGGCCTCCACGGCCGCCAGCGGCGAGGAGGTGGCGGGCTTGGCCGGCGGGTCGCGCTCCCCGCCGCCACCGTCATCCTCCTCGATGTCCTCGTCCTCGTCCTCCTCCTCGTCCTCTTCCTCCTCCTCGATGTCCTCGTACTTGTCTTTGCACTCCGAGCCCGACTCGCAGAGGGGGTCGCCCGCTCGGCAGGGCAGCTTCTCGCCGTCCGATTCGGCGGAGCAGGAGTGGTCCGTCAGCGAGTCGACTTGCAAGCTGATCCCTGCGGGGGCCCGCCGGGCACAGAGAGGCAGTCAGCAGGGGCGGCAAAACAGAGCGGGAGAGAGGAGAGCCCAGCCACCACCGCGCCACCGCTGCGGGCAGGCAGGCTCTAGCCATCCCGGCCTTTTCCCGTTCCGAGGGCATCCATCCCCACGGGCTGGCTCCTCCGCGGCGCCCCCCGCACCTCCCCTCCTAGCCCCCCACGGTGCCCCCCGCCCTCCTCGGCCACAAGCACTGCGCCGCGACAAGCGACCGGAGCAGCCGGAGGCGATGGGACGGGACAGGTTTGGGGGTCGCTGTTGTGAAATGCCTCGCCCCCGCTCCTACCCTGCTGCCCCCGGTCCCGGGGGGACTCGACGGGGCGGGATGGAGCCACCCCGCCGGGGCCGCAGTCACCCCGCGCCTACCTTCGTCCTCCGCGGAGGTTTCGTTGCTCTCGGGCATCTTCTCGGGACTCTCCTCCTTACTCCTCGCCCCATCGCCTTCGTCGTCGTCCTCGTCCTCGCTCTTGTTCCGCGGGGCCCAGGTCATCTTGTTCTCCTTCTTGAGCCGCCGGCGGGCGTTGGCGAACCAGGTGGAGACCTGGGTGAGGGTCATCTTGGTGATGATGGCCAACATGATCTTCTCGCCCTTGGTGGGGTAGGGGTTCTTGCGGTGCTCCTGCAGCCAGGCCTTCAGCGTGGCCGTGGCGTCGCGGGTGGCGTTTTTCCTGTACGCGGGGTCGTTGAGCTGGTAGGGGTAGGCAGGGCTGCCGTACGGGTGGTAGCTGATGGCTCCGGTCATCCCCGTCGTATGGGCGTCGTAAGGGGAGCCCTGGACAGAACAAAACGGTGGGGTTGGCAATTTGTTATTGCTGATAGCCATTAGTGAGTTGTCAAGGCGAGATCGGCGGTTATATTTGTATTTCCCCGGGATGGTGTCTTGTATCCATATTCTATGAGGGGGAGTAGCAGCACCCAAAGGCCATTAAGTTACAATTCCCCCCCTCCTTCCTCCGCCCAGCACACAGACACAGACACAGACACACGCGCTTAAAATCGGCGATGTTTTAATCTTTCTGACTAATTTCAGCTCCTTGTAATTGAATATTTCCCAATATAATTTTTGAACCGCGTAGACATTTTAAAGGCCCTACAGGTAGCGTCTTGATATCAACATTTCTCTCAAAGGTTCAAAAGATGTTTCCTTTTTTGCTATAGAAAATACAACAAAGCCGCCACTTAGCAATTCACTGCACTAATGCATTGCAAATCCAATTTGCAAATCAGAAGATATGCACCGTTTCGAATTGTTCAAATGCGATGTAATTAGCATTTTAATTCGCTCTTTAACGTTTAAATTGCGCTTATTTAAGTCTGCATAATGCAAGAAAAGTTAAAGATATCGCTAAGAAACTCGCTAACTTTCAGCACGTCTCTGAACCCCGCAGATCGGAGAGTCACAGGCTCAACATCACCCAATATCCCGCATAGTTCACAACCTCGCTGCAACTTCCAGCCACTCGCCTACTGCTTCTCAACAGGAAAAACAAGAGAGACCCTCAGATCTTTTATACCACCCCGAATAAAGACTCCACGACAATTTATGCACTGTATTATGAACAGACGGAAAGCAAGTAGTTTCCCTGTCACTTTGCAGGCAGAGCTAACTACCCCGCTGCCATCCTCTCCTAGGATATCGACAGCGGCTCTAGTCTCAAATTCCGGGCACAGGTCTTTGTGTGTACGGACTAGATATGTGTCTGACTCTCTGTGTGCGTGTGTGTTTATAAAACTATATAACCATCTAGACATGCGGTTTATTTATACAGTTTATGGTTTTATTTATATACTTTATGCACAGAACACACACAACACGCAATTGCAACTGCTCCTTAAACTAATAAGAAGAAAGTGAAATCCGAAACTGCGGCCACCACGACCATCTTGGGTTTAAGCGAAGCTCACAGATCGCAAACAGATGCTCCTTTTCATTCCCAAAATCCAGTTAAACCATTAGCACAAAACACACTGAAAGTAAATAAAACCACACGGGGATAAAGCCCGCAGCGCCTCTAAACACCGACTTAAAAAGAGAGAGAGAGAGAGAAAAAAAAAAAAAAAAAGAAAAGAAAAAAAGAAAAAGGAAGTGCTCCCCTATGTTATCACAGCCAAAAGATAAAAACATATATATAAAAAAAATAGGAAAGAAAGAAAGGAAAAAGGAAAGCAGCGGACACACACGGAAACAGGGGGAGAATGAAAGCATCCAACCCAACCCAACTGACTGAGACCATCCGTATTTCCTTAACCAAAGCGCCCACCCGGTTCCTCAAACCGCGCCGAGAGCCCGGGACCCAGGCCTGCCGGCACCGCGCTTGGCTGGGACGCGAAGGGGCGCCCCTTGCCCCGGCCCCAGCCCCGGTTCCGGCCCCAGCCCGGGCTCCGGCCCCGGCCCCGGCCCGCCGCTCCGCTCCGCTCCGCTCCGCTCGTCCTCGGCCGGGCTGCGGGGCGGCGCGGAGCGATGCGCGGCCGGCGCCGGCAGCACGGAGGCGGCGGCGGTGCGGGGCTCCGGGCTGTGCGGCGTGGTGTCGGGGGCTGATGGTGAGTGTGTGAGGAGAAAGGCTGAAGATGATGAGGATGAGAATGCGGATGCTAATGAAGAAGGAGAGGGTTTCTCTTCGGTAGTTACCATGTAGGAGGGGAATCCCGTGGCGGGGTCTGTGGAGTACTGGAGCGGGCTGGTGAAGCCTGTGGCCGCCGCCTGGGCGGTGAAAGCTGCCGATCCCGGGTAAGGGCTGAACGCCGATCCCGACGAAGACCTGGCCAGCTCCTCGCTCCTGGGGGCCGCCAGCGCCGACGCCCCGTACGCCGGGCAGGAGTACAGAGCCAGCGAGCCGGGGGGCTGGTAGAGGTAACCCTGAGGATAGGACATGGCTTGCACTGGCGTGCACAGGAGCAGGGAGGGGGCGAGGGTGACCGGCCCTGGTGCTGCCGCTGCTCCTGGCGCTGCTTTCGTGCTCTCCCTCTCTCCCGCCCGCCCTCCCGCTCCCTCCCTCCCGCCCTCCCTCCCTCTTTCTCCCTCCCTCCCTCCTTCTCTCTCTCTCTCTCTTTCCTCCACCCCCCCCCCCACCCCCCCGCGGTTGGCTCTGTGCAGTTATGTAGAGAATCAGAATTGTTATAGCCTCCCCCCCATGCGCACCCGATCAGAATAAAAACAAACAGGAGGAAAAAAAATAAAGGACACACTCCCCCCCCCCCCCCCAAATGGAAAATTAGTAGGAAAGGTCAGAAATCCATCCGGGAAGGGAAGGGCATCTGGGGTAGATGGAAGTGGAGGGGGTTAATAAAAAGAGAAAAAGAGAGAGAGAGAAAGGGAAAGAAACAGAAGGAGAGAGGAGGAGAGAGGAGGGGAGAGAGAGAAGCGAGCCCCCGAAATCAGAAAAGTGGCTGCTGCATATGGAGTTCTCCCAGCCAGCCAGCCAGCTCCCCCAGCGCCTGCGAGCCTGTATTTTGGGGGAAGTATAGAGTCTGGAGTGAAGAGTTGAGGGAAGCAGCGCTCGAGTTTCTGAGGGACATTGGAAAACAGAGCTGTCCGTCACCGCCGCTCATCTGCATAGCCCGGCGGGCCCGCCCCCTCCCGCTCCGGCCCCGGCCCCGGCTCTGTCTCCTCCCGCGGCCGGCAGGCAGGCAGGGAAGGCAGAGAGGGAAGGCAGGCTTTGTAATGCAAGGCAGCCTCTCCTGCGAGCACTGTGCTGAAGCCAAACGATGATACTGTTCATCAGCTCCTCTCCGGACTCGCGGAGCCATGAATACTCTTTCGCACACTCTCCATTACACACCCTCTCTCCCTCTTTCTATATCCGCAAGGGAAGCAGAGAAGACTGTGTACAATAGATATCTGCATCCCCTGTCTCACGCACTCTCCGAAGCGCTGCAGGCGTGCACACGCGTGTGAGATATGTGCGTTCGCACGCATGTGTGCGCGCAGGGCCGGGCGCGGCGGAGCTGGGCAGCGCGCTAGCGGAGAGCGAGCACTTGGTAAAAGTACTGCCCTATATGGTAGGGAGAAGAGCAACTGCTCAAATCAGCAGATCCAGGATCTGCTGATTCTGGCAGCGTGAACTTCACAGTTTTATAAGTTGCCACAAACAGTAAAAATCTAGTCATGGAACGCGTTTGCACATGAAGGAAAAAAAAAAATCCCCCCATCTTTCTTTCATTTGCGTTCTTCATTCACTGGTGCATGGGGAAGAGGCCTGGGTGACTCCTTCCGAAGGGCTATCTGCCTTGCCCCCCCACCCCTTCCCCCTTTTGGCAGATCAGATAAATCTTCTGGAATATAGTCTCTATGTAATTAATTTCTTCTGCCCTCTCCCTTCGGCCCTGGACACTTTCAGCTTCCAGCCATTGCCAGCGCTGCCCCGGCCCGGGCACAGGCGGACGAGACGGAGGCACCGCTCTTAGTGCAAGCTCAGATACGCACATCTGTGTGCACGTGCATTTCTGTAATGGTTCGTTCAGAAGGTCCCTTCAGAAAGCCGGCGGAGAACTGCCCGCACTGAAACCTCCCGGGACGAGGCGCGGTGCCGGCGGTCCCCTGCGTCGGGGTCCCCACAGCCGCGGTGGAGCCGAGGCTCCCCTCCCCCGGCACTCCTCCAGCCCGACAGCCCCGGGGCACGGCGCTGGGCCCTGCCCATACCACCAGCCGCTGCCGGGGGCCGAGGCGTGCTAGGCCGCTCTCCGCGCATCCTTGGTTCGCACCTGCGCCCCGCAACACCGCCGCTGTCCGTGCGGAGAGAGATCAGGGTCAGTCCGGCAGGTAGGGACGGGGCCGCAGGTCCGAAAGCCACCGCTCTTCCCACAAGCCCTTCACCTGCAACCTGCGGCAGCCTACCAGCCCGGAGCGGCCTTAGTAATATTGTTTAGGTGCTCGGGGAAGAAAAAAGTTAATGAAATTGTGTTTTATTTTCAACATATGAGTGCACACTTATCCCATACTTAACCAAATGAAGTTGCTTGACATTTACGGCCGAGTTCTTCAACTACGTCAAGTAGTTTCAGTCAGGTAGGATGAAGACAACGCCGGGGAATCGGTTGGCCACCGGCAGGAGGGGAGATGGCAGTAGCTGAAAAATCGCGGGTGTGCAGAGGAGCCTATTGTTAATCAATTAAACATGCAGCTGATACAAAAAATACACTTGGAGAAGCCGTTTCAATAGCTTGGCGCACACAGCAGGGAAAATGCCATGCTGGAACTACGGTCAAGCCTCGGGACGTGTGTAGTGTCCGAAGCAATTCGAGCTTTCCTCTTTCTTTTTCTATCTCAGTTTTAATTTCTTTACTCTCCTCCTTTTCCGTGAAACCCACATACCAGTTTACCCCTGCCGCTACAAGCAGCAGCAGAGATCTGGCCACCAGACATACCGGATTAATTCCTATCCAGATCTATCAGCTGGCCTGTAGAAGAGGCAATCCTTAAAAAAGCAGGTGAGGGGGAGGAGGTTAACACCAACAGGTATTTCTTGTCATTAACTCCCGACTTCCTGATAAGAGAGTGATAAACAACTGGTAAACTCAGTGCAACAGATTACAGAAAAGACATTTGTTTCCCTGCTTGGTGATTAATGCGCATATATTAAATAAAAATAGAAACTCTAAAAACAAGGGCTTTATATAAAACACATTCATATTTCAGTATTTCTATGGAATAATCGATATCATGCGACTACATCTGAATAGTCAATTGCTGTGTTCCGCAGACCGATTTCTAAGTATATGAGCTCTGCTTCTGAACGGAGCAGCAGCTGGAGAGCCGAGAATGCAAAATTAATTATAACATTATAAAGTCATACATGAATCTCTCTAAGCCAACCTGCATGCCTTGCAAAATGTGCTATACTCTCTGCATTTTTATTTGGGAAGCTGTTCTTTTTCCAGGAGAAGTGGTGTTTATCTTCTCGAATTGATTGCTTTTAGTTCCTCCTCTTTAATAATTAGTGGAACAATACGGATTGGGAATACAATGGCCGTTGTGTTTACATTATAACAGGGGATTAATGCTATTAAGTGAGTGTTACAGTTATGACCTGGGAAGAGTACTTAAATAAATACCGTGATCCCAGGAGAACTGATGTAATTCAGTTCAGAGTGTGTGTAGATACGCACAGACACACACGCACACACGAGAGATACAAATCTCCATACATATCTACATGCATAGACATATGCTATACACGTTAGGTCTACGTGGCCATCCGTGTAAAATGCAGGTGCTGGTTTTGCCTTCATCTGCATGCCTTTCGTCTGTGAGAATAAATTTTTGTGATTTCGGTGTGAGGAATGTTTAAATCAGGAACACTACTGCCCTTCCTCCAGACACACAGAGCAACAGATTATATTTCTGATGTTTTAATTTGTGCAGTCCAACAATATTGTTTCATATACAGAAACAGGGTTAATTTCGCAATCAGAGATTAATGGAGTAAAATATTATCATTTCAAAGACAAGTTCTTGCGTTGATTTGATTTGCATAATTTTTGTATGGCTTCAGAAAGGAATGGATTTAGCCACTGCAAGGAGCGGTATGCATTTTATTACAAGTACAACACTAATTTGACTCTGCACAATGAAAAGAACTAATAGCTAGTGGGGTCATTTAAATATAGCTGGTGAAGGCTTTGCGACACACAAACCAGAAAACCGTGTCAATAACGTTTCTAAACAGCGATCAGTGTACGTGTATGTATTTAACTTCTTCTCGGAGTTATCTGTTTGATTTGAATGCCTTTCGCAGGGAAGAGTTTTTCACTTGCTTGGCTCCACCGCCGAAATCTAATTTTCCCACAGTACTACCCGTTACTAATACAAAGCCGTCTAACTTGCGCTGTTAAACACCAGAATAGTATTACATGCACTTTTTATTGGTAATAACTGTGGCAAATTAACATGCCTACACAGAGACATTAAGACTTTACACACTGTGTTTTTTCTTTTAATAATCTGTTCATTAGGTCAGCGTTTACCTTTCCAGATCTTAAGCTGCGACCTCGCCTTGTCTTCTTTAACTCAGTTTGCTCCAGCAGAGCTGAGAAGGTAGACGAGAGCCCCCCACCACCCCCTGCTATCGCTCATTGCTGTCCTGGGAGACAGGTTTTGCGTTTTGTCATTTATTAGCTACATCTCCTTGCTCTAGTGACAGAGGCTGAAGTTTTCGGGAGGGTGAAGTTGAAAGCCCCGTCGCTGGGGTTGGGGCTCCTGCTGTCTCTGCCCGACATTCGGGCTTCTGCCCGGGGGCCATTCACTCCGGACCCCGCTCCCCTCGGCTTTACACAAGTGAAAGAAGAAGAAAAAAAATAAAAATACAAGCCTCATTGGGGTGAAGGAGAGGTTTCCCTCCCCGGGAGGGCTCCCTGCGGCCCGGAGAGGCGCGCACGCCTGTCACCCGCACAATGCCAATTGCCCAATTGTCGTGACACCGGTCACAGCAACTTTTCAAGCAAAGCGAAGTGGAACTTGGTGGGGTTTGAAGATGTAACACAATGTGCAGCTGAAACAGTTTCCTGTGACATAACCACACAATGGTCTGGGAATGCTTTCTCCTTTCGCTCATGAAATGGGGGACCGCCACCATCTCCCGGAGACAACGACGTTAAATAATAGACTATTGTATTTAAAAATAACAAATGACACACGCATACTGTGTAAGCGGAGTTGTCCGGTTTTCTAGTAAAAGGAGTAAAAGAGATCAGTTTATAGGGTTCTTTCTGAGCGAGGTGCTTTGCGGGAGCGACCTGTGCGAACGCGGGGAGACGGGGTGAGCTGGGCGAGCCGCTCGTGGAGCTATTCACGGGGTTAAAGCGAAGAGCGGTGAAAAAGGCGAGGGAAAAAGGAAAAAGAAAGAACTTTTCTTTGGCCATCTTCGGGATAAGATCGTTAGTTCAAGCCGCGTGTGGGAGGGGGCGCTGTGGCAATGGATTCTCCAGCGCTCCCGAGAACTTGCAGCGGAATTGTTCATGGAAGCTCCTTCCCTGAGATTTCTTTTAATATTTCGGTCATTACTTTTATTAACACTGTTATCTAACTGTCGGCCCGTAGTACCTGCGCTAAAAGGTGGACTGTTCGCTTGAGTTATGGTCACTTCTTTTCCCCTTATCCTAATACTTTTGCTTCCTATTTGCTTTTCTTTTCAGTTCAGGAAGAGAGCAAGAGTGTATTTAATTTTTAAAATACATTGCAAGAAGGGTCTACCCAGGATAGCGCCGAGAATTTAGACGACTCTCTATAACACTCAAAAGCGCAGAAATAGACCCATATGAAACACACCCCTTGTTTGCAGCTTCCTATTAAAATAAAATAAATTCCCCAGGGCGTCTGTGGCTTCGACAATTTGCACTAATAACGGGCCATGTCTTTTCCAGGATTTACCTTTCTCCTTTTGAGAGGTTATTGGGGGGAATGTGAAAAAAACCCCAACAACTCCAAACTAAAACAAAACAAAACAAAACAAAACAAAAACTAAAGAAGATCTCTAGAAAAACAGATCTGACGCTTGGAAAAGTTGCTTCCCTTATGTCACACTGTTATTAAGATTGTTAGTAATTTTCCACCTAGGGAAATATAAGCAAATATGTATCCGTAGGTATAAGATAAAAGACCTCCAAAGCTTTCCTGGAGCCTACTATTTTCACCTGAAAGGCAGACAGTGTTTCTCAGGGAGAAAACAAGTGTACGATCCACAGGTGGGATAGTTCATCATTCTTAAGGGACAGAGAGACAAAAAAAGAAGGGAAAAAAAAACAGAAAGAAAAAGAAAAAGGAAGTCACACTATTTAGTTTTTGAACGAGCCGCGAGCAATGCAGGCGGTGAGGGCAGAGGCGCGGAGGTCCCGCCGCTGCCCAGCGGAGCCGCGGCCGCTCCCTGCAGCACCTCGGGCTGTTTCGGGGCGGGCGCCGGGAGCAGCCCGTGCCGGGCTCTGCTGGACAACCTCCCTGCATCGGCGGGAGGCAGGGAATGAGGGCGGGTGCCCTCCGGAGCCGCGGGGAGGGCCGGTGGGGGGGTGAAGGCTCGGAGGCCCCCTCGGCCCGCCTGCTGCCGGGGGAAGGAGCGCTCCCCATCCCCCATTCTCCATCCCCGGCCCCGCGGGAGGTAGGCAGGCAGTGCCACGTCTTTGCCTCTGCGTCTGCGACTGGGCCAGCGCGCCTCGCTCGGCAGGGCTGCTCCAGCGCTGGCGGGAGGCTGAGCGCCTTCAGCGCCTGGCGCACTCGCCAAGTGCGTGATGGACAGAGCACAGGGAAAACGGCACGATTTAATTGGACAGTTGCTTTGTTTTAAGGCCTTACGTTTAAATGGATTCTTTGTCACAGGGATAGTCAACAAGTAGGTTTGGGCACTCTGGTAGGCAGGCTCCCGGGAGTGCTTCACCCGGAGCAGTTGTGTATAAATGGAGTTCTCCTACTGGCTCTTCCTCACACTTATGCCAGAGTTAAAACTGTTTCCAGCAATTTTGAAGTCAGTCTGCCTTTCCCATTCTTGTTGCCATCATCCGTTTGATCACCGCTTTTAACACTAGAGAGCACCTGCTCACCTGCTTTGTGCTTTTCTCTCATTCATTCATACATACATTCACCTCCACGTGTGTACATGTCTGTGTGTATCCTTCATCTGCAGACCCACAAACACATTTCTAGATCAAGCCTACTCACACTCCCAAACCAGAAAGTCTTACTCTCTTCTTTAAATAGCCTTCCTGAACAATGAGACCTCTTTGTATCCATTTAAAACTAGGTAGTTTCCTTTCTCAGAACAATCAATTATCCCCATTGTATGTTAAAGCAATTCGAGGTTGATGGAATATTTCCAAAAGTAGACAGAAAAAAAGGGCATAAAACCTGGCATCCTAGTCAGGAAAACTATTACATCTTCATGCACTTAGCAATATCAGGAGGCATTAAAACAAAAACTGTTTAAAACTAATGCGCAATTCACAAACGTACAGGTAGCTTCACGGTAATTTTGAATTTTCTCCCATTAATGGGTAATCAAGGGCAATTGAAGTTTTTACTTTCATAAAATTTAAATTGATATTTCCTTTAAGTCAATATTAAACTCACACTCTCCCTTGCATTTAATTAAGGAATTACTTCAAAACTTTTTTTTCCTTTTTTCTTTCCTGATTCTTTACTTCCAAATTTTACTCCAAGTTAGAATCTTTGAGTTTGGGGGGGGAAAGTTCTTCACAATATTAGTCCCCTATATATAAAAGTTAAGAACCCTCCCAAATATTACTTTGAATATTGTAACAAGCAAAAAAAAAAATGTATTGATATTTCTAACTAATTAAAAAATGCTATCTACATTTACTCGTGGTCTCACTGCTTTTCTTGGCTTCGTAGCAACACTGGAGTAGACTGCCAGTTGAAACAAGTTTACAGCCTTTCCTCACATCACGTAAAGGAAAGGCAGACAGACCATCTGGCCCCTAGTTTTTCAACCTAGAGCTGTGCAGACAGTAACTTTTGTCACAGAAAGGCTGGTCACTATTTTATCAATGAGAAATCTAAACATGTGCACATTTATTCTCATACATCTGACCCATTTCCATCATAAGGGGCACAGAATGAAAATTCACAAAAAAGTTGTGCTTTCATTCCTTCTGATATCAACATGACTTTAAGAATGACATGAACTGTTCACTTTGCTGTGTGTTTGACTACGCTCAGCACAAGAGTAGGACCTTGTAGCTAAAATACTGTGTCCAGGCTGAACCTTCAGTCTAGGGAAGGTTTGGAGAGATTGTATTGTTTTGCTTGTAGTAAGATAGCTGTGAAAAAAAATCTTGACTCAGGTCTTCTAAAACATCTGAGTTAAACTAATGCCAATACAAACTAATCAACAGATTTTCCTCAGTTTTCAGAAAGACATTTTATTTTTCAAGTATAGGTTCTAGAAATTTAAAAGAACAAATCTCTTCATGCTTATCAAGAGGCAATGAATTCTGCTTTATGCAGCCCAGCTTTAAAATATCTGACCTTTAAGTGTATCACCAAAAGAGAAATAGTGCAATGATCCTTTTTTTGTTTTGCTTGGATGTTCCCCAGTTGTGAATTAGTGAAGTCCTAGAAGGTTGTGCCTCCTCTGCACTTCTGAACATGGACATTTGAAATTTGTTGAGAATTATGTGATGACATTATCTTAAATGCCAGAGGTACACAAAGTTTAAATTTTATTTTGCATGGAAATAAAATGCATGCAAATGCACCCAATTTTTTCATCTGGGGTCCATTTGGTTGAGTCCATATGTATGAAAGATAGGAAGTGATAAGGATGGGAAGAAAAAAACCCAAATAATTAACCAGCAACTTCCACTATGACATATTTTCTCAAGTAATTCTGTCCTGGGATCATCATGATCATAGTGTTCTGGTCTTTTAATTTTTTAATGCTGTTGGAGTCTCAAAACAAAAGTAACCCAAAAGTTTCTCTCTTTCTCTCACGCTTTCCCTCCCTTGCAGTGAATCCTTTACCATCACTTAGTTGAGATTTTCTAGAAAGTAATGTTGTGCCAGATGCATCATGACTTGGCAATGGTGGACTTGCCTTTGTGACCTTCAAAGGGAATAATCCCACCGGAAGAACTTTATGAGCTCTTTCTTGTTTGAACTCCAGTCAACAGTCAGACATGTAAAAAATCCTTCGCTATAGGTTAGCAAGATTTCCTTATAAACTAATGAATCTTATTCTGTAAATATGCTGTTTTAAGAAATTGTTCAGCACTCTTCTTGTAAGAATATATAATAGGTCTTTGGCTTTGCACAAACACAGTTTATACAATATATGCATTTGCAAATCAGTTAATTTCTTTTTCATGCTGTTTTGTTTTGTTTCCAGCACCTCTTGTGCTCCAGTTGAATTTATGAACCTTATCAGATTTATGAGGTCTATCCACTAAAAATATTTCCATGAACTTGATTAAAAATTATGTATAAAGGGAAGAAACATTAATTCTAATCCTTGTCAAAAGTACAGGATATAGAGGAATCTTTTCCCTGTAAATATGTTTGGTTTAAACATGCAACTGAAAGAAGAAACAGTACACTTATTATGCTGTGCTCTTCTTATTATTTACTTGTTCTGGTTTTACCAGAACTGATTATCTGATTAATGGAATGGTCTCTTTCAGCTCTCTTAAAATAAGAGATGTTGCTTTAGTGTTGCTTGAAATAATTGTTAGTCCACTAACGCTTGAAACTGATCTATGACATTTACTCAGAATTAGTCTTTTACTTGTCTTTTGCTCCTTTCGTTTTCCACTTTTAACATCACTGCTCAGTATTTTGGTCAAAGGAACATGTAAGCTGTGGTTGCTGCTTAGCTTTCAGACTCGCAATAAAATTCATAGGAAAACTCATTGAATTTTTCTTTTTTAAAAGAAGTAAATAATACTTTTATCGATATTTAAGATTACACTTTCATATTATGTAGGAGATCAAGACTCCATAATTCCAGGTGCAACACAAATGCACAGCTGAAAGGACAGCTCCTAACCTTCACAGTAAATAGGACGCATATATAAAAATACCAGTGAGGAGGTATTAATACTAACAGAGTTTTACAGATCTGTTAGTAAGTTCAGAAATATAAATTATGTTTTTCAACTGAAGACTTTCAGTTAAGTCATAAAAACGATGACAGGCACAGAAGAATCAAAGAAAATGTTAAGAGGTGAAAGGCTGTGGAAGTAATCGACTTTTCCAGCCAAGAGGCAAGACTAAGTGCACAGCAGGACTGGACTAACACGGATGACCACTGAGTGCACACACAATGTGAAACTTTACACAGAATGAGCCGTGAGATGAAGCAAATTAAAGACTTCTCCCAAATCCACCGTGCATGTATCTTGGGTTTTTGCTCTTGTTGGCAGCTTGTTGTTTGCTCTCAAAGAGCCAAAAAGACTTCTCCTTTACATGGGTATAGATTCACTCTTTCTACCAAAAGGGGACAAAGTGTTAACTACCTTGCTGTAGGATGTCATCAAGTAAACATTGTCACTGTAATTACACTCAGACCTGACTTCATCATTTATCCTGGTCGGAGAAGAAAATTCAGCAAAGCACATGAAAACATCAGCCGTTAGCCTGTTCTCTTTACTACTGTCATTAAAAAATGCATTAAGAATTACTTCCTTCACAGAGCATTTGTATTTCACTTTTTTATTACATTTTTAATATTTAATTATTGATATTTACAGCAAAACTAACTTCAATTAGTTATTTAGAGTATTTTGAAACTGGTCACTTGATCTTTCTTGATTCTTTAAAACACACCTGGGGGGCAATATCAACAGGAGAGGAAATTCAGCTGAGTGACCAAAGGTTGGATTGCACACCAAGACAATCATAGAGTGGTTTGGGTTGAAAGGGACCTTAAAGATCATCTAGTTCCAAGCCCTCTGCCATAGTAAGGGACACCTTCCACTAGACCAGGTTGCTCAAATCACCATCCAACCTGGCCTTGAACACTTACAAGGATGGGACATCCACAGCTTTGAGAAGGTAGATTGTTACTTTGGCTTATACACTTGAAAATTTTATACTTTCAAACATTAGTTTTTTGTTGAGTTCCCCAATTAAAAATTCCTTTTCTATTGAGCAAGTAATTCTGCGTAATATGTAAGTTTTAGATTTCGCCAGACAAATATAAAAATGTTCTATCAAATAAGATATACATATAATAATAAATAGTTTCAAGCATTAGTGCACTCCCTGTTTCATCCTAGAAGCTGTATATAGAATGCAAAATTTGCATAAAATTTTGTGATAGAGCTCAAAACCAATATACAAACAGAGCATATTTTACAAATCAGGAATGTGTGCTCTCTGGACCAGCAAGAGGGATTCCAGGTAAGCATATCAGGATAAAATCTGTCTCAGCTCACACCCCCTTCATTTCCATTTGACAAAATTAATTTCTCATGGGAGTATGACAGGAACTGTGTTGATCACCATCCAGTCTGCATGACCAAGGGCTCAAGCCTGTAGGCTGCACTGTGGAGGGCACTTCCTCCACCGTGTAGACCCAAGTGTTGTGCAGGGATTAGGGCCATGGACACTGCTCTGATGGGGCCATGGACACATACAGGGGATCACAGGATGGCCACTGGAATCAGCTGTGTGGGGAAGCTGCTCTGATGACAGGTCAGAACCAAAATACTACACAGGGTAAATTCCTGAGGTTAAGATCTGTCTGAAGAATCTGCACCGGCAGCTTGGCCTTGATTTTAGGGAGTATTTTGGCATTGCTTCAAGAGGACTTCTGGGCCTCAAAGACATTTCCAAAGTTGTTTCAAATAGTTGCTGTCTCAGAGAACAGCTATGTTGCAAATGGTATTTTACTGTAAAGGTTATTCTGGGAAATTCAGGGCTGAGAATTCCTACTTTAGCACCAAGAAAATTGCTAATTAAAAACAGAATTATAAAAGACCTAGCTGAAAATAATATGATGCAGACAGATCACCATGGCTTCTGTAAAAGAAATCTGTGCCTCTGAAAGATATTCACATTCTTTGTTCACATTAATTATTGGGTGTGATAACTAGAGAGTGAATACAAGAAGATTGGAAGACATGATTTATTTGGACTTTCACAAAAGATGACAAAATTCATTCTGTAAATCTCATTAAATGGTTAGGTTCAGTAAATAGGCATGGACTTTCTTATCAACAGGTCTATCCACTCATGGATTCTTGCTGTTCTCAGTGTGGCAAGAGCTAAGAAACTTGGGATAATTTTCAACTTCAAATTTTCAAAACCCACTTCACCTTTGTGATTGTACCTTAGCCAACAGAGCAAAGTATTCTGTATAAAGTGCAACACTGATTTACACAGTGACATAGTAATTGTGCTATTATTTTTACCTATTTTTTAGTGCTTTAATAAGTCTGATTGTTTTTCTGAAAAAAAATTATCTAAGTTTTCTTTTTTCCTAAACCGACTCTATCTCTTCAATCTGTCATCGTACAGGCTTTTCAGTGTCTAGAGTAATTTTGTTCATCTGCCTCTGCTTTTGTTAGTAACTTCAGCAACTAATTACAATTTTGGGCAAAGAAAGTCTTTGTTCAAGATCCTCATTCTTTACGCAGCAGCGCCAGAACACCCAGACTTCCCAGAGCTCCTCCAGGAAGAAAATAAAATGACAAAGACCAAACTTGGTATTCCTGTGATGTTAAAAAGCCTTCAAAAGATCAAAATGAGAAAGAGAAGGAGAGGAAGGGAAAGAAGAAAAGGAGAGTGAGAGAGCTTTCGAGTGAATTCTGTTTTTCAGATAAAAAAAAAAAAAGAGGAAGATAATATTTATTTAACAAAGAGAAGATTTGTCCTCCAGAGAAATGCTAGAAAAAACAGAAGTCCTCCACATGAATTCACATTACCAGAGGACTCAGTCAATTAGGAACAGAGCAGATACTTTTTATCTCAGGGACATCAAACTGATTTAACCTGGATTCTTTTCCAGCATCCTGGTGCCTGCTGCGATCCATATTCATCCAGCATTACTAAACAGGGATGGCATAAACCTAACCCATGTTGACACAGACAGCATTTTCCCCTGTGACCTAGAATGTGTTTACCTGGTACTTTGGGAGCCGGTGTAGATTCAAAAGCAAAGTAACTTTGTTCCTGAGGTGTGACACTAAAACTGATAAACTCAGCTGACAGCTGAAGATGGGGCATCTGCATGGCGCAGCAGCAGGACATATGGCTCAGTGTTTAGGGTCAGCATTAGCTCAAGGCACTCTTCCTCCAGAACAATTTGATGGGCTTGTGCATTTCTGAGAGGTCTGGGAATGTGTGAAAATACCCTGTAGGCTCTGTTTTTCCTAAAGGCCATGAGTTTTCCTTTTCTGCTTAACCTCTCAGATCTTCCTCTAATTCAGGAGAGTCCTTAGTCTGCAAAGGGAATGTTGCGTGTCCTCTACCTTGTCCTCAAAATAAATGTTTCTTTAATAATTGAAATCCACTAGGAATGATGACTGCGGCTTTGTTTCCTCTCTAAATTCCAAAGAGGAAACCTTTTTCATGCCTGTGAAAATCTATGGAATAAAAATTGCCAAAATATGTTGAGGCTCTCTTTAAAATGCGTGTATCTGAAATGATCAGGTGTGATTCCCAGCTACCATAATCTAGTTTACGAGTAGGGAGACAATTTCTGCTGGCAGAGATTTTACCCATAGCTATTCTGGAGAGTTATTTGTGTGGAGATCACAGGACGTTTTGTCCTGGAGTGTCTGGTACACAGGCATCTAAGAAGGACTGGGCAAAAGGAGGAGAGAAGGAATGTAAAAGAAAACGCAAAATAATAAAAAGCAACAAAAACCATTCATGACATATCTGTTTCCAATTTTTCTTCTTAACAGATCTGGGTTTCTGGTAGGCTATTCTGCTTATGACTAAACAAACTCTTTGGGAGTGCTTCTGGTCTGTATGGTCAGAAAATGTTCAGTGCTTACATGCCTTTTGGCTCTTAATGTTTACTTGTTCGTAAAAAATTTAAACCAATTTCTTTTTTTTTTTTTTTCTTTGCAACACAACCAGAGATACACCAAAAATTTTGCAAGATTGTGTTAATTTTGGTGAGTGCTTCACTTTGAAAAGAACCTTGTAATTTTTTTAAAGAATCAGATATTTCCTTTTGACTTTTTTTTTTTTTAAGACAAGCATTTCAATTATTTAATTTGAAATAACATTCCATTTTGAAATTTCCTTTCAATTTTTTTGAGAAAAACAGTTTTAAATGGTTTTGGAAGCCACATAAAATATTTTGGGTTGCATCACTTTTGCAATGTTTCATGAAGCTATCAAAAAGAAAATAGTTTTTAATTTGATCAAAAAGAAACACTTTCCTTTTTTGCTTGGCTTTCTTTCCTGTGAACTGCCAGTGAACCAGAATCCATTTTTCTCCCTGTTTGACCTATTGAGAGTAAATGAAGGATTATAAAGAAGTTAACTAATATGTTTTTCTCATTTTTTTTTACACCTTTTAGAGGCTATTTAATGTCACAGATGAAATTTAACTTTCACAGTATTTCTATCATTCACGTATCTCTAGTGCTGAGGAGCAAGACTGGGGTGGGTCACTTTGGGTTCCACATCTCATGAGAAGACAGAGCTTTGATGACGATCTAGATCTCTTTTCCTGCTTGCAAGCAACCTGAAGAGACAAAAGGGTCTTTTAAATGCATGAAGACAGTTTATATGGAATAGAAAGGAGAACATTTAACTTTATAAACAAAGAAACAGTTTCTCCCTCTCATAGGACTGAATATACACATATATAAAGGAAGAAACGTTTATAACCAGCTTCACTCATCTCTCCCTGTGTGATGTTAGGTGGGTACTTGCTTCCGGGTTTGGTCTCAGTCAATTTAGTAACTTTCTGGGTTGCAGCAAGCTTTGTGCAGTCCTCTCTGATCCCTAGGAAGTTTTCTTCCTGTCGCCAAGGGAGCCTGGCTGTGCATATGTTCCCTGCTCCTTTCATGAACATCTCCTGAACAGCAGGCTCCCATCTCCTCACTAGGGCTCTCATTCTATTCTCTTCTCTTCTCCCCACTAGACCCTGAAGAAGCCTGGGAGCTCCTCCTATCCTCCTCCTCCCACCCAGTCCTCAAGCATGCTCATCTGCTCTCCAGGGAAAGGAGGAATCTCTGCTCCCTCCAGGGGGTCCATCTGACCTAGTCACTCCCTTTTTAAAGGAACGGAGAACAAAAAGTAAAACAGATGCTGTCCAAAATAAACCTTTTCACATGCCAGAAGAGCAAATCAGCACATCTCCCAGGCTTGGGTCTCTCAAAGCCCCATCATGTGGATACTTAGGCTCTCCAGCTGTTTGTTTCCTGTGTATGGAGCGATGAGACCGTGTTATGGTAACTTCTGCACAAACTGGCCAAGATCCATTGGAACTTTTAGATCCAAAGCTTTTACCCATTTCCAGATTGCAATTTGCTCATTGCATTTTGCACAAGACATGAAAGCAGTGAGAGTTAATCCAAGCCTGTTTGTTTCTCTTGCACGCTAATGAAAATAGCCTGGGCTGCATGGCCATCGGTGTCTAACACGGTGTGCCTACGGGCTGCCTAAAAATCCTTGTGCTACCATGCAGGGGCTTTGATAACCATGCTGGACTTTTCTGAGTACAACCATCTCTTTCTTATCCTTCCCCCAAAACGTGCTAATTGCTACTAGCTTGGTAGCAAGCCCAAGCTGAAGTCCTGTGCAGCAGCCTGATCCAGCCTGAGAGTGTCTCAGTGTCTGTATGGACTTGGGCCAGTAATTTATGGCAGAATTAGAGAGAGAGCAGGGCAAAGTTGAGAAACATTTTCAACATTTTTACTGTTGTATCTCACTGTCTTGCTATGTTCAGGTGTCTTATTTTCCTTCATGGAAGATTAATGGAACTGACTGATGACGGTTTCATGCAGTTTAGGGCCAGAAAGGATTATTAGATCATCTTAGCCTGACATCCCATGCATTACAGCCCATAAAAGGTATATGCACATGACATGGTGCAGTGCCGTGTGGAGATACACGCGCTACCTCTGAACAAATTAGCTCAGCTACAGGAAGCAATAAAGCTGCATTAGACTGGGAGCAGTGCTGAAAGCGCTGCAGCTAACGGAGTCCAGGCGCGGCAGCTCCCGGCTGTGCTCTCTCCAGGACCCAAACTGTCAATGCCAGACATGGCTCAGACGCATCTAATAAATTCCCTCTAGCAAGGAAACTATTTAGATTTAAACTTTTCAGTTTTTAGGGATGCTAAGCTGTGTTTTGCGGGAGAGATGAAGATCATGGCACCGCAGACTGGAGGGGATTTCTCCATCAATGCTCCTCACAGTATCGCTACGAGGAAAGCAAAACCTCGTTAAATCATTGCCTGGTCAGAGGCTTGTGTGAGGTGACCCACAGCAGTTCAGGCCAGCTTTGTGTGTCGGGTGACCCCTGTCACAGGCTATCCCTACCCACAGTCTGTGCAGAGGGACCTGGCAGCCCAGCTTTTTGGCTTAGAGTCCTGTTTAACTGGTCTCACAGCCAGTGCTTGACAGCTAAGGTAGTGTGTAGAGACAAAACCACCTCTCTGCTTCCACTCAATTATTCTTGTTTTATAAGGCTGTGGATCATGTCAAGTTTATTTTTATTTTTTTCCATACACTAGCCCTGGTATTTGAGGTGGTTAACCCATGGTATCTTTAAATTGATCCTTTTGCCATAGTTTTCTAAAGCAGAACCACTCAGTGTACAGGCACAATTATCATTCTTTATTCCCAAGTATATTACTTCGTAATACATTACTATTATTAAATAAATTGGAGGTGAGGGATGGCATTTTAAGCAGAACATTTGGATCATTCTTGATGATCCTCTCCATTATCTACCTCACTAATCTTTGAGTTATCTGCAAAACTTATTAACAAAATTTTTATACCATCTTTTAGATGACTGGCAAATGTATGAAATAATATGGCTAAAAAAATTCCCTAAAGAACAGGTATATCTCATCTGAGATCTTTCAGTGAGCTAATTTTAACCTAATCTGTGTAGTCTCTGTTAATTTTAAAGTGTCTTGTGTTTTGGAGAAATCCAGAATTATTATGCTAGTACACATTGATTAGACTTGTAGTCTTGGCAAAAATGGTTGTTTGGTCACAATTTTTTACCCAAGCTTATCTGTAAACAGAATCCTAAATTTAAAGTCTTTTAGTTAAACCAAGTTGAGTGATCTTCCATCAGAATTGTATTAGCACAGAAAATTTTTCAATAACTTGAAAATTCCCCATTTTTCGTGTATTTACAAAACATAATGGTGGTTGCTTGAAAGTATGATTAGTTTTTATGCAGCTTTTGCCTGTAAAAGAATTTCATAAGCTATGTTAGTTTAAAATTATATAATTTCAGCCCATATTTCCTCGTGCCACCCTCTGAAGGTGATAAACTCAGTCCCTGGCACTTTATTGAATGTACTTGATGTAGTGTTTTGTTAAAATGACACCCCCAAAATATTTCTACACAAAACATACACCTAGCTACAGTTTGCAATCTAGAGTAAACATACATAACCTAGAGATTTTTCTTGGTCCCCTACATTTAAATTCCTTTTGATATTTTGTGTTGTTGTAGTTATGGCAATCTGAAGATATATTCAGTGCAAATTTTGCAAGGAAAGGGGATATTTCTAATAAATTAAGGGATGCAACTGGAAAAAACAGACAAGCTTTTGGAGATGCAGTCCTTTCTTCAGGTTGAGTATATTTCAACTTGTGGTTTATAATGCTTTGTTATTTACTCAGGTTTTGTATTAATATTTTATATTCTATTTTGTTTTCAATCTTCTTTTAACTAGGATATCTTCTAGCTCAGTAAAATCTGTTTTACTTGTGAACTAGGCTTGCAGGTATCCTGGATTTTATTTTTTGACAGGCCTCATATTTTGCAAATACTTACCACTTTAAGTATGTGGTTGCAATGACTGTTTCATTGCAAAATATACAAAAAATAGCAAACAAAACCTATATATATGTGTGTATTTATATATACATGCAAATAATTTGGTTATAAGTTCAGCCCTGCACAGGGTAAATACAATCAGATCATGATATCTATACCTAGGAAACAGTTTGTTTTATGTTAGCAATTAACTCTTAGTTAATTTAAATAAGATCCAAAACTGATTTATCTTTTTTGAGCTCAGGACTTTGTGCAAAAAAGATATTAACATTTATTATTTTTAGAAATGCTGGAAATTTTTTTGATGCATGAGATGATGAGCAAGCTTCTTCCAGGATGAAGTCACCCCTACTAAAAGTTTTAGCTTTGTTACACATTAAGGACAGATGTTATGGAACAGTACAGGCTGCTATCTACCATGAGTAGGTTTTGTATTGTGGATTCTACAGACTGGCCGGTAGATTTTTTTATTTTACTTCTCTTTTTTATTTTTTTATTATGTAGATGTTTCATGTTTTCAGGCATAACATTTGCCTCCCATTCTGACCTTTCAGAAACAACTAAGAATGTCTTTGATGTGAAGACCTTGTCTGTGCCTTTCCCCCCCATTTTATACTTATGGGAGAAGCTGGAAGTTTGAAAAGCTATTTTAGTCATGACAGATATCCTACCATATTTCCAGCACCAAATGCAGAATATTTCTTCTCGGGCAAGAGCATCTCTGTCTGCTATTTTAATTATCTAGGCTCCACTCACTAGTACACTAAATGGTTAAAAATGTGTTCCTTATCTGACCCGTTTTGCTTACATTAATGTGCGGAGGATACCATAAAACTGGTTTCAACACTTGAGGATATCTACTATGATTATCCTGTTACCACCCTCTGTCTTCATGGTTACATTAATAGCAACCTAATACCTTACCTAGAGATTATTCCATCCACTACTGAGACGGTATCCATTAGAATCATGCAATCTGCCTCTGTCCAAACTATTTGTGTACTCCACCGAGTACACACTTTCTCTTTAGACTGCTGGTAAAATTGTTTACAAAGAAAAGAAGATATATTGGTATAAAGAGACCTTAAACTTTAGGAAACATAGTTTTCAGATTCCTGGAAAAAGGAGGTTTTTCTTACAGAATTGCCACAAGTAATGGAGAAAAAGGAGAAATTTAATGATAATGACCAATTAATAATTGCTATCACATTTTTCCATCAAAATATATTGCATTGAGTTAATAGGACTACAAGGGAATAATTAAGTAAAAAAAAAAATCAGGATTCATAATGGCATAAAAGCTTGTGTAATCACAAAGTAAAACCATCTCATCCTTACAGAAGCATATGTAAAAGCACACATTAAAGCAGTTTCACTTTCATGAAAGCATACCTAAGTCCAGAAACAGGAAATATGAAAGTTTTAGATTTTAGAAAGTAGCGAAAAACTATGACATTTTATTGATCTCCTCTCATACAGGATATAAATAAATAATATTACTAAAAAAATGCAGAAGTGAGATATGTGTTTGTTCTGTCAGGTATGTAGTGGCACAGACGTGCCTTAGAAACTCATAGGAGAAATGTCCGAGGGTGGATGGCCGAAGTGGAAGCCCTGCCACAAATACACAGATCAAAAATTCAGACCTTATGGTTAATTAGGTGGTGCTGAACAACTGAATTGTAGCCAAATCTAGCTGTCTGTGACATGTTAAAGGGGGTGTGAAACACCCGTCTGTCTATTGAGTCCCAGGATTGGAATGGTGATGCTTCTGAATAAGAAAAAAAATTCGTGTTGGTCCTTACCTTCCTCCTCCATCTTTGAAGTCTGCATTTCTACTCAGTGCCTGTTGCAGCCTGTTCAGTTTCACTATACTGTGCTCTGATTTCATCTCCCATATCTGTGCCATCCACACAGCGAGCAGATATAGCCAGGATGTCGCACTTGGGGAGTGTAGCAGCTGTGCAGATCTACCATTTCTTTTAGCATCTGCAAGAGGCAGAGCACAGGGCATGGGGTGGACTGCCTGTGCTGGCAAACACCTCTAAGAACAAATGAGCTGCTTCAGCTTTGAACTTGTTGTTAATCATGATGCCAGTCTAAATTCCTGCATTGGTAGGGTAGTTTTTCTTCATCCCCCAACACTGAGTTGCAGTTGTGGGCCATGGTTTTGCTCTAAACAAGTGACCTTTACATTCCTTTTCTTCTGCAAACAATCAACAGAAATCTAAACATGTGCATAACAGAATATTATAAGAACAGAGCTCTAAATTTAGAAGTCATGCATTTGGGATTTCAAAGCTGCTTCAAGTGCTGTTAGTACTTTTGGCAGCCCAGATTTATGTTAATTACATGAGGGTTGCTGGAGATGTCTCTTAGTGTCTGGACATTTTTGCTTGTACTCTGTCTGTCTCGGTTTCCTGCATGCCACAGTCTTCAACCGAATGTCAAATTTTCATTGCAGCACTGAAATAATAATTCCACACAAATTCTAAGGGGCCAGAGAGAGCTGTATTGCATAGCTTAGGTTTCTGCTGCAGTATGGACTCAGTATTAAAAGCCATTTAACATGTGACTACTGCTGAAGGAAGGAGGCACAGCTGGCAGCTGCGTGGATGAGCAAGCACATTGAATGAGGACATTTTTCAAGCACTGGTTGGGGAGAGAGAAAAATATGCAAATAATTTCTTTGGCAGTGTTTATTTATTTATTTTGGAGCTCACCCTATTGTTTATCATCATGATAGTTTTTGACAGATCATGTGTTGTGGTTACTTTGTATTTCAGAGGCGGATGTTCTGATATAAGGGATTTTGCCCACCCCACTTATTAATAGCAAGGGGTAATAAACTTCCATAACTGCACAATTTATCATATCATATGTTACGCCTTGTCTAGGGTGAATATCTTCATCCCTGAAAAGATAGATAATAAATAGACAATAACTTACCATAATTTGTGACAGCCTGTCTTTGCCAGGAAATGTGATGGCCAAGCTGGGCAGATCACTTGGACTGTGCTGCACAAAGCCACCTGATTACTGGATGTGTTTGAATAAGAATTTGTGAATGCCCAACCAGTGCAGTCATTCTCCTCCTATAACAAAATGTGGCAAATGAAAAATACATTGCATTTCTGTGCAAACCTTCTCCTTCTTGTCCCAGGTGTTTTGCTTCAGTCCCATATGGGATCAAGGACAACTGATCAAAGAGGTGTAGCAAAAAATCTGCTTCAGTCAAAACATCAGCCTTGTAATGTCCAAGCCTTGTATCAAATCTTGCATATATTCATGGAAGCTTATGCTTCCAGGAGAACTTAACAGGAAGAGGTGATGGTCTGTGGATCCTGGCCTTTTTCACACTACCATTCCCTTAAAGTCTGTGGTGACATAGGTCAACCACTGGCTACACAGGAAAGCGGTCTCATCAGGATTCAGGGTAGCAAAATGGCATTGCCATATTACAGGTCCAGACAGGGAGGGCATTAGTGTCCAATTAGCAGAGCTTGGTTAAAAGAAAGCATGAAGGCAAGGTGGAAAACTCTTATTTGGCTAGAAGCTGGCTCAGAGATTCTCAATGGCTGCAGAGAATACTGAATTTTCTTGGGATGCAAGGGCCAGGAGAATGGTGGGAACTCTTGCAGTGAAAGTGAGATGGAAAGGGGGAAAAAACAGAATGAAATTAAGAGCCAAGAGGAAAACCCTGGAGACAAAAGGTTTTGGGTTTTTTTTTGCTTTTGTTTTTTGTTTTTTTTTTTTCTCCTGCCCAAATAGGTTGTCTTCTTTGGGCAAAATGATCCAATGGCTGGGAATGCCTTACTTGCACACGAAACACCATCCCTCAGCAGTACAGGCTCACCAGGAAAGGGGAAGGGAGACAGCATACCCAGGACTACTTGCTGCCTCCAGGAACTGCCTATTTCGCCATGTTTACAGCTGACCCTGTTACGCTGCAGGGAGTTTATACCACATCATACCTATACAAAGCACTGCTTTCTACTGATGACATGCCTTCTTTAATTTAACCTGGCAGAACTAACTGTCTTAAAATTCTTCTGGCTGTAAAAAATACTGTCTGTGTCTGTCTGTGGCAGCTGATTGGAATATTCTCTTTACTCTTTAAGTACTACCCGGGGTATTGGAAGCAGATCTGAAAGAGCTAGTGCTAGTAACCCCAGCAGATGCCTGAAGCACAGCGTATTCATAAGCTGAAGTTGCCCTTCCGCTAGTTCATGTGCACACCTGGAAAGGGGCATATTTTCCAGCAGGGGAACTCCCATCTGCTCTGCCCTTCAGGTCCCATTTCTCTAAGGCAGCTAAGAAAATCGCTTCCGAGGAATAATACATTAGCATGTGTTTTTAACCTGGAACAGATCTAGATCTGCTAGTAGGCATATTATAGAACTCATGTGTGTGTGCAAGCAGTTCTCTGGATGTAATTTGTACAAGCAAAGCCATGGCTTGATTCTTCAGTTATGAGCCTTTGGTTCTTGGACTACAGCTGGCAAAGATGAATTTATAGAGATGGCTGAGGGTACTGAGCCCACCTTCTTTCATTCACACTGCCCCTTGCAGTGAGTACTCTTGTCCTCATGGTGCCAAAGCTGGGCTGCACCCTGTCCTTTGTTTCCCTCGCCTTATAATCAGGCCTCTGTTTGCTCCACGCTTATTTGTACGAGACCTCATTGTTCAGTGATTTCCAAAATATGGTCTGAAGGCTTGTAATAATACTGGGTACAATTATTTATACACAAAACTCTTTACAAAGCAGAGGATTATGAACCATGTCACTGGCTCCCATTAAAAGTGGAATCCAGCTACCACTCAACTAATTAACATCATGGTTAGTTTTTTGTTTTTTTTTTTTTCTTTTAAAAGCCTATTTCTCTGCTTTTACAAAAAATGAGGATGTTTGAAAATTAACATTTTAGTCTACTTCCTCTCTGAACACAACTCTTTCTAACTCAGTCTCCCTACACCTGTCTCAGATCAGCCCCCTCCCATCTTCAGTCTACAAAAATATATGCAAAGGTCAAAACAACAAATTGCTAGGAGATTGCTGGAAATAGAGCATTTAAATAGGAAATGAAGTTTTCTAATCTGTGTATGCCCTGTCCCTGTAAGGGCAGAAGGTTTTATAATGGTGAAAGCACAAGTCAGTAGAACCTTGCCATGTGGCCTGTCTCTAAACTGGAGACAAGAAGGGTGAAAATAAAGCAGTTGCACAGAAATTGCAGTACAGCAATTGCATGTAAATTGTATTGCAGCTAAGGAAATTGGGGAGCATTGCCCCAGTGTGTTTACAATGTTGAATCTCTCAGTCTGTGGTGCAGGGCAGGGTACCCATGAGGCTGACTTCCGTCTGACTGTTGGTAGAACTCACCCAGCTTATACAAAAAACGGCAGGAAACAAGTATAAGCACTGGCTGGTAGAGAGGAAGGATGGAATATTCCCTGGCCAAGTCTTTTTCCTGAATAAACATGTGAGCAGAGTCGGGGGTCCTTTAGTTGGTCTTTTTTTTTCCTTTTTCAGAAGGAATCGTTTCTTCTGGGCCAGCTACAGATGCTGTCTAGGGGCACTGTGCTGTGGCAGACAACGAAAAGTTTTGAAGACGTTAGTGGAAGGGATGCTTTTCTGAAAATACATATGGAAGTGGAAAGATTAAGCTTTTCACTTGAGAGAGTGAAGATTTACTTAAGTGTAAGTAAGACTACAAATGACCACTGGGTAATTTATCAGTATGGAATATCTTAGAATGAGTAACAGTCTAGATTCTTAAGGCCTTGTGCTCACAAAATCTAATGTTACGTATTTCAGCAGATTTCATCCTTCTCTAGTGTCAGTGGATGATGATTAAGCCAAATGAAATCCACACCCTCTAACCTTGTTGAATAAAGTCTACTATTAATCTTCTCATAGGGTAATAGATTCTTTTCTTTCTACAGGTATGGAAAGAGAAAAAGGAAGAGGAAAGTAAAGGACAGGGAAGTAAAGAAAAGTTGTACAGAAACAAATACGAATGTTTCATCTGTCATTCAGAAACCACTAATGTCAAAACATATTATATTGCTTTTTAGGAGAATATTTTGCAGCCCTAGATTGTAGAGACATATGTTTTGATCTGTTCTCTGACACTTTTTATGCTTCAGCAACAGAAAAATAGAATTTTTCTCACTATATGACATTCATGTTATTATATTTATATTATATTAACAGTACTGATGTTGCCATTATAGTGTCTTTTTTTTCCCTTACACCTCTGTTAAATGATATGTAACTTCAGCCTTGAGGAATTCTGTAGTTTGACCCACTGAAAGACTCTGTTGTCAAAGACTAACATTTAGATGCCACAGGTCCCCAAAATTGAAGCTTAGCTGTTGCCTGAGCAGATTTAATGGAAAAAGCTGTACATTTATGTTAAACCCTTTCAGCTGAACTGGTGGGAAATAGTGGTAGTTACAAGTATGTGGCAGAACCAGTGTCACAAACTATTTTTATGTGGGTGACACTCTGTGCTTTGGAGTAATTTATGCATTCATTTCCAGTTGATATTTCTTGCTAATGGCATCAATTCAAAACATGATTTTTCACAAGATCATTTAAAGTTTGAGGAAAACTCTTAAGAACCTTCCATTAAAAAGTCTTTGAGAATTAGTTTTTATGAACTTCTTTTGGATATTTGGGAAAAATGAATCAACTAAATCATTGTTCACGTAAGCTTTAATTGCTTCAAAAAAGTTCTACAGGTTTGTCAGGCATCATTAACCTTCAAAAAAATCTTTTCCCCAATATTTCATGTTTATCCACATGCCCAATAATCAGAGGTCCATCTTCTTTTTAGATTACTTTTCCTATCCTTTATCAATCACTGATTTTATCAGTAGTTTCAGATTATTGATAGAAAGACTAAGTAGGAAGGAATAAGAACTGATCAATAATATTTCCCATCTCATCTTTTTACTGAACAGTTAGAAAGATTTTTAGTTTGTTTAATGAAGGTTACATTTCACTATTATTTTGATTTCTTCAGTAGATATGTGGTATTTGGTCAACAGAAAAACGATTCTTTGCTACACTGCTTTAAGTTTTCCCCCACCACATTGTTGCTCTTTTCTGTGTATGTTTTCTGTTTGGTTGGTTTTCTTTTTTGCTTTTTGTTTTTTCATTTTTCATTTTTCTTTTTTCTTTTTCTTTCTTTTTTTCTTTTTTTTTTTTTTGTAAAAAAGTCTTATGAGAAAATGCATAAAGCAAGTTTCTCTAAATCCATATTCAGTAGGTTCAGTTATATTACTCTTCCTAATTATTTTTTAATCATATCATGCTGAGTACTTGATTAATCTGTGGTCAGTGTCAGGTTACAGGGCCTGTAATTGCTATGGTCTTCCTGTTTATTTTTTCTAAAATACGGACACAATAACATGTCAATTTTGGGGAACATTCCCAAATTCCTAGAAAAACAACCTTAATAATCAAAGGTGTTCTTTCATTAGTTCTTTTAAAAATACATATTTTTTAGAGTTAATGATTTGAAAATGTCTAGCTTTAACAGATGCTGTCTAATATCCAGGTAATAAATTTTCCCTCTGAAAGTGTTTCATCATCATAACACTCTCTACGTATATAATCTGGTTTTCTTCCAAACACAGTTTTGCCTTCTTGCATTAATTCTTGGCAATTTCACCATTTCTATTTTTCAGGATTTATATTCCTTCTCGTAATATTCCAAGTATCCCACCTAATTGGCAGTTGAGTAATAGCCCAATGGGACTGTGCTTTAATTTAAAGAATCCTTCAGATGCAATTACTCCCATCACATTTATGTCTAGTGTCAAAGTACAAAAGAGGGAAGCTAATATTTCCAACCCCTGAAAGACTCATATGAAAATGATTTTTGATATTTAGAGAAAAAATATATTCAGATATCAAAAATATAATTGCTGAGGAGGGGATGTGATAAGGAATCCTGCTTCTGGATTCAAACAAGGCAGTGTAATAAAGAAGCATCTTGTCTGTCAGGAAATAACCTCAAATGCTGAAAATGGTGCTTTGGTGATTACAAGCAGACAAAGGACAGCTTAATGCTGTTCCGGAATATTCTCTGTGTCCTAGGGTTCCTGGAAGTGTCTCAGGTGCCTAAAAAAAGAGTCCAGAATATATATGGAAGCCCTGTGCTGGGATGTCCGATATGATGTGAGAGCCATGGAAGACCAACACACTTCTGGAGCAGCAGCTGAGGACCAAGGAGGACGAAGGAAATCATCCAAAATGGGCCATGTTTAGACACATTTGTTGCCAGGCTGGGAAGATGACTTAAATGAATGTGTCAATGGTATGCATTAATTGTGTTTTTCTTGTATTTAGATTTGTATGTAACGTCTAGAGTTCTCTTAATACAGGAGAGCAGACAAAAATTAGAACTGAAGATACAAAACAATGCATTTTGCTAAGTACCTACAGAAGTCATGTCCCAAGCATCTTAAATATGTGAAATGTTTGAAAATTTTTCATCCTAAATGCTATTTATAAAATAAGCCACTAAAATGTTAAAACACATGCTGATCAAAGACTCCCAGAAAAGAATAGGAGACTCTCATTCTTCCACTGACTCACATTCAATCTGTAACGTGGAGTAAATAATTTCATATGTTTGCAGACCCATTGACCTACTTGCAAACTCAGACTGGTTATATTTGCCGCTTCTGCAGAAGCCTTTTTGCTGCCTATGGATGAAAGAGTCTATCCATAACAAATAGTATTTTAGTTTATGGAACAGAGTTTGAGGTAGAGAAACACTGAGTAACTTACTAAAGGTTGTAGTTAAAGCTTCAAGGGGCAGAGAATTCACTGTCAGCCCATCAAGACTCTGAATGTAATTTCTTTAGCAGAAATCTGCCGTGTATATAAACTCAAGTGAAATTAAAAATTCAGTTATGTTTAACCTCACAACAGTCAAAAAAGTGATTTCTTTTTAAGTAATATGTCTAAGATATATGCTAATTAAAATAAGATAATACAATGGGGATGTTAGTGCACCTTGAAAACTAATTTCTTCCATATTTGAACTTTTTTACTGTGGTAATGACACACCTTCTGATGGATCTGTGACCATTAGCAAGTGCACAATGCCATATGTCCTTATGCACATGGCTCTGATTCAAAAAAGGAAATAAGAAAAGTCTGAAGGACACACATTCTGAAATGAAACAGTCAATTCTCAAAAGATGTCTGTCCATATTTTTCACATCCAAAACATTTGTATAGTTCAGAAGCCTTCACGCTTATATACAGAGTTGTAAACTGAGACTTCAAGGTTTTTGAAATTTGGCCATCTTTACTTAGTAAGCTTCAATCAGGAAATTTTTAGTACTGGCTTCCTGTTTCAGCTGAATAGCAAACACACATGTTATTCTTCTCATGTGGCCATTTAAGCCACCTGTCCACAAAAAAAGGACATACACAGGTAGAATCTTCAAAAACCTGCAAGTGAAATGTTTTCCCTTAGTATTTATGGTTTACTTGAAAAAAGTTGTGTTCTATTCCACAAAAAACCAAATTCCTTCACTCTGTGATACTTTGGCATAAGGACTGACCTTGATCCTGAAGGTGTGCCTCAAGCAATATCTCCACTCTGTCAGGATTTTTATGCCTTATAGTTTTTAAGGAATATTATTGAAATAGTTTCCTTTTATTATATTTCATGCATTGAGAGAATATTAGGATACAGATACTACCTTGTCTCTTTGGAAAGCATTCAAAACTGCAGACTTCTAAAACATGCTGGCTTTCTTAGTTACCATAGTGTTTATCTAATTCGAATAACAAAGCTTGAAAACCTTTAATAACACCAAAAAAAGAAAGAAGGGGGGAAAAAAGAACCTCTGATAAAAGGATTTTGAGTCTGCTATAATAGTACAATTCAAACCAAATTGTTTTAATTCAAGTATTTAGAATGCAGTAACACATTTCAAAACCATAATGTGTTTGTAGATAACCCAATTTCTTTATGCATAGAAATCTCAAAAGAGAGATGTGAGTTTGTTACTTAGTTTTGATCATTTATTTTGTATAAGTAATGACTATAACATAAAATACAGTGTGGGTTTGGTTTTTTTTTTAAAATTTCAGTAAAATATCTTCTATTCCATGTTTAGCACATGAAAAGACAGACTTTTTTTGAAACAAATGCAGAAGGGCTTATAGTAAGTGGATTTAATTTAAGTACAGTACAGTGACAGCAGAGCCTGGATCTAGAGCAGACTGGGTACTCCCCCCCAACATCCCTTGATAAAGCCTAAATAGGGCAATGGGATGCCTCTGGAATAGTAGATCCCTTTCCAGCAGGGAAGAACCTTGTCTCTGCTCTGTGATCCACCATGCAGGAGTCTTCATGTGTGTCTCACATGGCAGAAAACTTCATGGAATACCTTTCCTATCAGCTTTTTAATTTTTAAAAGTGAAAATGACAATTCGTCCCATTTTTTTCTCCCATTAAAGTCCCACAGATTTGGATGGAATATTCTGTCCCAAAGTCAAACAAGAGAAAACACGAACAGTGGGATGTTTTTCTCATTTTTTCTTGGGGTGGAGATTTTTCTTCCCCACCAAAATTTTCAGACATGCTCAGTAGCTGTGAAGTGAAGGTGAATCTGGGAGAGGTCAGGAGGCACACAAGCTGGGACGGCCTTTTAAAAAGAAAAAGAAAAGATTGGGATTTGTGATAAATCCTTGGCCCGAGTATAATTAGCAGTAGAAGACAGAAGCAAGTAGGTGTCTCACTATTGGATCATGTGTCTGGAGGTGAACTTTTCCCAAGGGTTTACACACCCTAGCACAAGGCTGTGTCCATCAGGGTGTCCACCTCCTAGACTTTGTCATACAGATGGGAGCTGAGAGGAGGAGAGACGGAAAACTGCCCGTCACACATTCAAGGGTATAGCAGAATAAAATACCAAAGATGGCAATGTGGTTATCCTACCCTAAAGAAACCTACTCTAAGATTTTCCTGGTCCTAAAAACACCTTGGAGGTTGAATTTCTTCCAAGCATAAGCCCATAAGCACTGTGGTAATGGATGAGTGGAATTTCTTTCCAACTCCCCTGTGTCCTGCTTAAAGTTGGACTGAATGTACTTAAAAAAGGAGAAAAACAATGACGAAGGAAAGGGTGGAATTTTTTCCCTGCAGCCCAAAGCTCTTATGCGCAGAAGTTTTGCTGCTGTAACCAACCACTGCAGAGCTCTCCGGCATAGTGGCTCTGTGGGATGCAGAGACATAATACCAGTCTAACTCTCAACATGCTTCTCCCAGCTTCATCTCTGCACCCTTTAGGAATGACAAAAATTGTGCAATAAAATTCAAGGACACACAGAATTAGAGGCTTCGTCTGCAATGTGCCCTATGGCACCCTTTTGGCCTCTGGAGCCTTATGCCGTGAGATTTAGTATTTGGCATAAAAAGATTTAAGGTTTGGGGGGAGTTCACTTGGACTTGTTTAACAGACATTTTTAAAGCTTCAGGCAGTAAATACAGACTCATTTGGAATGTTTATATGCCTGGAGTTTGAGAAAGAACTGTATCAACTGAAAAAAATACATTAAAAACATTATTAAAATATGCATTTACATAAAGAGCAAGTTTGTTCCTGTCTGGGTACTTGGTTGCCTGCACACGGAAAAGACCACTTTAAAGTAAACAAATGAGTATTTTAGTTAAATGATCACCCTCAGAAATGTAGGAGAATAACTTGACAGCTAGGATACCCCCTGCAAACTTGCTTATAGCATTGCTCCTGGCTGCTTACTCTGACTTCTCCCACACTCTGACTGCAGTAGAAAGAAGTGTAGACTCCAGACATGAGTATCACAGACCTTTTCTTCTTCATTATTTCCTAATGATTGCAATAGGCTGAACCAAAGTCTTGCATAAAGAACAACATTTTTACTCCAAGTGTAAAATATCAGGATAAAGAGGAAACTCTTATACAGTTAGGCCTCTAAATGCAAACTGAAACATTACTGTACTTTCTAGAGAGATAAATGCCTAAGAACAAGTCACTTGTGCTTTTCCACCTATTCTTTTGTGAGGCTGACTCAGCTCCAAACAGTGCCAAGATGGACTTGAATCATGGGTACATGGATGAAAGGTGGGATGATCTCTGTGGAGATGGCTTTACTTAGGAGTTTCCTCTTCTTCAAAACCACCAATTCCTACTTCTGTTTACCTTCTTGACACATTACAGGGTAGCATAATGTTCAGCTGGTGCATCTGTGTGTACAACAGAGATGATTACACGGGCCCTAGTCCTACAATTGAGCCTATCTGGGTGGTTTGCACAGGAGCAGCCATGCCAATTTGTAATGTCAGGTCAATAATTATGGTAATGTTCCAACTCTCTTTACTGAATAAGATATCTTTAAGTAATGTGGAACATAAAGAAATCATCTTTAGAGTCTAAAATTTGTCCTTAGCATTCGTATATGGTAAATAGCTTTGTAGCTACATTTGCTATTCTACCAGCCTCAACAGAATTACTCCTCAAATTGCTTTGATTGTAATTGCTTTGATTGTGAGACTTTCACAACCAGGATCTAGAGAAAATTATTAAAATAAATAAGTTTTCATTCACCTCCACCATTCAATCATATAAGAAAATTTTCCAATGAAGACTATTTTTTCCACAACTGAGAATCAACCAAAAATATTCACTGCCACTCAGAGAAGCTTTTCCAAATGAAAGCAGTGTACTCCTATCTGAGAGGAGAGTACCCATCATCAAGAATCTTATTTTTACTCATGATTGGAGTCATCTTGGAGTATCAGGGGAATACAACGACAAGCCACAGTGGAAAGCTACAGCAAAGAAACACTCTGTGTGAGTACCTTGCACTGGAGCACACTCCAGTGTGGCACTGCCAGGTAGGCATCTTCATCCTTGTGGAAAGGATAAAACAAAGCAGACCACTGTGAACACTGTCTTCCCAACCCACACGTACTGGTGAAGAGATAAATGCTCTGACTGATAATCTATGCTCTGCTGGAGTTACCCTTTTAGTACTTAGTCATCAGAATGATCACCTTCAGCACTGAGCAGCTGGAAGAGGAGTTTCTGAGACATTCCTCAGCTGCTTCAAGCAGATTCACACAGGTTATGCCACACAATCATATTAATTGTTTGAATAATATGTCTGATTTTCCATGAGATTAATTGGGGAAGATCCACATGATTTGCTCCAGCATTTGACTGTCAATGTTGGTAACTTTCTGGTGGAATATACTGTTTGGGATCATAATGGTTTCCATTCCTACAGCTGGATGCAGAAGACAAAGAGTGAAATCTAACAGTAATTTTGTGAGTAGGAACTAAAGGGCGTCCAAAGCATTCATCTCCACACTGTGTGATGGAGAGCGGCAGAGAGGATCTCGATCTGACCCTAACAGAGCTGTCATGTGCCCACAGCACGGTGAGTTGTGAGCAATAACTCAAATTTGAAGCTAAGTACTTGCACAGGAGCTGCTTCAAAACTGAAAATTGAGCCACAGAAAATGAATGCAAGCCTGTTGTACCATCACAGGGCCCTACCTTTCAGAACTAGTTAAAAATCCTAATAAAGTCTTGCTGAGAAAGTATGTTTGCACATTCAAGTGTACCACACTTTATATACACATTTATTTTATTTTCAAAAATATCATCTGCCTTTTAGTGAAATGCAGAAAGTGACAAAATCTTTACAGTAAAAAGACAGAACAAAAACCTGGGATTTCTGCTTCCATCTCAGCACTACAGGTATATTTATATATTTGGTTTTTTGGGGGGAGTTATTTTAATTTTCTTATTTACATTAAATGTATAGTGCAACTTTTATTTACTGACCAGAAGCATATTTTAGTTAAATGATGTTAATAAAAGCAGAAAAACTCCACAAGTAAAATATATAATTCTTTGATATTAAATGAATGCATTAGATTTCCTGCTTTTCTGCTACAGCCCAAGTAGAATACTTTTTGATCACTAATAAAATACAATAGCCATTCTACTCATGAGATTAGCCTGAGAAATCACTTGCTGTTATGGGCCAAGTTACTTTATTAATCCATACTCATGGGATTAACAGCAATTATATCCTTTGGGAAATCATGCAGCTTTCTAAATATATTTCTAGTTTTCTTCAGAAGTACTGGTAGGAAAACAAGAAGTGAACGGAATATAGAGAGTGATTTCCCATGGTCTTTGAAAATCAATTCATCTAATTGTATTACATTTACATAACTCCTAGGCCTTTTGCTTAAAAAGTGAGCTTCTTTTAATCCATCTGTCATACTTTATTCTACTACAGGATAGAAATCACAACATGCTTCAGAGAGTTAATCATTAAAGACTATGAATTGCAGTTTTATGCACAAAAGGGCACAGGCCCTGGCACAAATACACATTATATCATCTTATCACACTATCTGCTACACACTTAACCGCCTTTGATCTTATCTAATAATAGATATATTGCTGAAATAATCACCATTTAAATATATTAGGTTGTTTGACATAGGTACTACACACAAGGAAAATCAATAATGATTATACAATCACTAGATACAATGTAAACTGCATACCGCAAATGTCTTTACAGGGTTAGATAACATCACAGAAATCCTAATGAACGTCAATAGCCATTAGTTTTTAGAAGCAGTACTTGAACTTTCAGAATTTTTTTACAGTAACTAGTCCAAACTTAGGTGCAAGACCTTAAAACAAATGAAGATCAAAGAAAGAATGACAAGTAGATTTAACAAATACATCTCCGGGACTGGTCAATATTTGCTGCTCTTTTGAAAAAATAGTAAATAGATATTCATCTTCTGTAGTAAGTGGGATCCATGCTAGCAAGATTACTTAGAACCTTGGGGTGAAAGCATTATTTTCATGTTTTATTTCAATGACAACAGAGCTTATAACCACCACCTGTTAAGTCTCACAATTTGAAAGCAGGTCATAAGAGGTAAGGCCACTATATGGAATTCCTTAGCAAGGCTTTATTCCACAAGATAAAGTAGTTGAACCAAACAAAATTAAAAAAAAGTGTACAACAGCTATTAAATGTGTGTTCAAAACGTGGTTTGTGAATAATGCTTTCTTCAGCTCAGCCCCTCTGTAATTGACACTCTAATATTCTAGTCATACTTTCTGAAGCAACATTCCTGTATAATTTCAGTCTGTGCCTATTTGGCAGGATTTAATATTAAACTGAAATATGATATCTGGATTTGAAAGGCGCAAAAATTAATCCTTTTGTATGGAAGCTGTAGTGGTCATTAGAGGAACAGACAAGGTTTCGTCAGAAGTTGAAAATTAAAAGAGTTTCATGTGTTTTGGAATAGAAAGAACATAAGGACTCAGCAAAAGGTGCAGCATCCACCTTTAATCAAAGATGAGTGCAGTTTTATCTCTACACAAAATCAATTGGTAGTTCTTGGTACTTTCCAGATGTAGAAGAAAGTGCCCAATATAATTACACTGACATAAAGGTTCTGCTGCTATCCTCACCAATAAGATATAGAAAAGATTTTGTAGATAAGCAGGCTTTGAAAATAGTTGCAGAGCTGTAAAGCAATTTTGTCTCAATTAACTGCTATTTTGAGCAACATTCAGAAGGCAATACAGTGTTTACTTTGTATCTCCAAGGCTTTGAGTCAAACAATTTTCAAATCTCAATTTATAAATAAACACCAAAAGAGGATAAAAAAAGTTTCTCAAAAATATAATCCACTCATTCCTGTCATATAAAATTAAAAGATTTTGGAAGTATAGAACCAACAGTTTATAACCCTTATCTTCTATCCACTCTAACATGGCTGTCAAATTTACTGTTTAAGCTTTTCTTTGTAATCACACTATTACGCACTTCATCACCTTCCCCACCCCCATCATTCGATCTAATGGTTTTAAAGGGAAAGGAAATTACTTGTCTTCACTGCCAGCACTTGACACTTTTATGGGTCATTTGTAATGAAGCTATTCTTCGGTTTTAATGGAGACCTTGATTTGGACCAGTGTGAATAATTGTCAAAAGGTGATTAATTAAATAATCACCGCCACCCTGTAAAATGGATCAACATATTACATTACACTGATCCAAAAGTTATTTTATTCCTGCATTAGACTTCAAATTCTATGCATTTAAACAAGCCTTAAACTGGGCAATATAATTTACTACACATTAATTATACATATCATGTGGCTAAAGTAAGGAAAAGTGGTTTACACCTTTTTTAACTCTGCAAAATATGCTGCCAAGGCTTATTACAATGAAAGATCCTTTGGGGGAATAATATTCTTGACTGACAATACACACACACACACAAACGCACACACACATGTAAAGTAACTAATGTTCTCTACATAAATGTAACATTGAGAAAGATCCTTATGTTTTAGATACACAGAGTTTTAGGTGAAACACATATTTTAAAAAAACCCACACAACTTCACATTTAGTTACGTCTGAACAAGAGACAAGCACATGGTTAATAGCCTGTACAGGAGATGGATAGATATGTACTGTTAAATTGTGGAATATTATTCTTCAGTTTGGACAGTCCTGTGCAGGTTCATGTTCTGCTGACTCTTCCAAGTAATAAACTTTTTTAGAGCTATGGCATTTGTTATAGCTTATTGCCTTCAGTTCCTTCTGGACAGCTGAAATAGCATTAGCAATAATATTTATAATTGGCTAATGGTCTATATAAATGAAATGTCAGGATTCTGAATTCCAATTTTTGAGACTAAATATGATAACATAGTGTTTTTGGTTGCTGAATCTTTCCAGAAGAAATTAAGCTTAGAAGTATTGCTGTTTAAGATGTAAAGAGGCACCCAGCAAATGCATGTATAAACAGCCATTGTGGGAAACTGGAGAGAATTATTTTGAGCACATTTTTGCACTTGTTCCAGTGTCTACAAAATACTTCAACACACTGACAAGAGAGTCACATTTCAGGCAAACATTAAATAGCACCAACACATTAAATGATGATAGAATAGGCAATAGTTCACAGAAATATGTAGGTGTCTGCTGTACACAAAAGGCAAATAGCTGTTTTGAACTGTGAAGACTATTTAAAGGTTTAGTGTACACCTTGGATTCCTGCTGCCTACATAAGTACAGAGACCTAAATCCACTGCATACTGGGACTAACTGATCAAAGCAGTAGTTAAATCTATCCATGGAAAATCTAAGTAGTCTTTGGAGGCAACTCTTTGAATGCAGATTAGTGATTTCATTGAAGTAGTCAATCAACTGCTTTTTTCTGGTTGTTAAAATGTCACTGAGTGAACAGAGTAGATAAAAAAAAATGATGAGCAAAAAATAGTATTTCAACTTGAACAAACTTGCTATTTGTAGACTGGATCACATGAATCTGCTTCAGTCAAGATCATTTCAGAGGTAGCTACAGGAATGAATCCCACAAAGGGACTAAGTTTAATCATCCAATCCCAGACTGTATTGATTTTGGAACTACTTGCAATGACTATATAAATAAGCCATTTCTTTGCAACTGTATCTGGAGTCGGTCATGAACCCAAAACCTTCACAACCTGGTCCAAAGTGAATTATGCCCTGCAGAAATAAATTAATAAAACTAACACAGCTAGGCTTCTCTACCAACTTATTTTCACGTTTCAAGAGCTTAAAAATATAAAATCAATAATCATTTAGTCATAAGGGTAAATGAAGCGACATAACATCAAAGTATACCCTTTAGCCATTCAAGTCATTCTAGGTAATTTATCTCATCAAAAGGCACTGGTAATAATCCTTTCCACTCTTAGACAAGCCGCCACACAGCTGCTGTATTATCCTAGAGTAAACAAGTTTGGAGAAAATATTAAAAATCAATATCTGTTTCCTTCTATCAGGCCAGATGGCATCCATCATAAATCTGCCTTTGTAAAGAGTTCTTTAGATTTAGCAGCTAGAGTGTGAAAGACAACTGAATTAACAATATAAAACTAAGGCCAGTTTAATAGGAATTGACAGCTGGATTTCCTTAAACTTACAATATTGAGGCAACTGAACAATTTGCTAAAATTCAACAGACATGGAAAACAATCGAGTACATTAATGTGCTATTTAAAGGAAGCTTTGACTAATGTTAGACACTCTGAACAGCTAACATTAACTTCACAGAATCCATAATGGCACAAACATGAAAGACTCTGAAATGTCATTTTTTGCATTCCTGTGGTTCTCATGCCACAAAACACAGCAATCACCTCTCCTTTGAGGGTCGGCCACACAGTCCTACTGCTGTCAGGCAGTACTTACAAAAAGTTTTGAAAAATGGAATCCTATTACAACATCCTGAACACAATAGTTGCAATTCTCAATCAGATTTTGTACTAGCTGTTTAAAGCACTGCTGCATTGAAAAACAAATCTGCAAGTTCATCTCAGTCCCTTACATACAGCTTTAATACTGGTTGCACCACCAAGAAGGCGACACCTCCCTTCAAAATTCAGCACAGACTAGGGCCTCAAAGCGAAAAAGACTGCTGGAAACACTGTTATATTTAAAGTTTTATGTCCTGCCAAAGGATCTTTTCTGAAGAATTGTAGAAATAGGTTATCAGGTGTCCTTTTGTAAACCTGCAGAATGGGATGCATCATGCTGGAGAGGCCTCTTAAGCACTTCCAGTTCAGACAATACCAGCTCCCTGTTGCTGACATGCGGACTCCTCTGCTCGGTCAGCCTCTTTCATCCTTCCCTGCTGTTTTTACTTAAACAATCTTCTGTTCTTTGGGTGCATCCAGAATGTGGGGCTTCTAACCCTAGACTTCAAATGTGAAAGACCCAAGAAAAACCCACCCTGTCAGTGTTCAAGGTGACATCACTGCGTGTGGCTTTTGGAGGGATTTGAGAATCTGTCTTCAAACAGAAACATTGCTGCAAGCTTACTCACAGTGTGGCTAATCACCACACCATGATACAGTTTGATGCCAACTCAATTTCAAGGTTTGAAGCCAGAGGAATCTAGGTCTCTTCTGGTTCACACATGACACAGATATTTATTTGCTGAAGGGGCTTCAATTAGTCACTGACTGTAGTATAACTTACTTGTGACACTGTATTTCAAATTTCATCAGAAACATATGGTTTTTAATCAATCCATCATTTATTCTCAGTCATCTGTATTTTCCCAAAGTAGATGCACATTCATTTCTTTCTGTGGAAGAATGACTCAGATTTCACAACAGTACGCTTCCTTATGCCTATATAGCCCCAGAGTGCAATAATTTACAGTCTTGCCAAATCTGTGGCCAGGAGCAGATGAATTATTTCTTGAGCTTTTTGTAGTTCTGTAATTGGCATTAGCTAATTGATAATTTCCATATTTCCAGTTCATTTACACAAAATCATAAACATCAGGTGATAAGGCAACATATCTTCTCTCAAGAATACCTGAGAAAAGGCATAGCCTATACAAATATTTCCAGTCTTAGGGAGAATAAATGGGTGAATACTTGGGGTACTGAGAGAAAGGTTCACAAATTGAAAACTGGCAGGTGCCTGGGATTGGGGGCAGCTCTGTTTCATAAGGAATGGGGAAAGCTGCTGGGATATATACTGGCTCACTCCTTGGTCTCTGGCAGTGCTCACCAGTTTCTGTTTCTTTTCATAGGTACAGCAGATGTAATGGACAGAGTGATCATTTGACTGGTTGCCCAGAGGAATCACTGGCTCTCCTAGAGCAGCTTTGATAGGACTTTGGTAAATTTTTCATTTTAAATAAGTAAAAAACAGGAGCTCTTGCAAAGATAAAATGCAGGGGTCCTGTGTCGCACAAAGCACCACACAATACAAGCGCCAGTGGTCCTGTCTGCCATAAAATTACCAGGCTGGCAGAAGGAGCAAGTATCACCCATGCTTTAGTCCCGGCTGCGTATGACATGGCTTAACTTATTTGCAGGAACCCACGGCTGGCTATCAAGTAAGCAATCATCCAGAGATATGAGACTTGGAGGGCTTCCAGCTTTCAGGATTCTTCTCTTGCTCCCATGCTAGCTTCTCTGCTTCTCACGAAGATTCCCCCTTCTCTCCGCTCACTGATCCTGTTATTGGGTTCAGAGCACAAGTGGCTTTGTAGTGAAATTTGCTAGCATAATAAGTTGCAGTTAGGAGTTGAGCTGGAGGGCAAAGAGAGTCTTGTGATATGATAACATTTTCCTATGAAATTGCACCTACAAAGAGAGCTGGGACAGAAGTGCAAAGCTGTGGGAGGAGGGAATAGGTTTGAAGATGCACCCAAAGAAAGCAAAAGAAAAAAAAAACAACAACAAACTGGTCCTCTGAAAAAGCCCGAGTAGAGATTGGCAAGATGAGTTAGATGTTTAGCACAGATATAGATATGTTTCTGGGAATAGGATCTGGGTATCAGATAACTGGGAAGGTCTACTTACTCTATAGTATCCAGGTGATTTAAGGCAGTGTTTCTCATGCCTTTCCAGGCTCCCCTTTTCAAATTTGTATCGGTATTCTCATTCACATAAAAGGATACAGAATGCAGGACTGATTGTGCCAGAAAAGTCATTAGATTTAAGTTATTTTCCTTTCCCGCAGATCTTCCATGAGATAAGATGGTTACATTGAACGTAATTATATAATATATGATCATTTGAATAATAAAGATGGTGAGACAAACATGTAGGTTATTTTCCCTTAAAAACTGTAATCATTATACGTAGCTATATTTGTCAATGCTAAAGGCAAAGGAGTTTTTATTAAACAGAGTTTTATAATTACTCTGCCTATTTTATTTTCTCCAAATAAAGTTATTGTTGATGTTATCATTCATATGAACTTAATGTTAGACAAATAAAGGTAATTATTTCTGTAAGCATTGTCAGTATTAATTTATTAAGTCAAGTAGAAAGATTAGGCAAAGTTTCTTCTAAAATACAACGGTTGAAATAATATTCTTTAGTATTTTTATATATTTTGACTTAGTCAATAATGCTGCTAACTCACATATTCCCAGTAAATACAATCAGTTAAAAAAGTTTCTAGTGGCTCACTCTAGAGGGCCTAAAGTCTTGGCTTCATATAGCAACTTACAAATCACTAGTCAGGCTTCAAATGACTACTTAAAAAACCCCAACATATTCCTTGGTTTTGGAGCTAAGTTCATGTGGTGTGAACAGAGGCTGCAAAATTTGGCAGAAATCAAAGATCTTTCCAGAAAAGAATAAGTAATCCTCTGTAAAGGCTTAACAACTATTCTACCTCTCATTTACAGTTGAGAACATTTGACATTTTCTTCATTTTGTTTGATGTGGACTGAAGCACAGGTACTGACTTCACCTGGACTTCAGAAAGTGAGGACATAGTCATTCAGGTTTGAAAGGAGAAAGATACACACACTGCAGTCTCTTATACATGAGTGATGTGGAAGATGATTTAACCAGAACTTCTCATAATCCTGCACAAAATTGCTATGGACGGATGATCAAATTCTCAGAAAGGAAAAACACTTCTACTTATGAGGAAACAGAGATGAATTAACAACATTCTGTGGCCCAAAGGCCCAAGAATAAAAAGGCTGCCAATGGGCTGAAGGCTCAGTATCACACAAGTTTGCCTCCATCACTGAGGATGGGTTCCTCTGCTGCAATTTGTCATTTATAGGCACAACGTCTAGTCCCGATGCAATCCTGCTGTATGCTCTCTGTGGCCAGTGGAAGAACACAGACGCCTCCAGAGCCACTAAGATAAACCTTTAAAACAAGACAGCTGAACTGCCTTGAAGAAGCAGTTGAGTCTCCATTGATTGTAATGACAGTCTAAAGTAAATAACTCAAACGTAGACTAACATTTTAGTTGTCTAAAACTCCATCAGAATCTCTTCACGGGGAACTGATATTCAACCTAGAGATCAACTGTATGTCTTTACCACATCTAAACCTAATCACATCTAAGCTTAATCAAGCTTAATTTTATCTCTGTAGATAAAACTCAGCTAATTCTAAAATTCACAAGGAAGAAATTTTCTCTGAGTTGTCTTCTTACATTGAAGTCTATAAAGAAAGACCATTATATAGAAAATAACAATCTTGATAATCACAAATATTTATTCATACAAGCTGACAATATTATGCATGAGACTTACTCGAACAATAGAGATAAAAATATTACCAGAAGCCTTTATTTCTCAGTAAACAAAACTGACCAAAACTGCAGTCAAGAGGATGTTGTCTTGTCAGTCTGAGACTTGAATGTGTTCCACTGACACATTGGAAAAGGCATAGTCTGGAGCAGTTAGATTATAAATTGCACAGAAACAGTCTTTGTCATGACAGTCACGAAAGACTTCAGAATTTTCCCCTTCCAGAATGATTACATTTAAATCCATGCTAAACTATTGTGATTCTCTGGAAAAACAAAAACCAAACTCAACCAAAAATCCTGAACTCCAGCCCTTAACTGGACATTATTATTCTAAAAGAGAGTTCACAGTCATTTGTTTCCCATGTTTTCACTTTGTTGGGAAGATAGTAATTTATTACATGCTTACCTCCAATTCATTGAAATACAAATAAAAAATGAGTTTGTACAAACTGCATGTGTTCAGTTTCTAAAGATCAAAAGTAAGTATTTATCTTTGCTCCTTTAACATTGGGGCAAAAATATTTCCAAACTTTAAGGGTGGACTGATATTTAGATACATAAATAATATAGAGCCTAACCTTAAAGCAACTCCTGTTCTTTGTGCAGCCCCTTCAGTTTCAATTAAACTCCACTGTGTGAAAAAACATTGCCTACTGTAATCTACCATCATTAATCAGTCAGTGAACTAATCAAAAGCCAAAAGAACCTAGGGTTAAAATCAGGCACACATTTCTTGTTGCAAAGAAATATTAAGTACCTATTCCTGGATAGTGCCAGGCAATTTTAACACCAGTTCCCTTGATACAAGCACTTTTTACACCTCCTACAATCCGAGATTTCTTAATTTGCTCACCTCAGAGCATACTAAAACCATGGTTAATAATTTAACAGAAAAGTTTAAATTCAATTCATGTATGCACAAAAAAAAGCATGTATATGGCACAATCCTAATTTTCAAATGGAAAATAAAAAATTCATATGAACCCATAGGAGAAACTGAGCCTTGTTATTTTTAGAACTTTTTTTAATGAGCATGAACTCTTTTGTTCTTTTGATAAGTATCATGAAAAATTGAACGTTCTTGATTTCCACTTGTGGTGATTCTTTCATATTAGACATTTATTTACACAAATTACTGGTCTTAAATTAAATTATATTCCTGCAACACCTCTGATCATTGAATACTTTTAATCTTTAATAGAAATAGAACAGCTTTCCATTTACACAGCATACCTATGTTATGAAATCAGGACAGTAAAACAATATTGATTTCAGATGGCAAAAAAATTAAATGACAGCTGTTTGATATAAAAATATAATCTATAACTGTACTATATGGGAACAGATTAATATTCTTTATTGAAGCATACCTTTTAAATATTCACTTTTTAACCTGCCAGATACATAGGCTACATCATCTTAAAATATATGAAATTCCATTTCAGCATAGACATTTAGAAAAAAATCTTACATTTGCTTATTCTATTATTTTAGTTGTGATTTCTGCCTTGTATATGACAACTGCCTCCCTTGCTATTTACAGCATGTTCTGTACTGTTGGAACTGGTCTGAGTGATCCTCTGCATCTGAAGAGAATTCAGCAATCTGAAACAGTCTGAAAGTTTTTGTATGCCATTGCAGGACTAAATAAAAAGTATATACCCTCTCTTTGAAACACAGGGTGTAAATATATTAGCAATAAATTTGATCACCCCATAACATGCCAAAGCCTTAGTGAGGTATGAGTAAATTATTCATCACAGTAAAGCTAAAAAGGCTCTGGTTGAAGCCTGACAACTTCAATGTACAAAAAGATAATTGGTCCTTAAAGTGTTCTGAGTTTTTTCCACTTTTTTTGATGATGAACATATTAGCCAGGCTCAGAAAGGGCCTCCCACAAAGAGTTATACACTGGATAAAGTGGGCTTTGATTGGAAATTAGGCAACTGTATTTAAAGCTGATGGTTTTAAAGCTATTCTTATGTTACTGAGGACAGGAGTTTCATTTGACAGTCCTAGCTCAGAGATGAGCAGGAATGTAGGTGTAACAGATTTTTTTTTTTTTCTGATAAGCAATTTTTTGTAGGTTTTGGAAATTTGCTGTTATAATCCATGATTTCAGCCTCTGTTACAGTGACTATCTCTTGTCTTTTCTCCCACTTTTACATCTGTAGCTCATTTTGATTTATCTGCAACATCTGAAGGGCCAAGATAATTAGAGTAAATGAATTTCTGGCGGAAGCTATTTTACCTTGATTTGACCTGCATGTACTAATATGGGTTTTTTTACAGAAAATCACAACACCTGCATTCCACAAGAAATATTTACTGTTGTTGTATATGGTTAGTTAGCTAACATTTTGGTAATGGACATTTGAGCTTCAGAGTTAAAAAAATATGATGACATCTTAATAAATTTTGTAAATGTCTTTCAGAACTCTGCCACAGGGCTTATGGTAATTGAAACATACAGAACTTTCATAGTGCTGGTCAAAAAAAAAATTTAAACTTGTCAGGTTTAGGAATTTAGCAACTCTGTAGTTTATGGAATTAAGTAGTAAATATTTTTTTTCAAGAGCTCTATCTTTAAAACAACACACTTAGTATTATTTTGAAGCTCTATACACCAAAAAAGTTGTTTCAAGGAGTGACACACACATAGTTTGCATAGTTTGCAAAGCCCTTAAAACAAATATCTCTGATTCCAGGAATCTAAAAGTTAGTTAGTAACTGCTTAAATATTTACAAACATAGGTGAATGTTTGTTAAAATTAGACAAAATCATTTGGAAATAAGATGTTCTTAAAGTGAGAAAACACTGTTCATTCAGTTGAATGTAGAAGTGAGTTTATGAAGACAAGACTATTTATGTTGCATATTAATCAATCTTGTGTTTTACAAGTCCCAAACATAGATTAAGAAAAGCACTATAAATTTTGACACAATTATGTTCTTAAGAGTCCTTGTTCATAGTATTTTAAGAAAATAAACCATTAATCTATGTGTTACGGCAGACCCGAAAAAATATCCACTAATGTCAGAACTGAGCTAGTTTCACCTCAAATGATTTAGAAGGATGCAATAGTAATAGTTCCTAGTCTAGAGAACTGCATGATGGGGTAGACTAGAGAAGTCAATCTGTTCGTTTAACTGATAAAAAGTTGCATGACTATGCTTCTGTATTGTATGTGTAGCTGAAAATATTTCAGATGGAATGGTTCTTCATTTAGTTTGCAAATGTATGACAGGGTCTTTCAGCTGGAGGTTAAAGAGAAGTAAATTCAGAAATAGTGTGTGTTTTTAATGGTGAGGACTGTTGTCTATCAACACAACTTGTTAATTCCAGTGATGGTTTCTGCATTACTTGAAGTTTTAAAATAAAGGTTAGTGACTGTATAAAAGACATGTCCTGAATAAATTATAATATGTGGAATTCATGTAGGAAACCTTTAGTGGAAATCTCAGCCTTCTGTTATTCAGGAAAGTCAAAAGACACTGCTGTAATGGCATATGCTGATCTTTGAAATCCCTTCCTCCTTTTTTGCCTGAGATTCAGGTTTGATTTGATGCAAAGAAGAGGTCTGCAGCTCTAGAGGGGTGTCTAGGATTGTGTACACCCAACAAATCTGAAGAATATGAACACATTCTTTTCTAGCTTGGATTCTAGCAAAAAAGGGAAGAACAGCATGCCTATCATTAAGACAGTTTGCAAGGAAATTTTATTGCAAATTGTGTTGCAGGTTTTTGAGCAAGAGTTCTTCTGCATTAAAAAGATGAGAAGAAATAATTTTTGAAGCTTATATGAAGGCCAGAAATTTCTTCTTACTTTGTTGTGTTTGGACAATGATGTATTTTGAACAATGTATTTGGACATTTGCTGCAACAGTTTCACCACAAGCATAATCCATAAAAGAGTTAGGCAGTCCAAAGCATTTTGGGAAATTCAAAGGAATGTTCATTGCATGGAATGGCTCAGTGCCAACATATGAGAATTTGGAAGGGAGGGTGGCCTTGCCAGTGTTTTGATAGTGGAAAATAAGACCTTTGTCAATATGAATCCCTTTTGCAATGCCATTTTCTTCTGTTTTGGGTTTGCCTGGTCAGGTTTTGGTAGCAGGGGGGCTACAGGGGTGCTTTTTAAGGAGCTGACAGAAGCTTCCTCCATATCTGAGAGAGCCCATGCCAGCAGGCTCCTTGATGGAGATGCCACTGGCCAATGCTGGGCCCATTAGATATGGTGGTAATGCCTCTCTGATAACATGTTTACAAAGAAAAAAAAGTTATTGTGAAGACAGAATTGAGGCAAGAGACAGGTGGGGTGAGAACATGGGAGAGGAACAGCTCTGCAGACACCAAGTCAAGGGAGAAAGATGGGGAGGAGCTCCAGGTGCCAGAACTGAGGCTCCCCTTCAGTCCATGGTGCAGACCATGGTGAAGCAGCTGTGCCCCTGTAGCCCATGAAGGACATTTGGGATGCAGATCACCCACAGCCCATGGAGAAGCCCCATGCCAGAGCAGGTGGGTGCTTGAGAGGAGCCTGTGACCCCAGGGGAGGCCTGTACTAGAGCAGGGTCCTGGCAAGGACCTGCAGAGACATGAAGAGAAGAGCTCACGCTGGAGCAGGCAGGACTTGTGACCCTGTGGGGACACATACTGGAGCAGGCTGTGCCTGAAGGATTGGTCCCTGAGGAAGAATGACCCACATTGCAGCAGTTTGTGGAGAATGTTGCCCATGGGATGGGCTTGTGCTGGAGAAGTTCATGGAGGACTGTCTCCCGTGTCAGGGACCCCATACTGGAGCAGGGGAAGGAGTTGCCTCCCTGAGCAGCAACGGAAACAATGTATGATGAGCTGACCATACTCCCATTCCCTGTATTCCTGAACTGCTGGGAGGGAAGAGGTGGAACTTGGGAAGGAGGGAGGGGTGGGGAGGAGGTGTTTTTAAGTTTTAGTTCTGATTACCTTGCTCTGATTTTTTTGGTAATAAGTTTAATTAATATCCCTAATTTTAGTCTGTTTTGCCTGCAACAGTATGATCTCTCTCGAACATTTTCTCAATTCATGAACCCTTTGTTATATTTTCTCTCCCCCATCCAGTTGTGGAGCTGAGCGATTAAATGACTTTGGTGAGTGCCTGGCATCCAGCCAGGGTCAACTCACTACATCTTCCTTCTAAGATCCATTGATACCATCAGCAGGAGCTTTTTCTGGGACACCAGGCTCTGCTTTGCTGCCGCTTGCCCCAAGCTCCCTGGACTTGCCTGTGACATCCGCGCATGGGACACTGATGGAATCTGAAAGTCCTGTTGGCGATGACTGAAAACTCTGTTCAGGTTTGCCCCAGAGAGATACAATTAATTATAAGGGCACAATGTTGGGTGTGAACATAACAAATACTTCCTTGCCTCATTGAGCAGAGAGTTAATGCAGAAGGGATCATTGAGCTGAGTCTTCCCAAGAACCAGACAGAGGTAGGTATCTTACCTTCTCTCTCACATGTCTTTGTAACTTTATGAAACCCTTCCAAATCTGATGGTTTGACATGTGTAAGTAACATTATGATGATTATACACTCAGACATTTTGCATAGTGCTTTTACCCAGTCATATAAGCAAACCTATATAGACAATAATCTATTTTCTATATTTGCTAAAACATAATATTTATTGTTTCTTAACAGCAAGCTGTTGGGCAGTTGTTCAAAAGATTATAAAAAGTGAAGTAAAAAATACCAAATAGTAGATTTAAATATTTCCTTTGTCCTTGGTTCTGTTGTCATGATCAAAGAAAACTGGTATATTTTTGAGGCATAAATGACCTTTGCAGAAGTTATTATTTTGTGGTTACCATTGTGTTGCATAACCTTTCTGTCAAACCTAATTTACTTGTAGTTTAAGTAACTTTGTAATCTGTCATTCCCATACTCATGCTTGATGAAATAGAGGCATATCAGCTTGCTGATATACTAGTTCAGGCAGTTAGAAAAACAGGGTAGATGTTTTGGGTACAAGAGCTTAGACACACCAATATTAAATTTCTTCAGAACTTTAAGATAAAAAGTGTCAGAAATCATCCTAATAATGTTCAATTTACTTTAGAATTTTTTTAGAATGGACGGTTGATTTACTGTCTGTGTTGCCTTGTATCCACTTCACAAGAGTAGAAGATCTGGCATACATTATTCCTAGCAACTTTAAAAAATAATTCCAGTTAAATATGATGATGTCTAAACAATGTCCATATGCCCTTTATAAGCCAGCAGTGTTAAACTAGAAGGGGTACTAGGACAATGAATACTGTTCTGGTATGCTTAAAATATTCCATATTCAGCTGTTATTTGTCTAAGTTATTATCTTTTCAAAATTAGGAATTTATGTTATACCTGTTTTAGTTGATATTTTAAAAACCAACTAGATAGTATTTGGACTTGATTGAATAGGATTTGTTGAACAGAGCTTTTTTGTCTTTGGAATAATCTGGCCTTGTTTTCTCTTGAAAGCTTCACTGTTGATTACTCTTGTACAGCTGTAAAATACTCACTGGAGAACAGAAAATTTCCATGTGATGTTGGAATGTGTTTAGTAATTGTATATTTCTAGTTTGCTTTCATCACATAAAGATGAATTGGAAAAGGGAAACTAAAGAGGCACTAGCAAAGCAGACTAATGTGGCTGAAATTAAGGTCACTCAAAATTTATGAGTGATGTGGATGAAACTTAGCAATGCATGTTGGATATTGTCATAGTCAGGCCTTATTCAGTTATGTATTCATATTGATGCTTATATCAGAGCAAACCAAAAGCTTTCACTAAACTCAGTGGTTATTGTTTAATATTGTCTCTGTTGCTGGCAGGCAAACTAAAACAGGAGTCTCACTGGCAGGCGTGGCAAAACATATGGAAAGTTTCTTCTACATTCTCTCAGTATTTCTCAATATTACTCAAAATATTTTTTCCAGACCATCTTCATTTGAAAGAAACTTATGTGCCCAGAAATTCTAGTTTTCTGCAACAATACACTACTTCTGCTGATCAGTATTTGAGGAAGCCTTTCAAAACACCTACTGCTTTTTCTGAATGGCTGAAGTTTTGAATGCTAGCACTGTCAGTGATCTCAGCTGAGATACAGTAACTTCACTGATTCTGACATCTGTGACCAGAAGTTTAATGTTTGTGGTGGTAGTCAAATAGTGTATGGTATCAGTACCAGAGTACAAAGCATAGATCAAAGTGGAGCGCCATAAGTGTTACAGTATTATGAGCAGAAAAAATATATTGGAATAAGGGGACGAGGTAATAATAAAAAAATCTAACCACTTTCCGGTTGCAGCATGCCATGGAAGTGTTTGAATTCCCTCACCGAGTTACTCTAAGCATTTAATGCATAACTTTAATTTCAAAGTCAACTTAGGCTATCTAAAGCTGTAATTTTCTTCCTGTTCTTGACTAGAGTTTCTGTTCTCATGCTTTGCTTCTCTGCCAACACAAGTTTTTTTGAGCCCATGGTGGAACAGATTGAGAAACTTCTCTGTCTATTGGTTTTGTTTTCTTTTTTCTTTCATTTTCTAGCTGTGTTTAGACATATGCTTCTCTTGGTGTCCTCTGGGCAATCTTAACAAACTGAATCACAGAATCATAGAATGGTTTGGTTTGGAAGGGATCTTAAAGAACATCTAGTTGCAACTCCCTGCCATGGGCAGGCACATGTTTCTCTAGACTACGTTGCTCAGAGCTCCATCCAGCCTGGCCTTGAAAACTTACAGGGATGGGACATCCATGGCTTCCCTTGGCAACTTGTTCCAGTATCTCACCACTCTCACATTAAAGAATTTCTTTCTAACATCTAATCCAAAGATACCTTCCTTCATCTTCTAAGCCATTCCCCCTTATCCCTCTACTGTGTGCCCTTCTTCAGCCTTCCTGTAGGCTCCCTTTACGTACTGGAAAACTGCTCTGAGGTCTGCCCAGAGTCTTCACTTTTCCAGATCGAACAGCCCCAATGCTCCCAGTCTGTCTTCGCAGGAGAGGTGTTTCTCTCAGGCCCTGTTATCAATTTAGTGGCCCTCTGGACTCCTTACGACAGGTTCACGCTTTCCTTGTGCTGGGGGCACCAGAGCTGGATGCAGCACTGCAGGTGTCGTCTCACAATGGCAGAGTAGAGGGCAGTCACCTCCCTCTCCCTGCTGGTGACATTTCTTTTGATGCAGCCCAGGATACACTTGGTTTTCTGGGATGTAGGTGCATATTGCTGAGACATGTTGAACTTCTTCTTGGCTACACCCCCATGTACTTTTTCCTAGGGCTTCTCTCAATCCATTCTCCACTCAGCCTGTACTTGTGCTTGGGAGACCTTCAGCAGACATTGGGACAGGCTAACCTTGGGACAGGCATCCCTAGGAGCACTATTTACTGGTGTGCACAGCAGGCCACCAACGTTTAGAAATTATGTCAATCACAATTCTATGTCCACCTGATAGCAGTATGAAGTCCTGAAAGCAGTTTTGATGAACGCTCCTTAGTTCCACCTTTCCAGGCACATTTCTGTCTCCTTTCCACTCTTATGTTGGATGGTGTAGCTGGGGTCAGACATATCTCTGTGGTGTCACTGCACAACACTGGTATCACACAGGGAAAATTCCCCAGAGGGAAAGTCTATTCACTCAGTGTGTTTTGTAATAGTTACTTTTGTGTAAAATCTCCTAAGCAGATTTTGCTAAGTCAGCTCTAGGAGCTATGTAGATACTATGTCAACCCAGTTAGGAAATAGTAAATCCATTGATTTAAAGGGGACTTAGCTTGAACCACTTACAAGACTAAGTGCTCTTTAATGTCAATAACAGTTGCAAAATTGAGTTCTAAATTTAAAAAATGTGCAACAGCTGTCTTAATGAGACAATTTCTGGATCTTTTCAACTCTGATTGAGAGCCCTAGGAAGTAAACAGCAAATAGAGCTTGTAGGTAATAATCTGCTGAAATGTTTTACCAACGGAAAATCCATTTTTTCCTTCTTGAACTGAATTTTTTTATACTCTAAGATATACCAGCCTGATACAAAAATTACAGTTGCTTGATCTTCTCGATAAAATACTAGTCACTGTTCCAGTTGATGAGCTAGAATATAGGCAGATGACAGAAGGTCCGAATCACCTGCTTCTGGCATGTTTTCTTTCTCCAAATCTGGCTGCAGGAAGAACAAGACACCTGTGGAATCTTTTTTTTTTTTTTTTTTTTTTTTTGGTGTCCTGATTCAACATGTATTTTTTTCTTCTAGAAAATGTAACATTCTGCACGTGCTGGGATTTCCATGTTGTATCCAGGACTGGTTGTCAGAATGCCTGCTATATCTTACACAGTTGCAAAAAAAGAACATTTCTGTTGCAGCATCTGTTACTACAATGATAATTTAGGTTGGAATGGATGCAGGGTTCACATACTTTTTATAACATTGTAGAAATTTATGAACTGGTCATCCTGATTGCAACCTTAGCTTTAGCTAGGCATGTTCAACTCAAAAATCATAGTACAGGTCAGATAATTGAAACAGTAAATGAGCACTCAAAATTAATTGGCAAAACTTAACAATACAGAATCACTGTCTTACTTGTTTTAGTCTCACTTATGTTTCCTTCCATTCTCCTGACTTAAAAACACATTCAACATGGTTAGCAATATTTTTGTGTGAATGGGAATCAGGTAGCAGCAATGGTTACTGAAAATTTAGCCTATTTCTGTAGTGAAGACAAGACCCAGAGGAGGAAAATAAAATAAAAAGAAAAGAAAAAAAAGGAAATAGAAAAAAAAGCAATTTGAAGAGTTCAGAATAGTAAAAAAATTTATTCTTTATGCTTCTCTTAACATGAGTTGGCATGGGAAAGCAAATGGCATTTTATTGATTTTAGCCTTTAGTTTCAAACAGAATCATTGATATTGTATTGATAGTCTCATATGTAACTACTGTTTAATACCATGATCCTATTTATTAAATGTACTTGTCACAATAAAGCATTTTAAAAAGAAGAAAAGATAATTTATCTAAGTAAGGAACAGTAAGTCAAAACTTGTGCAATTATATTATTTACCTTTTGATCCTTAAGAACCTTATTTTCTAAAGAAAGAGTGTGGCTGCTGTTTAGCTTTCCTTGAGCTAAGATCAAACCATGGAAAGAGATGCAAGCAAACAATAGAATGGGTGGTTTTCACAGTAGTGGAATTCTGTCAATGAACTGAATCTTAGTGTTATTAAAAAATAATTAAGCACTTGAAGCACAGTCTTTTACACTTGCTAATTTTGGTGACTGTTTACATGCTACTGTTTGTTAAATGGCAAAGTTTATTGATTTGTCAAATTCAGTACCACATTGTATATTTTTATTCAGTCTGTGTTCCTACATGCAGTTCAGCATTTTTAAATGTCAACTGCAAAGTATTATTGATCTGTAATTAAAAGTGCAGAGAAGAATTAGCATAGTAGAAGTTTATGGTCATTAGTACAAGTACTGTTAGGCAATTATTTAGCTTGCTTTAACATCTCTTTTTTTCAGTTATTGACATACAGTACAATACTCACCTGCACATTTTTATTTTGTTAAAAAGACAAGTTGAATAGCTGCTGAGCAGTGGCCCTTTACAGGTTTATTTTAATCAGAACTTTGTGGAATGATCTAAAAATAATTTATCTGAAAGATTTTCATAGATGGAAGAATATTAAAGAAAAAATAGCAAGTGTTACAAGTATACTCACTATCTAGAGACATTTATTTTCTGAAACCAGAAACTGCTTTTCCCATATAAATAAAGATAAAAAGGGGATTGGGGATTTTTTTTGCTAGCTTGAGACATAGATGCATTGTTGAAGTACATAATATATAGCATACATATTTTTTTTCTCTAATAATACTTTTTTTTTTTCTTAGATACAGCACATATCCTTTGAAAGTTATCTAGCACAGATTGTTTTGTTTCTGGTCCCCCTTAAGATCCAGTGAATAATAGCTGGAAGTGACTGGCAGGTCTTCAGTGGCCTGAGCAAAAGGCCTTCCACATCCAAGTCCAGTTTCCAGTAATTATCACAAATCGGTGATCTTGCTGCCCGCTCAGCAGAGGGACTGAGTGACTTGAAGAGGTCCTGCTAGGCTGAGGGGAGGAAGAGTTTGCAGCAGCTGTTGCTATGCTGCTGTATGAGCACGAGAGATGGGTTCCCAAGCCCATGCCCTGGATCCTTCTATAAATATCCATTTATTAGTATTCACACTTGCTGTACAATGCCAACTCATTAATGTCTGAGAATAATTTAGAATGTATGTAGACGCTTGAAAAGTTGCCTGCTGGTTTTTGTTGGTTTTGGGGGTTTTTTTACAGTTATGTATCTTACAGTTCTGAGATGCTGGTACAACCCATTTTGTATGCATTTTAAATAGCGAAAGGACATTCATTGGGCTCCAAATCAGTTCATCAAACTGCATTTCCTGGAAATGCCTGCTGGCTCCATGTCTGTCTCCTGCAGCAGTTTCCCTGGTGAGACCGTGTGCTCCACCATGTCTCTGCGTATCTTTCCATTGCCAGCACTGTAGGAGCCAACAGAAAGGTTATATGTGTCAGAAAATCACCTTAAAGGGTACAGTCTGGCTGCTGAATCTGCCCTTAGAAGAGGCTGAAGGTTTCCTGAATGTAAGTTCCTCTTGACATGAGGCAGCAGGCCAGCGTAGGAAACACAGTTTAAAACCACTCAACTGAATTATGCAACTGCTAAGGAAATAAATAAATAAATAAGAATTTCCATTTTTGCTGACACTGCATTCTATTCTGGCTACTTTGGCTTTTTTGCTTTCTAATGGCCTCTGGTTTACAAGAGATACCAGGTAAAATAGTCCAGCAGTAAAATACAAAGCCTTTTAATTTTGCAAGTCCTGCATGAGGAGTCTTATGAAAGTCATGATATAGGAGTCAGACTTAAGACTTTGATGAACAATAATTTTCCCATTGTTGACAATGTGTAATGCTTCTGCTGAAACCTTACCTGCACATAAGTCATTATACAAATACTTAGTTTTCACTTCTAGAGAAAAAAAATGCCTCACCCTCTTAGTTACAAGTTTTCAAGGAAATTGTAAGGAATGACAAGGAAAGTTTAGAAAACTGGAGATTAAAAATGTACAAAAAAATAAGAAAAGATCCATGTTTTAAAAACTGCTATGTTAAAGCTGTGACTGCTATAACATGCTATCACACATGTTAGTGGTGAGGAGAGAGACATGTACAATGTGTTTCATTCAAAAATTCAAAGCTGCCTCAACCTGACTTTTTAAATCTGCAATATGACAACAGGGCAATACTTTTATGTGTTAAACAGGTGTTAGCAAGGTAGTAGTATCTTTGCAGAATTTCCTAAAGACTGTTTTCTTCCTCCCCATTACTTTAAACTATGGATTGTACTCTTAGAAAGAATGTAAATGGTTTTTCTTTTTGCTTTTGAGACCATATCAATGAGAACAGAAGAGTCCCTTCAGGTTTGAAGAGTTCAAAGATCAGCTAATAATAATGAATTACATTCATGGGCCATGTCTATTTCTTGCTTTGTTCTGCCATTTTCATGCAAGGGTTTTTCTGTAGTAGACTATTTTACAGAAATTGAGTAGTACTGTATAATGTTTATTGAACAGCACTTTTTGTTCTTTTTATCCACTACAATTGTGGCCATAAGCTATATGAGCATGATATTTACAGTCAGTTAAGAAAATAAAAATATAGATATTAATTTTGAAAATTAAAGGTGCTGAAACTGAAACCCAAATGAAGTCCCACACTTGGTATGATAAAGCAACCATTACACAGTGAATTAGAAATCTCTGATATTTTTAAGTTCCCAAATTTAAAAAAAATGTTTTGTTGAAAAATTAAGTCAACATGACTATATGTAATGACAACATGAACTTTAAGTTTTTCTTTTCTGATAGCTATAGAAAAATATTAGAAAAATATTTTGAAAATACTTACTTTGAAAGTTTGGTTGTGAAATGAAAGATTGCACAATTATGAAGTGTGAAATTACTCTACGGAGTTGTAATAATTTATTATTTATCCAGGAATAAGAGCCTTTTTTCTGGTTCTAGTGTAGAATCAGCTAAAATGCAAATATCTTTTCTTGGCTTGCCTGGTGAAATTAAATTTTTTTTAAATATAAATTTTGTTCAAATAAAGATTTTATCTTTATTGCAGAAAGCACAAAGAACAAAAATTCAGTTTCATTAATGTGAAGGTAGTGGTTGTTTGTCTTTCGTTGCTGACAATATTGAAAGCAGTAGTGCAATTTCTGTAACAGCATAACACCAAGCCTTCTCTAATTTGGTGATTGGAAATTTAACTTGCAGTTGAATCAGTCAGTTTTGTGTGAAACTCAGAGAAATCAGGCCAAGAGTTCCTGTGGAATTTTCACACAGTTTTTGGTTTTGTGGAGAATAAATATTTCCTCTGGTGCACATAGTAAATATAATATACTGCATGAGTACCAAGGATGAGTATGGACCGGAGTGATCAGGAGAGATTCCTGACCCACGATGTGCAGTACTGCAGATCTTTCATACTTAGCTTAAATGGACACAATTTCTGAAACAGTCACCTTCTCTCTGAACCATTCAATGGCACTACTTTATGGATGAGGAGTGGAAAACAAACTTGGAGCAGAAACCCAGGCCCAAAACAGGTTCATCTACATAACCCAGTTCCTGGGCTGAGACATCCCTTTAGGACAACAGGACTGTTAAGTGTATGAAGCGCCAACCCTACACACTTTCTAAGTTGTTCACTGAAAGCTTACTTCTTCAGTAGCCTTAGATGGTGAGGAAGCATTTTCCCTTTAATTAGTGTGTTTTTGTGGTATTTTTTTAATCTCTTTGCTGATTTGTCATTTCAGATGTAAAGTGTGGTAACGTGGTGCTTTGTTTTTCTTTCCAGCTCATCAGTGGGTAACATACAGCCTTTTATCAATATACAAATCCTTGAAATACTGTAAAATAATACTAAAGTATGACATGGTAATATTTTTTTAGGGCTTCATATTCAGAGGCATTTTTCCAGGTTCTATTGCATGAGAAAAGTAACAATAGATGGTACAGCATGCACAATAAATTCTCCAAAATCCGAAAGTACCTAAATATTTCTTTAAATTCACAATATGTTAACTGCGAAACATGACTATATAGCAGATCATTTCAGACCACATTATATTCTATTTTCTGTCTTTGAATGGCATTATAAAAAAAAAGAACAACACCTCAACAGTGCAATGTTAGAGGTTTTGTAGAGCCTTTTGAACAGTAGTCTGTTACTTTGGTAAAATACACACACATGCACATACACATACACAGAGAAAATATCATCATAAGCATTTCCACTGTAATAGTAACCTTTCCATAGACTTTCCAACTTGTCTGGTCTTCCTTGAAGGTCGATTGGGTTTTCAACTCTGTTATCTGCTAGGTGTTTGATGGAGTGGTCCAGATAACAGAGGAGAGAGCAAAGGAAAAAGAATTTTTTGAAGATCAAAAGTGTCTGTTCATTTTGTTATCTGACCCTATCTGTTGTCATAGTAACAGGTTTCTTTTAAACTCTGCCATCAGATGATTTGTCTCTATCTGCTATGAATTCTGCTTTGACTGAGTAGCTGCTGGTAAGGTATAAAGTGGGTACCGTGTTTTCCAGTTTCATACTGCAATATTAAGAAGTGAAAGAAGATGAATTCTATTTTCCTATTGGATTGTTCAAGATTCCCTTTTTCAGAAATATTGAACTGTCATCCTAATTTGACCAAACAGATAATACTTCCAAAACAGTCACAGAGTAGTCTCAGTTCTAGGGCTGATAGGATAGAAATGAAAATCCAGGACCAAATCCCGAGAGGAAGAGGGCAATTCCTGTTTAAGGCTACAGAGCCTGAAGTTACTCATTAAATGCTCATTGGCTTCTCACAAAAGCAGGAGCAGGTTGTGAATGGTTTAGTCACAAAGGGGTCTAGAAGAATCTTATTCCGTGCCGGATGTGCATAATGGCAGGTCACTGTAGTAGTTCCTATTTGCATGGACTATTAATTCTCTCCTCCCTTGGGTGACTTAATCATCAACCAGCATATGGATGGAGAACACAAGACTACAGAACTTGAACTGAGTCATCATACCTGCTTGCCTGCCAATGCAGAAATCACAACATATTGCTCCTTTCAAAAATAGGACAAACTGATCAGATCCACCTAAAATTACATGCCTATTTTGTTTCTTTTTTCTTTTCTTTCCCTCTAAATTTCCTCTGCCAAAAGGCAGTTCCAGAATCTCATGGCCATCATCAACAGACAACCCTTCACCACCTTATTTTTACCAGGTTCTCTGCAAAATTATTTCAGTCTCCTCTTGTAAGATGGACTCTGAAGCCAAAGCAGGGATTTGTGCAGTTAGAAATTATACCTATTAAATAGTAATTAATAATGGGTAGTTAAATCTAAGTGTTCTACAATATTTTAAATAACAACAGGATAAAAATATTTTAGAAAACTCTGATGGCATAGCCAGCCATACGATGTATAAGAACTTAACATAAATATGTGAACAATATGACCATCAAAGGAGAAAAGATGTGAGAAGTTGCAGGCAAGAAGCACCTAAAAAAACCAGTTGAAGACAAGGAACAAGCACATGGACTAGCTGAGGACAACCCCTAATAAGAGGGGGGCAAATAGCATTAAAAATAGGCAAAAGCAAGGAAAAATGGAGAAGAAAGGAAACTAGTCCATTTCTGTTTCAACTTCTCTCCCAAAAGGGTTCCTGATCCTGATCACCTGTACTTGTGCATTCTCATGGCAATTAGTATACTCATAGTTAAGGGTACAAATGTTAAGGAACAGCAGTTTTCCACATGCAGTGGAAATAGTTAAAAATCAGTAAAAACTGTTACCAAAACCCCATATTATTAGTGAAAGAATTTGGTAAATTTTGTTCTAGTGTTTAAAGCTGGCCTCATTATCACAGTAAAGTGATCTCTAACATATATATATAAATAAATTTTCTCTCGCAATAACTCTCCATTCTTCCCATCATGATAGCAAAATTTTTTACTTCCATTGACTTTATCCATCTACAGTGAGCATGACTAAAAATTATTTTCTGCAATGGTCCCCTCAGCTTCTAAGACTTACTCTCACCTCCACAAAATTCTAAAGCCCTGGATTTGCTACCTAACAAACTACATTCCATACTCTAGGCCTTAAGTTCTCAATCATTCTGAAAGGCTGCAAATTCTGAACATTTTTTTCAGAGGCTATGGTAGGAGCAAAAGAAGTATAATTTTTAGCTAATAAATTTCCCCTGACAGGAAACTGTTGTCCATAGATACTTGCTCAGTTCTGAAAGCGTGAAACCCTATGTAGGAAGAGCTCATCTTTATATTAAAAAAACAGCCTAAAATTCTGAAATGTGGCTGAGAGGACTACTAGAGTAAATTTTAAGTTAGCGATTTATTAATGGTTGTTAAACAAAATTAATTAAATAGAACTTAGAAAGCTGTACTCAAATGTCTTGTCAAAGCATGGTAATGATAAACAAGACTGTGAAAATGAGCTCTAGTGTTCACAATGAGGTTTTTAGCACTATGAAAACCTAGCCAATTTACCAGATTAGTTTTCTAAAGAAATGTGTTTCATAAACGAAGGGGATCAAAACATTTGTCTAATGTCTTCTGAAATTCCTAGTACATGTCTAGCAAGTTTGGTAAAAGAATAGGTATTTCAAAAAATAAGAATGTTCCACAAGGTTTAAGGTGTCTGAATGGAGAAAGGTCTGCAGAAATGGAAGATACACCATGATTTCTAATATTAGCATCATAAGATCCATATGGAAACGTGTTATGGAGGCATTAATCCATTAGACACGGAGTAATTCAGCCAAAAAACAGAAGACACATGAAGCCAGGCTTCCTAAATTCTGTAGTTCATATAATAGTTACAGCTGCTATTGATAGTTTCAGTTGTGAAAAACTCCTGATTTAGGATTCCTGAAGCGAAGCACCCCTGGCCTGTCAGATGGCTGGGCTGGGATTGTGCTATTTGCAGCAGACTGCTGAGAAGTTTCTGAGAGATGCGCAACAGGGAGGAGGTTTGTGGACCTGCTAAGAATAATTGGCAAAAGTGAGAATTTTTTTTGTTTATGCAATATATACATGGTAAGTGAAAGAAGATTTTTAGAACTACAGATTGATTACTATGCACAGAATAATTTCTTGAGCTAGATATGCCTTTCAGTTGGCATTTCTGACAGCAAGGTATCAAGCTACGCTGAAAGACAACCTGTGACTAGGTTTCCAGGGAACATAAGCTTTCCCAAATACAGAACAGACCATTACCAGTTAAGATTACAAAAAATGCTAGCTGATCAGAATTGCCAGTGACTTTTTTCAACCACTAGATGTGATGATGTAGATGACAAAAAATATTATTATCTTTAACTAACAGGAAATTTGTAATGAGAAATGAGTGCTTTGAGTGGGTTTACAAAAGTTATAGAGAATCCACATGGGAAACTTTCCAGAGAAGCTGTTCTTCATTTGCTAAGAATAGATTCTAAGCAGTTAAGTGACAGGCTTTTCTAAGATGTATGCACCCATGTATTTTGAATGTCAGAAGTTAAGGGGAGGATTTGAACTTGACTTCTATTAACGCTAGAAAGGATTTCACATCTGTATTTATACAATGGCTATTCACTCAATATTAATCTGGGTGCCTGATTGTACTTTGATAATTGATTAAAATGATCAGTTTGATAGTCTTGTTCCTAGAATTCTGGTGTTTCATCAGATATTTGCTCCTTAGTAGTAAAGTTTAGCAGTACCAATAATTCTGTAAGAGAGATACCTGTACCTTTGCCATAGGTGTCTGTTCTGTTTGAAGAGCAGACTGATTTTAGGCTCCCTGAAAATCCCACCTGGTCTTGTGATACAGGTCATGAGCTTTCTGGAATGACCTTGAATTACATTTTTTGCCTGACAGCCACATGACAAGGTGATCTGGGCAGCTGCAATGGCATCTGGAATATGTGCTCTGTCACTAGCTGCTATGGCTAGGCATGCAGCTGGGAGTGTCCTGAGAGGCAGTAGAAACCCACATTTTTCTGTGATTTACCTAAGGCCTTGTGTCGCCATGGGAAGGGGAGATCAAGTTCTAGCATCTGTGGAGATGCTGAAGGCCTAGGGGAGAAACACTCTAGGATGAAGGAGAAACACCTACTTTTGACTACTCTTGCCTCCAATTTTCTACTTCATCAGCATAATTATTGCTGGCAGATAAAGTTTTGATTTAGGACTATGGATCACAATTCTGCAAATACTTATACATATGTTTAACTTTAAGAATGCAGATAGTTCCATTGTGGTTTATGAAACTAGCCATGTGCTTGGAGTTATGCATGCACATAAACGTCAGGATTGCTGCCCAAGGACATAATTTACCAATAATCTGTAGGAAAAAGAAATGCCTTCTGTGGAGGGCAGATATTTCTTTCAGAAATGCCTACATGGGATATTGTTTTTACAATCATTTTTAGACAAGTTACTTTCTAAAAATCCTGGTTCATGGGATTTTCTTTTGAATGCTTTATGGATATATCTTCCTTTTTTATTGAGGTATTTTCTGGCGAGAATTTTAAAGTAGTTTTCAAAAGCTAGTCAGACCCAGCTTCTTCTCTTCAGAGCAGGCGCGGGTGGGCCTGGTTCCTTTAGATCTGCAAACTGGGGAATCTACAGGCAGGTCAGATCTCAGGAGAGGAGTTTGTCATATGGAAATGTTTAACGGTCCAGCTTACATTCTGTATAGTCTCTCTTTTATCTTTTCAGGGTTTGAACATGATCCTTTCAAAGCCAGATAACCCAGAAAAATCCTCACGACTGCTTTGCTCACTCCCTGATTCCTATAATCACAGTCCAGGAGGAATAGGTTACTATGACAATATCATTGCAATAGTTTTGTAAAGTGTTTTTAAATTTTTTCAAGTCCCTCTCAGTGCTTAAGTCCTTTTCTGTTCTGCAAAAAAATACTTTCTGCCATTTTACTTATACTACAACCAAGAAACAAAAGAACTAGAAAAGTATTTTGCTACATGAACGAGAATTGCCTGTCAGTATTTACATAAGCAGAGGAGCACAGAGAAACCCATTTGGAAAACCTCTTCAGCTACATGTCCATCTATGTGCTGATGAAATACCTTCAGACAACTTTTGTTTATTCCCATATGTCCAATATAACATAAAGATCATATTCTTGTGTCCCTTTGTTATACTGATATGATCATCATCATCAGGGACCACAGACACTGATCATGTCTTCCAGCTGATTTGTGCTTTTGAAAACATTATGTTTATTAACAATAATCATAAGGTAGATGAGAGAGAACCATCAGGCAACAAATACCACCAGCTGGGACCAAAATTTATTAAGTCTGTGTTATCAATGATTCTTTTTCATACTTTTTTTTTGAATTATGGTAATATTATTGTATGTGAGAATTAAAACCATGGATAAATTGATGCAATTTAATGTTTTGATTTTTGAATTTTTTTATCTTTATGTTCATAAGGCCATAAGGATAATTTGTTATAAGGTTGTAAATGTCTTAGGATGGTCTACAGTACAACCCCTTGATCAAAGCAGGGTAAAAGCTACAAGGTTAGACCAGGTTTCTCAGGGTTTTATCCACTCTGGTGTTGAAATCCTCTGTAGACAGAAATGGATCAGCTTCTCTGGGCAACATTTTGTAAAGCTTGACTATCCTCATGTCCCAAAAGCCTCACCAAATTTGCACAAAATTCTGGGATCAAGATTCCTCTCCCTCAGTTTACTGTGAGATTTTTAGCCTGGATCTTAGTTACTTATGTGAGCATGCAAGTCCTGATGAGAAAAGAGGTATCAGTACATTGAAGTAAGTGGAGCTTCTGCCAATGCTTGAAATGGTGAATCTTGATGCCTTGCTGTCTCAGGATCTAATCCTGAGAATAGGATGCTGAGAACATTTTTCAGATATTGGCTCTAGTGATACATTGTTTTCAAACATTTCACTCAGGAAGGTGACTGCTTTACTAGGGTTGCTACAACTTTCTCACCTTCAGGCAAAATTCCAGGTTGAAAGGTGTGGTCATGCATTAACATTAGATTGATGTAAGGAGAGAAGAATATATCTATCTTAAAGTAAAAAAGGACTGTGCAGAAATAACTTGCAATTTCACGTGTATTTTTGAAATTGTTCTTCTCCAGTAAGAAATGCTGCTGAGAAGCCAGTGGAGTGTTACTCTGAGAAAATATTACCATTTCTGTTTCTCAAGATGTGCTGTTCAGAGCTCAGAAGGGGACTACCTAGCACGAGTCTTGTTTCTACCTTGTTTGTAATCAAGTCAAAGTGACATTCTAAATTCGGCTCACAGTGAAGATATTTTATTTTGCATACTCATGATTGATTACAGGATGCATGAAATGCAATTTTAAAGACATAACACAATATAAGAAGAGCTTGAAAACAGTACAACATAGTTTATATTGCTAGATAAATGATCATAAAACCTTTTAAAAAGGATGTTATAATAGAGAAGTGTATTTAAAGTCAAATGGATAGAATCAGATACAATATTACATTGGATTATATATTATAATATCAAGATTGTAATAAAGAATTAATTCCAACAGCAGAGAGTGGTTGTAACACCTGCATAGATCTGAACATCACTGAAGAGGAAGCAGACAGAAAGATAAAGAACTGACTCTGTCTGGCGACCAACCTTCCTCTGTCAGCAGAATTTTGAGTTTTGGAAAGACTTACTGGCCCTCAAAGAACATATCTTCCCTGATCTCTTTCCAGGCAATAAGTATATTATCAAGATGATCAAAAATCCTCTATCTTCTATATTTTTTTTTATCAAACAAAACAGGAACTTTCCAGAAATGCTACTTTTGCTGTAACACCACAGAAAATGGGTGCCAAGCTTGGCCAGATACCTGCTGAGGATAAAAAGGAGGTGAAAACCACTATTTGTACCATGCCCAGATAACGTGTAAGGTAAGCAAGGATACTGAAATCTGGGTATCTGGTAGATACAGGGAGATCAAGGCATGTGGGAAAAAGGGCCGGAAACATATGGGGTGCAGAGACCACATGGGGAGTGGGAGAGCTGGCAGGACAGCTGGTCCCCAGATGATACTGAGATCAAATGACTGAGTACTTCAGCATGGCTTAAATAGTTAAGAAGTGTGGAGATGGAACTCTCCCTCATACACAAGAATGTGCGTGTATTGCTGCTCTAATTAAGTCTTCTTCCCCGAGCATGAGTATCAGAAGAAACCAAAGCCACTGAGATGGTTTCCCTGTAAAGACCAGGATATCCTCAACCAACCCATAAAAGTCCCTGAAATGTCCTAATCCTTGGAGAAGCCATGCAGTTTATCAGCTATGGACCTGTAGCTCGTATTGGACTTATTCACTGCAGCAAAAGAAGTTTATCTATTGTACCTGTTTTATCACTGAAGACACAAAATGGTGTGGACTTTATTGTACCCTAGTAGGCCAGAGACTTTCCCAAAGCTGTGCACTAATTGCTAATACTGCTGCTACTTAATTTCTCTTGTTCTGTTTCGTGACCTGTGTTTGTGTCATTCACTGTGAATACAACTGTTTGTATATGCTTACATATACCATAATCACATCTATATTATAATACAGAAGCAATAGAGGACGTAGAGTTGGGAGCTACTCTGTTTCAGTCCGTGGTGTCTTATAGAGATTGTTCCTTTTAATAAAAACTGCTGCAACTTGTTTAGGCTTAAATATTGCCTATGTCTGGTTGTATTTTTCAAAGACAAGCTTATTCAGAAGTTCTGAAGACAAAATCACAGTACATGAGACAGAAGTCTCACTTTCCTCCCCTTCCTAGTACAGTGTTTTAAAATCTACTAATATTTGTGGTAATGAGAAGAATTCCTGTACCAAATATACTCAGTGAAATAGAAAAAGCAAAGAGATATTGTTGTTGATAAGGGAAAACAAGAGGTGATCAAGCTGAAGATTTGCCTCTCAAGCATATAATAGATGACCCTTTGCTCTGTCTTGAACTTGCTATTATACTTATTAGTCAGCTAGATTGGTGGGCATCGTAGTTGCAGGAAATGGGCATTTCAGAAAGATTTGAAATCACATTGTAGGTTAGAAGCCCCTCTAAATATCTTCAGACTGGGAAATTAAGACCCACAGGGAAAGCAGCTTTCCCAAGATCACATGGCAACCTAGAGAAAACCAGAGATAGATCACAAGACATCTGGACTGCTTTGTTTGGGGCCTGTCCACTGGCTCACGCTGTTTCCTCCAGGAAGCCTTTCTCATGCAAATCTTAAGTGCTCCATATCCAGGCCTGTGTTGGTTAAATGCAACTGAACAGGCATCATGTTTGCACGTTCCCAAGCCTACCCCTTCTCCCCATCAGCCCTTCTCGCTGTTCAAGAAACAAAGTTCAATGCAAAACTGTAATTCGCACACCTCTGCGGAGGGTGGATTTCCCACCTCCGCAGCAAGCAGGGCTGATGTGGAGGAATGAGGCAGTTCCGCCCCTATGCTGCTCCCGCCCCCCAGCCTGGCTCCACCTGCCGTGGGAGGACCTTGGGGAAGAAGCCTGTGGGCCCGCCCCTGGACTGAGGGACAAGGCGTGCCCAGGGCTCAGGAGCCGCCCACCTCTCCAGCACATTCCCTACCGTTATGTCTGTGATTGGTTACTTTGAACTGTACTCCTCCCTCTTATGTATGGATTGGTTACTGTATGCTTGTACCTTCCCTCTCCCTCCTTCCTGATTGGTCACCCCTGTGTATACTTAACCGTCTGTGACTGACAGTCGGGGCCCTTCGCACCCCTCGGGGGTGCAGAGGGATGGGTCGGCCCTCTCCCTGCTCTCCCTTCCCGACCACCGACAACCCTTCCCTACAATAAAGAGAGCATGGGGAGAGAACAACTCCCACCAGCCTTTTGCCTCCCGCATTGTTCCTCCACCGGCATGCGGACCCTCAAGCTGCGGAGATCCCCTCGAACTTCTCTAATTTATTAATTACAACACACCTCCATGTGTCAGGAAAGCACTTCCAGTAACTTAACTATGGATAGAGACTATCAGTAGAACATTTCATCTGTAAAACAGATCAGAAAAATAGACATCACCAGAGAAGGACCTGGAAAGCAAACAGTTGGATAAATGCAAGTATGAGAATCTCTGTCTTACCATTACTCTAACTGCTATAAAAATATTGCCGATGGGGTGATGAGATCAGTATGGCCACAGCTGTCATTGTCTTTAAAAGCCAGGCAGCAAAGCGTGTTTGTTTTTACCTTTTGTGTTTGTTATTTGAAAGAACCAAATTTAAATTGTACCCTTGAAATGACAGCAATGGATGTAGACATTCTTACCTAAAGAGAAAACAGAATTTGTAATAAGAGGATTATGAATAAACCATTTTTATTCCATTATTTTTAGCCTCATCAAAGAAGATGATTTCATACTCTGAACAAAACTCACTCTAGTATCTTCACATCACAGTTCATAACACCCAGGTGACTAGTCTTTGCTGGAAGATTTCACATGCTATCCCATTACAGCCTATTTATTTGCCCTCTGGAAGCCAGGTTCTCAGTTGGCAGGATTCAACTCCCCCAGGAGAAGACGTGCCTGACCAACTGACACAGACAGGGCTTAGTCTGCAGGGAGGGTTGAATTTCCTTAGCATGACAATGGGCAGGGTTTTATTGGCACAGACGGTTTGTGTCAAGCATGTGAACATATGTTCCTGAGGTCTGCAGGAGGAGCAGTTACAGATCTCTTAATACCCAGCTTGGGTTTTATGCAGACCTGCTCCTCTGGCTCAGGAATGAGTCTCTGTGGGGCTGAGTTTACCAGGGCTACCTACTCCAGAGAACAAAGGGGTAACCTGGCTGATCATGTACTGAAGTGCTTGCCAGCAGCTTCATACCTCATGGTTTAATGTTTCTGACTTATGTTGAGTTTAAAACTTAAAATAAGTGCCCTGAAACCCTCTAAAGTCAGAAAAAGTGCCCATGTTCTCAGTACAATACGCAGGTCCAATTATTTCTACTGATTTCAGCCCAAACAGATCTCTAGGCCAAATCCAATAAAATACCTGAACATCTGAAACCAAAATACCTTACATTAGGTACATATTTTCTGGGTCAAAGTTAAAGCAAGACTCACAAATAACTAAACAGATTTCTCAGGCTGCACGGAAGTTGAAAATATAAAGAAGCCATGTGCCTGAAATCCTGTCCAGTTCAGCTCTAAAGGTCACAGAGAGAATCATCTATTCAGGATTGGCAGCTTGAAATGGTCTGAATGACCAAGGCTGGGATTCATTTCACTGAACTTGTTTACCTAAAAGTAGAAGAGACATCTAAGTCTAAGACAGTAATTCTGGGCTACCCTTGTGGTCAACAGAAAGCAATAGACACCTTCAGAGGACTATCTCCTGCTCAGAGAGATATTTGGAAATAGACCAGATGAATTACACTCAGTAGGTGTTTCTTACTGTTTTCTTATTCTCTTTCTGGGAGCAAATACCAATTGCCATGGCTAAACTAGTGGATTAAGAAAGGCTGGATCACGCATGCTTCAGCACACTTGTGGCTGAAGGCAGAGGTTCAAAGAACAAGAGATTTTTGTCTAATAAATTTGAACCCTAGGAAATGTAAGAATGATAATTTATTTCCCTTTAGGTTCAGAGATAAGATACTGCTCATGTTTTGAAACTGTAATGTGTACAAAAAAATAAAAGCAGTCAATGAAGGATGGAAGACAAAGTCTGTGACCTCTCAGAAGATGGTTATGCTGAGTTTTGAATATTCAGATGAGGTGGACAAGGAGAAAAGAGGTGCTAATTCTATGACTGTCCTGCACTACGTGTGGCATGTCAGAAATCAACCCCATTTTATCCCTATTTTGCCTTTTCATATCTTACCATCATGAAACTTTAGACATGGAAATAACTTTGGGCTTGTGAGATATCTTGACTCAAAGAAGCCGTTCTCACATAAAATTTCTGAACACAGGTGTAATCTTTCCAGGGTTGAGAATTTGGTAAATTTATTTTAAAAAATAATAAAAGAAAGAGCTTAAATCACCCAAAAACCTTGGAAGCATTCAATGACATTCTGATTAAAGTTGAATAACTCTTCAAAAAGACATATAGCAAGACGTATGATTGGAGGTTTGTTGCAATGATTTTGTGTAATTCAAAGGGAATATCTACTTCTGTTGAAGAATATAAAAATTTTGCAATGTGCTTGTTGGGAAGAGTATCAGAAGTTTTGCTTTATAGTAGACATAATAAGGCCATTAACAAATATAAGCTATTAAAGTCATATTTCCTTTTAGAGTTTCCTGTTGACTTCCATTGTCTTTTTTTGCAATTTAATTTTTGAAATATTACTTTATTGAAATAAAGGCCCTGATTTTGAGCATCATTTCTTTAGAACAGCTTTTGTCTTACATTCCAAATACCTTCAAAAGTATATTTAAGGCTGTCATGAGAGAGTTAATAAAAGCTTGAAATTTAAAGATGTAGGAGAGAGATGGGATTTAGGTGGCATTTGATTACTATAGCATTTTCCTACAGATGAATGGACTTTTCTGAGATGAATATAAATATTCTTGAATTTTTCTGAAAGGTGTTTGAATTATTTATATTTTCCATGAAAACACAGGGTTGTGCAATGAGGGCAAAATAGTTTTATTAGCCTTGAAATAATGCAAGCTAATACAGCTTATTTCTAGCTAATTGGAAGCAACAAACCTGTTAAAAATATTTCCGTGTATAGAGCATGGCAGTTATGAAAATAATTCTTTTCTCAGACCTTCACTGCTAATGATTTGTACTGGTGATTTGACAATATCATTAAAAGAGAATATTTGTTTATGACACCTGAATGTCTGGAAAATCTGGTCACTGCACGCTTGCTGGGACTAAGAGAGATTTCTCATTAAATCCAGTGGATATATTAAACATATACCCAGCAGGAAATGTTTGTGATTTAATGCACAGATATAACCTAAGGAGATATTTTTTGTCTGTGTTGCTAGCTTAAGTTATTAAATGATAACTATATTAGCAAAATAAAATAGGTTTTTTTTTTTTTTTTTTAAAAAGGCAAAGCCAACAAATATTGTTGCTGGGCAACTATCAATATAATTTTGTAGCATTTGAAAAACTGTCCAGGTGCTTTCTGGTTTGTCCCTTTTTCATAGCATCCTAATGCCATTTTGGCAAGTTTGATATTTCATTTGAAGGGAAAATAATAAAGTGTTTTCTTTGTATTGATTGAAAAAATATAGTGCTTATTTTTTGCTTGGTTTTCTAGTACTTATTCAATAGGTTAAAGGGCAATACCATCTGTTTCCTAACAGGACATTTTGTGTAAGATTTGCAAGTCCTACAGGTACCTTTAAGCATGGATAAATATGCACTCATGGTTTCAGCTGGATAGTTTTTCACCACCAAAGGATGATTATGTTGTGTGCCTTGAGACATAGGCTATAATATATTTCCTGTCCCTTTATTGCATTTTGGAATCATAAACAATGACTGTTTGGCTCAAAGCCATTTATTCAGCCCAAAAAGACATTATTTGCACAACAAAAATCAATAAAAATGTTACTAGGTCTGGCTGGATACTTTGCTTAACTGTGATATTTGTCTGTCACTGATGGCATGCCATCTCTCGTAGGAGACTGGGGCCAAAACAGAGCTATTGATCCAGTCATCAGTGATGGATACTGGCATTTGGAACAGGCTGCTGCAGAGAATCTCGATTAAAAAAAATATTTCTATGTTTTGCCTGCAGCAGAGTCAAGATAACCTGAATGAGGAGATTTTCTCTTTTATATTGGGTTTCTCCTCTTGTGGTTGTTAAATGCTCTGGACCAAAGTTCATTATTGAAAGAATTAAGTCAATCTATGTTTAGCCAAGGGCTTTGACATCACATCAAGCTCTCTTGATTTAGACACAAGGTAGTTGTCCTTTTCATCACCTTAAAAGCATAGGGGAAGTGTTTTATACACACCAGTGATAGAAGTGATATTCTGGGGTGTGCTTACACTTTTTTCTATTGTAAAACATCAAATTATGTCTAAGAAAAACAAGACAAAAACTGATTCTCAGACAATGTTATATAAACATTGACCTATTCTTTGAGGCATTGGGTACTCTCTGCTTTTGCTCTATCAAAAGTTTAAGATACTTAGAAATTCACAGTGTTTAGCTCTAGGTTATCTAATTAGGAAACTTCCCTGGAGCTACTTAAGTAAATAAATAGCAGAAGCAATAAAACAATGTTTTGGGCTATTATCATTGAATAGTACTTTAAAAGGCTACTGGCATTTTCAAATACATTTCTATATTTTAAAATCAGCCTTCTTTCACCAAATTAACTGATTTTAAGAAATATAATATTCTATAATAGAGAGGTGAGCATAAAGCAGCCTCTTAAATCAGTCTCTGAGAAGTATCATCAAAGTAAAGGAACTCAGATCCCTCTCATTGAGTTAGATTATATTTAAGGAATTTACATGGGGCGGGTGGTGAAACACTGGCACAGGTTGACCAGAGAAGTGGTGGTTGCCTCAGGCCTGGAAACATTCAAGGTCAGGTGGGATTGGGCCCTGAACAACCTGATCTATGGAAGGTGTCTCTGCTCACTGCGGGGAAGTTGGACTGGATGGCATTTAAAGGTCCCTTCAAACCCAAACCACTCTATGGTTCTATATTTTTTTCTCTCAGAGGTTAGAACTTTCACACAAAGTCTGGTCATAAAAATATTTTAAGAATGACTGAAAGCAGGTAAACTTCCTAGAAATGATGGCATAATTCACAGCACTGATGGGGACTTAGGAGTCATTGATCACTTACTCAAGCTGATTTGCATGTTATGATGTTAGTTCTGAATAACACAGGCAATAACAAAACAACTCTGATTTTGGCAGATATACCTGAGCTGCACAAAATCAAGCACACTTGACAGCTGTACAGAGATCGTGATCACCAGAACAGAGGCCAAAGACAAGGTTTACATTTGGTCTGTCTTTTGATGGTATAAGAGACTCTGAGAGAAATTAATTATCTCATCCATGAAGGGGAAAATGGAAATAGACTAAAAAAAGAGGAGTCCCCTGACTGGGCTTTCAGTGTGGCCATGCAGTGCCTATTGACCTGCATTGCCTATTTTGTACTTGGACATGGGAGCAGAGGGCAAATTTTATGAAGTGTAGATTGCATTAGGACTTGCTGCATATGTTTCCTTCCAGGGCTGCCCAAAAGAAGCAGCATCAAAAAAGAGCTGGTACACGACTGGTACTCTACGACATCATCCATCTCCCTTACCACCTAAGTCCACTCGCTTTTATCCTACCACAAAAAATAAAAATAAAAATCTAATTCTCAATTAGCATAATTTTATTCTCTTCCACATCAGTAAACTTTCTCTAAATTCATATGGAGCTTTTACCACACTGAATTCCTCATAACTGAATGAAGAACAATAGAAAATTTCTTCTGTTTTCTCTCTGAAGAAGCAGTATGGGGGTAGTAATTTGCTTAGCTTTTCTGTTTCAGAAACTTAATTATTAATAATATTATAAATTTCAGCAATATTGTGGGACAGTTGGTGCTTCTTGGTCTCCTGATATTTTTTCATAGTCCTACAATTCACTTAAAGAATCTATATCATCTGACATATTTCAAAGGGAAAGAATTTAGCTGGAATTAATACTCCAGGCTTAAACATGAAGTGTATTGGGAATGCACTTCCAGACTTGCCATTCTTCTAGAATTTCTAAAATACACTTCGCTTTGAAAATTAGATTGCATGAGTTCTGTGAGCCACCTTTTAGACAGGCTTTCCAGGTCTGAAATCTTAGATGAAATTATAATTGTCGGAAACCACATTATTAGATTTTTAAAGTTCTTTCTTAGATGAAAAGTAAAAACTACTAACATTAAGGTTCTACATTTTAACCATAATAAATTATATGTAAGCCTAGAATGAAATGTTTTTCATATTCACTTACTAACAAAAATGATATAAATTATGAATATGACACTATAGATGTTTACACATATGTTTTTACATTAATTGTCTGTGGAAATAGCTTATTATTGAGATTTTTTCTATTAGGGTTGTGTGCTAACTGTGTAGACTGATATAAAAATCATGTACATTAGCTGAATTCAGCACTTCAAATGGAAATTTATTCCAGCATAATAAGGTAGTTGAATTAGCCTTATCTGTACTAAAATGTTCAGTGAACTGATATTCTTCTTGTAAAGGAATGAGACTGGTGATGTCATCTCATTTTTCTAAGGTACAGATGTGCTTTCAGTAGTAAGACAATTATTTTGCATAAAACCCAATATTTATGACTAACATAAGAAATAGGGTCAAATATCTATCAAACTATAGAAATGCACTAAATATTTTAAAATTTATTTGCATTAAATAGTTGAAGTACTTTAAGCAGGTGTTACATACAGATTATGCTTAAGGAATTTAAATAGGGATTGTAGCACACAGTAAAGATTTAGTAAATACTTTTCTAGTCCAAAATCAATGCTATCGATTGTCATTAAAGCAGCAAGCTAAAAACAATGAAGTGGTTTCTAATTTTCAGGCTCCTGCTGGAGTCTGCTCTATCTCTTCCTTTTTCCAGTTAAGAGCATCATTAAATGGTAAGAGCAAACAGCATATTGAGAGGCCAAGTGTTTTATTAATTCATCATCAGAATTATCTCAGCACATTAATATTAATAGCCTCAAATTGGATTTCATTTAGGAGGTGAAATAAATATGCTGATAGTAAAAGCCTACATAGCCAATGAATCTTTTGAAATGGCACTCAAACATAGCAATACTCAAACCAGATTTGATAAGTCATGCTGACTTCCTTTAGTATAGGGGCACCTTCCAGGTAAATTTCAACTTCTGAAAGAACTTCTTTCTCTTTTAGAAGATTGTTGCTTAAATGACTGAAACAAATGTGGACATGTATTCCTCCCATTATCTGACACCTTTTTAATTGCCTTTGTTGATTGAAGTAGTCATCCCTAAAGTCCCTAAGTTTGGATTTCAAAAGAGTGTGTGACTACATATCTAAAAGTATTGCTTTGTGTTTTAATTGCCTTTGACTTGTTGCTAGCAAATTTTTTTGTCCTTTCCATTATTAAATTTTTCTAGAGCCACAGAGTTATAGATTTTGTGGCTGTTTGTAGGGAGAAGTCTTGTTCCTAAGTGCCAAAGAACATGAAATGTCCCCCATTTTCAGGGATACCAAAGGGCCCAAGAAGGAGATGATGGGAAGAGTAAAAATGAAACTGGAGCTGCTCATCCCTTCCTTCCTCCAGTAAACCAGGCTGCTTCTATCCAGAAAGAAAATGTTCCCTTTTTATTTTTTTCTTTCATTTTTTTAATATTTTTTTTTTTAGTGCGGTGTCACAGCTGCATTCTGGAAGCCTATCTAATAAACCCATTTTGCTGAAATGCCAGATACAGCCAGATTTAGATGATGCAGGCAACTCCACAGCCACATTCACCACAGTTATTTCCTGCTGTTTGTGGCTTTGAGGGCACAATTACATTTGTTGAGGACCTTTATTACACAAAGATGACCCAGTCACAGAGCCATTCAGTCATTCAAGGAGCCTGCCCTTGGAGCCTAAAGCAACCAGAAGGTTTCCTGACTTCAGGGTGCTTCTTATTGTTAGGAGGGAGACACAGATTAGTCATCCACAGCACAGCATATGCTTAAGAGTGTAGTCAATGGAGACACTGGATAATGAAACATCAGTTTAAATGTTCTATTCTACACTGCTTCTCAAGAAAACTCTTAAAACACTGAAGCCATGTTCTGAGCCACAGTAAAGAATGCATTCACTGCAGAGTCCTCCACTTTGTCACCAGCATTTGGGGAATGTAGACTGCCCCTGCAGAAATGTGGGAGACCTTGAGCAGGGGTTGGAACTTGCTAATGAATCCATCCATTGGTGTTTATATCTGTCTACATGAAGGATAGGGACAGGGAATGTCTTCTCACTTATTCACCATGTAGGTTACAGGAGAAGAGGTGGAGAACACCATCAGGGCAGTAACCATGAGCTAGGTGTGGCTCCTGCCTTCATCCATAGTGTGACAGCAGGATAGTGACACTGGCTAAAAATGCTGGGGCTTGGGCTTGCCTTTTCCTTGGAAAGTGAAGTAACTAAAGCAAACTGGAGGATGTGGCTCAATTCATGTATCTCTCTCCGAAGTCTTTCAGTTCTCTGCGGTAGTTGGACTTCATTAAAATGTAAACACAAAGTAAGCATACTCTTTGATGCTTTTATATTTTACAAATGTATTTAAATCAAATATATTGAAGCAGAAAAGCAACAGTCACCTGAAGAGAGCAAAACTAGCCACACACTTCGACTTCTTCCAGGCAAACAATGACAAACCTGCCCTGAACAGGAGCATCATGATGAGGAGAAATGCATTTGAATACTCTGCCTTCATCTTGCAAGCTTCTCTTCAGCAGCAGCCATGCATGAAGACTGAGATGTAACTGGATGGATTTTGGCACCATTGAGCACTGGAGAGGCAGCTCGGGCAGCCACGAAGTGCCCATGACATCGTCTGTCTGCTTAGCCACCTTTTAACTAGATTAACAGAAGGAATAGCTTCAGGAAGGGTTCACCCTCTGGCCAGATTAGAAGTTAGTTTTACAGCCGCGGATCAGCCTCCAGCAGCTGAAGGTATTGGCTGTCCCTCCAAACAAATGAGATGCAGGGCAATTTGTTATTGCTTGAGACACAGCTGCTGTAGTAAGGAGCAGTCCGCATTTTGAATCAGGCTGAATCTGGATCTCCAGTTTCAAACAGCCCAGCTTTACATGTTGGATTAGTGTTTTGTTGCGAGCTTAGTTCAACAGCCTGCTACAATCTACATGAGAAAATGGAATGGTTGTTTCCATGCATGATGAAATCCATGTTAAACTGGGAAGAGAAACCTTTGAGTGACTTTGTGCCCCTCCCCCTGCCCCCTCTTTTGCTACCAGAAATGTAGAAGATTACTCTTGTGGTTGTGGCTGTGGACTGAGAATTATAACACGATTTCCTGGCACTGCTACAGATTTGTTGTCTGTTCACTTAATTTGTCCATGTTTTGGAGCCCAACTGACCTCACAGAAGGATTCTTTCTTTAATGCAACCACAATGAAGATGCTTTCTTTCATGTTTGTGAGGGGCCTAGAGTCTCTGGTGACCAGAGCCACGTGGGACTTTTGATACACTGAGATTATATAAACTATATGTAAGTAATTCTTGTTACCTCAGAAAATCTGGGCTCTTCCCCACCAGTGAACATGCCTTGCAGGCTATGGATTTTCAGAAGCGATAATGAAATTGTGTATTCGAAGTATTTATCTGCCAGTCTGTGTTGGCATAAGCCTCAAACATTGTTCTCAAGCTAGCGCTCCTGAAATTTATTATGAACTAAAAGACATTCCCAAAAGCCTGCCACTATTACTGGAGAAAGAATGTACAACAGGGACTGCCATTTAGGCCACCATTTGGAATGGCATTTAGGAGCTGCTGCCTGGAGTTGACATCCAGAATAATGAGGCTGACATTCAGAGGACCCACCCAGTAAAGAGAAGCAGAAGTGATCTAATTGTTGCTGCTTTCTTTCAGAATTCTACCCCCACTCTATCTTTTCCTGGCAGATCCCCAAAATAAATTACTCTAATTGTAGCAAAAGTCTGGAATGGAGGAGAGTTATTCTGTTTAGTTTGTGAACTGGTATTTTCAAGTTTCCTTAATGACTAATATAATGGAGAGGTTATTATCAAAATATGCTGGCTTCAGAGTGTATTAAAGCTCTCCTAGGACTCAGTTTAGTGTCTGGTACTGTTCAGTCAGCCCAAACACAGCATGTTCAAGTCGATTCTTACTTTTCTGGTGGCAATTTCCCATCGCACAACAGGGAACTGTATACTCAGTAAGGCAGTATCAGCAGTCTGTCTTAGTGCTGGTCAGACAGCAAAACATTCATACATCACAGGAAAATCAAAAGGCTTTTTGTCTGCTCATCACTCCTCTCCTGAGGCAGAGAGCAAGTGACCAATTATCTATGAAGCTGTACATATCACTGGCTACATCTTGTCCTCTCTTCTGTCACATGAGCTCTTCTGTTGTATCGTAGTTTTCTTCTCCCCTTAGTTCCTCATTCCTTCACCAAGTGAAGAATATTATCATGGCAAGTCCATGATAATATCCACACCAAAACTGATACTGTTGGAAAGTTTCTCAGGGCTGCCATGTTTCATCCTTATGTAAAAGCTCTGCCTGTATCCTTAATGCAAAATCATAAGTTTTTATCTCTCCTTATTCTTCATGAAAAGCTGTGTATCTTTTCCAAACTTTTCAAAGTTGAAAATTCTGTGCCTGTTCCCAGAGAAGATTTTCTGAACAATGAGACATTAACAGGATTACAGTTTCATAAATACTAAGGAAAATAAACCTGATTGGTGGGAAATGATTCTCATTCAGGTGATTTAGAAGATCTTTGAACTGAATGAACATCTATTTAAGCTGAAGAGTAAAGACTGAAGTTTCTCTCTGAAACACACAACATTTAATACTCAAGTTAAATGCAGCTGAGATGGATGTTGAGGTTTCTCATCACAGTAAGACTCCTTGCGCAGCTTACACTGGTGCAGACAGGGCTAGACTTCACTGCAGATATCTTTTGCTTTGGGGACCAATACCCTGAAGGTCACACTTTGACACTTTATTCTGATTCTCATTGACGTGTTGAAAGTTTGATATATTTTGGCCATTGACCAGACATTTATGGCCTGGACGTTAGACAGGCTGGATGCTTCAGTTTCATGGTGTGGCCCTCACATTTGTCGATGCTCCCAGATTTCCTTGTAGACTTGTATAGTCTGCAAAGAAACTTCTCTTTTTTCAGTCATATGCTTGTGGTGGCAGAACTTAGCTGAATGGGTTTACACAATTCTGCCATAATCAAAACTCTTTCAGGTTGTGTAGTTTCACATTAAAAGTAAATAGGAAAACCAAACCTGATCTGAATTATATTTGGAATGACTGAAAACTAGAAAAGTATCAATTGTTGTAAGGGAATTAAAACTCACATTTTCTATCAAATAGCTGTAAAATAGCTCTGTTTAAACAGATAATCAAACATACACACAAAAAATAGTCATATAAGGAGCTATGTTCTTAAAATTTCATTCATAATGGACTTGGAAAAGGAAGGACATTGACTGAGAGACAACAGTAAAAGAGAAGGGGGAAAAATGGTCATATTCTAATATAGAATGAAGCTGATGATGGATTATCTAAAGAGACTTTATTGGTGCTAAAATATTTCCATGGATGAACTGTATGAAAGGCTGGAACAACTCTGTTGTGTTCCTCAGATAGACTGTGTCCTAGGATAAGTCAACAGGAATATAGTAAATCTTGGAGAAATTTTATGAATGCACGGGACAATTTACCCTGGTGTTTGAGTTGATCCCATTCTTTAAGGATTTTTTAATGGAATGCTCGACAGTTGTTCAAGAGAAATTTCTAAATCTTTGCAGCTCAGTGAATATGTCTCTTCAGTACAATGTCACAGCCAAACAAAACAGACAATGTATTTAGTCATTTTAAGTAGAGGATATATAGCACTTCAAATATTAGGCTTGTAAAAATATATATATGCATGTATGTGTATAAAAAGATATATTTTTATATATCTATTACACATGCGTGCAGCTCAAATTGCAAGTGTATATATAGTTTTGAAATATTTCAATATAACCATTGTTTGCTTTTATTTTGGTGACCACACGGATTCTAGCAGATATTTTCAAATATCATCTTTAGTTAGTGTATGTTCCAGGCCTCCACTGCATCGTTCAAAAAACCACACAAGAACTTAATTTCTAATGGTTAGAGATATTCCTTTCATTAGCTGAGAAGATATATCCATAACTAATTTTTGCAGTCCTTTGATCTTGTACAAGCATATTTAGTTTTGTCAGTCCTTTCTTTTCATTGTGTTTATCAAATAAGTATATTTATAGAAAATAGTCTTATCCTGCCCCAACTTTTGTTTCACTAGCCTCTTAGATTTCTTCTCTAAAACCCCTTATCATCTGAGTAGGCTGGTTTTGCATTGAAATTTCTATTCTAAACATAGCTAAACAGAAGTGAGCCTGATATTCTAATGAAGTCTTAGTAAAGACTTGTACAATAGAATTAATTTTTTCTTCTCTTTCCTTAAAATACCCCACCTGCTGCTTCCTCAAATTAAATTGCATGGGGAAAAATAGCATTTAGATTGCTTTACCATCAACAGTTTTGTACAGTTCCATTTTCCTTTTGTTAATGAGACCCCCAATCTGTTGCACAGTTTCTTCTAATGTGTGCATAAAAGCTGTGATTTTGCACTTTGTCTTAATAAGGCAGCCAATAATATTCTCCAATTCTTGCTGCAGATGTCTTGGTCTTTCCAAATATGAGCAATGAACAGCAAATGTGATATTTGAAGTTTCATAAGAATATACCTTATTCTTTCTTTGATGTGATTTGTGATCATATTAGTCCTCATTGTAAGGGGTTAATTTTCAGCATCATTATTTGGACATGCTTACACAATTTTTATACATTTAAGAAATGTATGCTCAAATTACCAAGAATTACTGATGAGGAAGAAATAGAGGCGTGTGTATATATAGTGATTGGCAGAGCAAAACTAAAACATTGCAAAATGCTTGTGCTGAAACTTTTATTCTGATACAGTCACAAAACTCAATGAGAGGAATCTAAGGCCAAAGGAAAAGCAAAGATATTTTGACAGTTTTTACCATTCTGTCATGCAAAGTACAGAAAGGGTTCTCTTGCATAGAGACACAGGTATAAAAAAAAGTCAGAAAGAATCCATATGTTGAACAAAGAACGATAGTTGAATCTCATAGGCAGAAGGTGCCTATATAGAGGGTTTCACAATCCGTCTAACCATTAAAGGAGATGAGGAAACAGATCATTCAGGCAGTCATGGCATCCTATAAGTATTCAGCTCAACATAGGCACTGTTACACAAACATTTTCTGATTGAACAACTTAGAAGAAATGTGTCAAGATTTATCAACAGCAAGATGATGTGATAGCGTCATCTTCTTAACTTAGGAACGCAATCTCTGCCACAAATAGACTTAAAACTTTTTCAAACTGTAGCAACAGCCTGATGTACTCACATTTCTTTAAGTATTTTTATTGAAGACTCCTGTGTGATGGATTAGAAGATGAAAGTTGGAAATTCCATTATCAGTAGGAGGCAAAATTGCCACATAGTTTCTCTTGTTTGTTTGATTCTTTTTGTTTTGAAGTGGGGGAGGGAGGGGTGTCTGGAGGTGGAAGCCAAGAGGGATGCAGGAGACATTTCTTAATTGTTTCCTAACTGGTTTAATATTTTATGTGTTTCTTCTCTACTACACTAAAAAATACAAATGCTACCTTTGTCTTCCTCTGGAAGCTTCAAACTCATCACATGGCTCGATAACACTTGAGAGTGATCACTCATTGGCAGCAATCTGTGGTCCTGGAGCCATTTTACAGAGTGGACGGAGAAGACTCATGGTAAGTGGCTCCACTGGACAGGTGTTGAAACTGTGCAATGTAATATACTATTTTATATTTTTTTCCCCATATCTGAAACGGATTAATTTTAAGGTGTACTGGAATCAAGGGCTGAGTTAACATTGTGTATGAGATGGTGCATTATGACAAGATACTCGCATTACTCTCTAATGAGCAGGCTCTGGTCTCCTAGTAGGTGAGATGAGTTATCCAGCTTGCAGGAAGTTACCTGCAAGTTGTTAAACAGAAGTAGTGCAGGTATTTTTCTTTTTGTCCAATCTCTTTCTTTGATCCTTTTTCCCTGAGACAGTCAATATGATGAACCACTTGTAATGTAGTGGGAGGATATTAGTAATTTTACAGTATTCAGGTGTTTCTATTAATGCAAACCCATAATTTTTCATTTCCTGTCCATATATGAAAGTAATTCTAGATAAAACTATGAAAAAATTCAGAGCATTTGAGTCTAAAGGAAGTTTTCTTTGCACATTGAAGTGTACATTTAATTTTGGCCATGCTTCCCACTGCACTCAAGCTAGGATCAGCATCCTCAAAAGGTAGTGAACACTCAAGAACTGTCTGAAGTAAAAAAAAAAGTAACTGACAGGTCCGGTGAAGCAGAATACTCAAAGCAGATTAATCCTTTAGAATTTGCAATAACTCAATTGTTGTGCCAAATGTGATCAATGATAACAAAGGAAACATTTAGCCAAAAGGGAAATAAATATCTGTGGTCCTCGCAGGAGTCATTTATTGATTGAACTTTATTTGTCAAATGTTTTTAGTATCTAGAACTAGAGTCAAGCTGTGAGTAGCACCAGGCTCAGTAACATAGCGGGATTCTGCTACAATACTGGATCTGTTCTTCTTTATTCTTTGACGAAACTTGTCTTTTAGAAGCTTCATTTCACTCCCTGTCTTAAGAACATTTTATATTCAGGTATCTTTGTAGAAGAGAACATGTGTACAATATACAGCCTGTTGTAACAGCGAAGACTATTCCACATGGATGTTCAATACATTAATTCTTATTGAAGTCTACAAGATAAACATTCAAGGTTAAATAAATTTCACAGAATCACAGAATGGGTAAAGTTAAGGGGGACCACAGTAGGTCCTCTGGTCCAAATACCCTGCTCAAGCAGGGTCATCCTAGAGCACAGAATTGCATCCAGATGCAATATCTCCAGTGAGGAAGACTCCACAATGTCTCCAGGCAACCTGTCCCAGTGCATGGTCACTCACAGAGTGAAGAAGTTCTTCCTCATATTCAGGTGCAGCTTGAATTGAGTGCAATTTCTGCCCATTCCCTCTTCCCAATTCCCTCATTGCAGTAGTATCTGAAACATAAAAGTATGTTTCAGACTTACTATAATGAGTATAAAAATCATTTATACTCAAGAAAAATGATTATTTTTTTTGTAGGGATTGAATTTCTGAAATCAGTAAAGAAAATCAGACGGGCAGGCAGGAGAAGAAAGCGAGGAAAGGACAGGTTGAAAAATCTGGGGGAAAAAATTCTGCACTGAAGGGCGAAGAAGCAAATGGCATGGCACGAGCCATGCCATGAGAAACCAAAGAACGTGATCTTTCAATACACCCTCTAACAGCAGTAGTTGGCAGCCATTTGAAATGGGAAATCTCTTAGATTATAAATTATCTGTTGTCTCTACTATCAAATTACAGGGAAACTAGGGACGGGGAGGTAATCCCATTTGTTTGCTATATTATTCTGAAAAAAAGAAAGATTTTGTAAGGGAGGAATTGTTTTCAGAGTGAGTTTGTTGCCTAAAAGACAGGCTACCTGAAACAGAGGCCAAGACAAATTAGGAGTATAAAAGTGGACAATTTATTTAAGGCCTGCAGAGGCCTTAAAGGTACATTCAGGCAAACGAAGCCCCCCGTCGGGGACGACACCCAAAATGGACACTGAGTCACGAGCTCTTCACTTTTTATAAGTTCTGTTTCATTAGCATATTGGCCCTTAATTCTCCAATCGTACCCTCAGGTGATGATGTTAACCACCCCAGGCCTGCTCCCCCCATCTCACAGTTGTTTACATATTTTCAAGCCCTAAGGCAATGAATATGTCCTTGAATCTGTACTCAGAGAGCCTTGTTTTGGCTAAAGGTGCTGGGAACACGGGATTTTAGCACTTTGTAAGAAGCACAGAACTACAGCAAGTTACAGCTACATGAAGAGTAAAAAACTAGAAATACCTGAAGGCATCAAGTTCAATACAATTTAAGGTGTTGAAAATAGGAAATTAGTCAGAATCTGAATCACTGAAAAGGGAAATTAGTGGATCTATAAATCATTAAAAATTCTAAATGCAAAAGGAGCAAGATCAGATATGATTCTGGATGGACTTACCCCTAGAGATTTAAAAGCGTATATTAAGGTAGCCAGAATCACCCCCAAATATATATAAGCCATAAATGAAAGTTTATTAAAATTCACTGTTGTCATTCTGATAAAGGAAAATATTTCAAATGTCAAAACTCTTCAGAGGAATAAATGAAAGCAAGAAATCTAAAGAAAATAGTCTTTTTTTTTCAAGCATAAGAAGAGTTCAAAGAAATCTGATTAATAGTTTCAGAAACTGTAGCAATATATTGAAACTGAGAAGAAAATTTGTAATGAGTAATTTATTCAAGGTTAAAATTTCTTCATAGGAAAAGGCCTGAAAATGACCTCTTAAAATTCAATGAAAAGGAAACTCCTAGTTTTGGAATTCTGAACATGCAAATTCCAATCGAAAACCCATGTTGTCAAGTAAGAGGAGAACAAAATCATGGAATCAAAGAATCATGGAATCACTGACTCACAGTATCACCATTGGTGCTGGAAAGGATCTTTCGAGATCATCTAGTCCAACTCTTCTGCTAAAGCAGGTTCACCTGGAGCAGGTTGCCCAGACTTGCATCCAGGTGGGTTTTGAGTATCTCCAGAGAAGGAGACTCCACAACCTCTCTGAGCAGCCTGCTCCAGTGCTCAGCCTCACAGTAAAGAAATTATTCCTCATATTCAGATGGAACTTCCTGTGCCTCACTTTGTGTCCTTTGTCCCTTATCCTGTTGCTAGCCACCACTGAAAAGAACATGGCCCCATCCAATAAGATGTTAGTATCTACAATACTTAATGAAAACAGTTCAAATAAGTGATTTGGTTTTGTTGCAGTGTATGAAATGGGAGAAAACGCAACAAAAATATTTTCTTCCATGATCCAACTACTATCCATTTCCTGTCATTCACCTCTGTCCTAGGGATCTACCACATAGCAATTCACCCATCAGGGACTTCTTAAAAAGCACTTAGGGTTTTTTTCAGAATAGTGAAGTACATAACTTTCTTAAGTAGTTCCAGACTGTTTTGGCTAGATACAGAGTATGATATATCTTATGTCTGCCCACTGTTTCTTATTAGTTAAACCATTATTTTAGACTTTCTAATGGCTTTCTATAAATGAGCAAGAACACAGTAATACAGTAGTATATATTGCCTGAACTGTTTTGTATTTTCTGAAATGAGCATCACATACTTAATGTTTTCTTTTAGTATCAGTCTGATAAAGACTTTTCCTGGTAGAAAAATCTGATCAGATTTAAAATGAGTAGACGTCAAAGATAATAGCCCTGATTTTGTCAAGAATTAACTGTACACTATTTTTTTTATTTAATAAGTGGAAGGCATTTCTTTTGTAATTGCATCTTCCTACCTTTTACCCATTGGAAGATATTTGACACTTTTCCTTTACTTTGGCAGCATTTTCAAGATGAAGCTTTTGACTTGTACATATGCTAATTTTTAAAAAGATGAACTTTTTCTGTTACAGTGTCTAACAAGGAGAATTTCCACAGTGTTCTTGGTGAATAAAGATATCATTAAAATCTGAGCTACTAGGCACTAAACCCGTACTCAAGTGATGTCTGACCTTCAAGACTTTTGTATAGTCATAGCTATATCTGCATGCAGCTGTAGCAGAGCTGCAAGAACCGTGGATTTTTTGCTTTGGTGAGAGAAAATCAGAGACCAGAAGTCTAAGCAGTGAGAAACAAAGGGCTTGAATAAGATATGAGAAAAATGCTTGCATATCTATTGCTGGAAGTGGAAATCTCTATTACATGGGAGATACAGAGTTGTGGTGTATAACAAGAGGTCCCAGGGGACCACTTCTTCATCCAAGCAAATTTGATTGAAACAGCATTTTGCATAAAGAGAAAGTTTTGTGGTCACCCATTTTTTCGAGTAGAGGATGCTCAGTTTTCTAATCCAGATGTTTGCACGTGCTATGTCATTGGAAAAAAAGGCATCAAATTCATGCTGTTTTGGGGTTTACAAAGCAGGCAGTCTCATTAATACTAAAGCATTTGCAAAATATGCGTAAAAATCTTCAGTACATCAAGACTCTTAATTATAATTTGAGTCAATGGCCCAGTTTTCCAAATAAACAAAAAATAGTTAATCATCAGAAGTTATCACTGGGAAATGACAAAAAGGTTGCCTTCATCCCAAAGTTCTGCCATCTCAAAATCCTTTCTCTTTCTAGCTAGGGAAGATGAGGTAAAAACCACTACTTTCCTCATGAGTTTGCAAAAAAAACCCAAAAAAACCCCCAAAAAACAAGCAAACAAAAAAAAAAAACAAACAAACAAAAAAACCCCAAACAACAACAACAAAAAAAAAACCAAAAAACAAAAAACCAGGAAAAAGCAAGAAAAAAAAAAGAGAAAAAAAACCCCAAAGAGGAGGAGATAACATATAATAGCAGCTATATTGTACCAGTGAGAGTATCAAGAAGCTCTGCCACAGAGGAGGGGAAATGAAAGCTGTTGATGAAACAGCTCCACTGTTTCTAAAGGTTCGGAGATTGAAAGGATTGAGCTCTGAAGTCATGTACATGTTCCTGATCCACTGGGGATTAACTTCACAAATCACAACATAATACCCTTTCATAGAAGCTGCCTCATGAATGGTAGTCAGATTCTTCATAGATGTCTCATGACAGGAATCTCACATCCTCTCTATGCCACTCATTTTTGCCTGGAAAGGATCAGTGCTGACATTCACCAGACAGTAAGGATGCTGGCTGCTAGCACATGAGAGAACTGCAAGAGGCTTTAGGACTGCCTATGTGTGTAGATCAGGTATCTGCTCTAGGTGACTCAGGAACACATGGTGTAACATGTGATGGAATGATGGAATCATCAAGGTTGGAAGACACCTTCAAGATCACGAAGTCCAATCACCCACCCATCACTATCACTGTACTCCTAAACCCTTAAACCATATAATCCAGTGCCAAATCCAGACACTTCTTAAACACCTCCAAGGATGGACTCCGCCACTCCCCTGGACAATCTATTCCAAAGTCCATTCCATTTCACTTTAACAGTGAAAACATTTTTTCTAACATCTGATCTGAATCTCCTGTCTCAATTTGTAGTAGAGACAGTAGAAGAGACAGGTCCCCACCTCACTACAACCTCCTTTCAGGGAGTTTTAGAGAGCGATGACATCCCTCCTGAGCCTCCTCTTCTTAAGACTAAACAGAGAGGGAATGAGAAGACTAAACAAAGCTAAGAAGAAAAAGAAAAAATTTCCCAAACACAAACCAGGAAGAACTGGACATTTCTATGATTACTTCACAAAATCACTGAATTGCAGAATCACTGAATATTTCAGTTTGGAAGGGATCTCTGGGGCTTTGTATTCCAACTCTAGATGAATTTTGGCTTTCCTAAAGTAATTCCAGCATGTAGTGTGGACGTAGCCCAGCCCCATTTGTCCTGGGCTACATGACCCTCCTTCCACATTCAGTATATTTCCTTTCGATATTTGAGTTTATTCAAGAGCTGCTGGTGCATCCATGGTGGCCTCTTTCCACCTTTGCTTGATATTCTGGCCATAGGGGAAAGCCGTTCTTGAACTGGGATGTGATGAACTTGACTCCTGAAAAACAAGTTCTCCTGGACCCCTCTACTCCCTACAGTTGTCTTCTGTGGGACTCTTAGAAGTAGGTCCCTGAATAGGGCAAAATCTTCTCTACTAAAATCCAAAGCTGTGATCTTACTTTTTTGCCTTGTTCCCTTTTCTCTGGATCCTGAACTCTATCATCTCCTGATCAGTGCAGCCAAGGCCTTCCCTGACCTTCCCATGACCCACAAGGACTTTACCGTTTGTAGGTGTCATGTTCAGAAGAGAATCTACCCTTCTCCAAACACTGATGACCTGTCTTAGGAAGCTGTCATCAACTCTAAAAATTCCCTGGGCCATTTGTGGCCTGCTGTAGTGCCCTACCAGGAGATATCAGGGTCGTTAGAAGTGTCCCATGAAGACAAGAGCATTTGGATATGCACTTCCTCCTGTTGCAAGAAGGGCTTATCTGCTTATTTTTCTTGTTGAAGCAGCCCACAGCAGATATGATGACAACATCAGGCAAGCTTGTCTATCCTCTAACCCATAAGCTCTTGACTGGCTTACCATCCTTTCCAAGGCAGAGTCCCATGCGTGCCTGCTAATTTTTCACATAAAGGAAAACTTTCCTTTCCTTCCCAGCCTGCCCTTCCTGATGGGTCTGTACCTACCCACTGAAGTACTGTAGCCACGGGAGCCTTCCTACCGCACCCTGTGACCTCACTACTATTCGAGCCTGCACTTGCACAAAGAGCTCTATTTCCTCCTGTTTGCTCCCCACACTGTGTGCATTTGAGTACTGGCTCTTCAGCTAGTAACTGCTGATTCCCCTCCTCCCAAAAGTGAGAGCTTTCCACGTAATGCTGCTGTCTTGGTCCTTGTATGCGTAGGTGTTCGTGTGCATAGGCTTGAGGTGGACTCCCTCTGCATAATTTGACTACTGTCAAAAACTGAGGTTTTACTCTGCTAATTTTTCGTCAAAGAATTCAGTCAGGCATCTGACAGACATTTGATAGATATTAATTAAATGTATGAAATAACATATTTGACAAGTGTTTCGAGTTGTTTGTCTCTCCTAGAAGGATCTGGTTCAGAAACTGTCTAAAATACAAGGCTGTTTTGCTGAATATTCATTTAAAGATATCTTAAAATACATGATGCATAGCAGTTTTGTTAGCAGTCAGCATAGACTTCAGGATAAAGAGAACAAGAGGATAAAGAAATGTTACACCTTAGGTGGCAGACTTTTAGATCTAACTCAGTGAGTGTATGCATTTCTGAGAGGGAAGTTTGAGCACACAAACAGTTTTAAAAAGAGAAAAACAAAACAATAAAACAAACCCATACCTTCTCCTAGCCTGGAACCCAAACACGGCTTCTTGCCACAAAGGTGTCTGAAAAAGGAGCCAGCTCTGGGATCAATAATTGTTGACAGAACTTTGAAAGATCTAATCTGTTGTAGCAGTTCTTCATGGGTCTATTTGACATTTTGGAGGAGTTACAGAAACATAAGTTTACATAACCTAGAAATACTCAGATTCAAATACAGTTTTCCACTGTTCAATATGCAGTTCTTGCAGTTCATGATTCTATAAAAACTACTCAATTTATGGACTGAACAAAACTCAGCAAATTGGCTCCTTAGGTTCAGTTCTCCTTCAGTTGTCTCACCCAAGACACTACAAAGAACTGCCTTGTAGGCTTTAACTGTGAATAGTATGCTCTGATCTACTCCTGCAACTTCACAATATTTGAACTTTCTGTTTCCCAGGGCACTGCAAAAACCTTTTGCTCCTGTTACTCTTGAAATAAAAAGCAGTGTTCTTTATGAATTTTTAACACAGCACACTTTTCCTGCCAGTGCTTTCAGGCAAGTCACGTCAGTATCTGGACACTTGAATTTGAAGCTCAAAGCCTGACTGCCTCTATTTGTAAACAAGTGTGAACAGCATGAGCACAGTAGTGTCACTTCCCAGTAAATTCAGTGTTAAGAAATTACAAATGTATGTACTATAGAACAGTTTGACAAAGCTGTATTGAAATACATTATTCATAGTAATCTTTCTCAAAACATGACATTTTTGAAAGTTTTCCATTTTGTGCATCATAAAATTGTAATGTTGGTTTTGAAAATGGGAAAAACATAAACAAAAAACTGCTGAATGTGTTTAGCCTTTTGCTTTCAAAGAATCTTTTCCAAAGTAAGAAATTCCATTGCTTTTTCCTCACCTTAAGCACTGCTCATTTTTTCTCTAATTATTGCAAATGAATTACTGCTGATCTTTATCCACTTTGGCATTCCCAGCCTGCATTCTGTGTGTGTGTGCGTGTGTGTGGTCAGGGGAAACAATATGTGTCAAGACTGCCTTATAAAATCAGTTCTAAGCCTTTAACCTTCAGCAGAACACTGAATAATTGAGGGGTCTATGGACACTGACGTTTACGGCAAAGCAGGAAAATAGACGTCTATTGATGGGGCTCTGTCTCTGATCGTAGTTCACAGTCCCTTTCAGTGGTGGAGTTAACATCACCTTCTTGATGTCAGGCACTGCAGTGGTGGCTGCCAGATGGTACCAGGCTGGCAGTCCCTGGTCTCCTGTGCCATTGGTAGCTGTTTTACTGCTGTGATCAACATAATTCAATCATTATCAGTACTTATTTCTCCCCTATTCCTCCATGCTAGCCCCTTATTGCCTTTTCCCTTCGTCCTCTTTACTTTTGAAAGATGTTGGCACAAGAGAAAACAAAAGAGAGCATTTACCAACTTAAGTCTTAATAAATTCCAGGTTTTGTTTCACTCCCCCTTCATTAGTATAGCAGTATTTATGACTGTGGTTTGATTTGTAATAGCTGCCTCCCGAATGCAAGAAAAGTTTATGTGCTTGGAAATATCTTTGTGACCTAAATGGATTAGTCAGTTTGTTGAATTTTGCTAACTCATTGAATTATGTTTTTTCTGTCAGAAGATTTTATCACACTTATGAAAACCTAAGTGGCTGTTACAAACCTTATCTGAAACAACTGTTACAGATTTTATGGACTTATGTTTATGTACGTTAAATATTCATTCATGAGTCTTTAATTTTCAAAATATATCCTTTCCTCTACTGGGAAAATGTCACACTCCACAAAAATAGCTTTTCCACTCTTTCTTTAAAACATTACAGTAAATTAATATTGATTTCCTTTTCTCTTCATTCTAATAAATAAAAAAAACCGTTGTGAAGAGTCTGTGGACTTGTTCTGAACTTGAGGGCAACTGGAGAAGGATGCATGCTCAATGTTCCAATCTCTGACTTGTGCTGTAGCCAACATCATAAATGCTTTTTTTCCAAGGGACAGATCCTAGCTCTGTAGAAAAATCAGATCAACTCTGAAGCAGATGTACTAATGTGGAGAAAAAAAGTTGTCTTTTTTCCCTGATAAAACTCTGATCACCCCCACTGGGGTAAATGAATGCACTACAATAGCCTGTTTTGGTATTGCTCTAGTGAAGACTTCCAGTGGTACTGTCCATCATTTTATGACAGCTACTTCCATTTGATTGTCACTGGAGGCTAACAAATTTACTCATAACTTTAAAATAACATATTTTTTGAGATATTAGGTAGAAGACTAATGATCTTTTCAATGTCAGCTGCTGAGAACTCCCACAAATGATAACCCATAATTAATACTTTCCACAACCTAATGGTCTTTCTGTCCAAGAGGCAAGATACTTTGGGTGTCCTGAAACCATCTGCTCAGCTTTGCAATTCCCACTTGTTCAATTCAATAATGAAAAGAAATTTTGAGCTAAAAAATTTCAGTCAATGAGCAAAGTAAGATCTGGATCTGTGTCATAGCACATAGCCAACAAAAGCCTGTGCTAGGGAATTGAGGTGTCCTTTCACTCCTAATTTTTTTTTTGTGCTGAACACACATTTATTCAATTTTAAAAGCATAAATTGAACAATTTATGATTACATCAGAGATGCAGCCAACAAAAGGCATAAGCAGTGAACCAGCTGTCATATTTCCCAGTGCTTTAAGACATGCTGATGTATGTGTAGATATACATTCTCCTTTTCACCAATGATAATTTACAGCTTTCTTCTGCCACTCTCCAGTTCTGTCAGTCGAGCTTCTGTCCCTTCTGACCTGGCTGTTCAGAGAGGAGCTGAAGTAGCAGGTAAGCCCATCACTGTAGGATACACATTAATTTTACACTACTTTTCTGAGCTGTATGTGTGTTTCTGATGTCTTCTTCAGCATAACACAGATATATCCAAAATCTCACAGTACTGAAGATAGCTGTTTAGATGTAAGTGTAAACTCTTAGACATACTTCGTAAATATAAATTTACAGCTGCACCTGCAACTGTAAAATTAAGGTCTTTATAAATATCTGTGTAGCTCTGTGTGTAATGTCACACACCTGTAGTATATAGCATGTCTGTAGAGAGTATCTAAATACTTAGAATATAAATCCCAAGTATGGATAGATAAATAAATATATCTCTGTGTGATTACAAAAGTGCAAAGATCAGATGTATAAAAGCTGTTAATTAAGCCCCAGGATGTGCAGTAGAATAGGCAGTCATACTCCGGAAAACAAGCCCACCATAAAATCTGTTATAGGAGGCAGCATCTTCAGAAAGGGATTCCCAAAAGCAGAGTGGGGAGCTGACTAGCTGACAAGCTACGTGGCAGGCACTGAAGGCATGGGCTGGTTTGACTGTCATGGTTAAATCCAATGGGAAATGACAGAGTTTGGATTCTTCCAGGCAAAGGACGTGAAGGGTCCTAGATATCCTGAATCCTTTGTGAATACTGGTTGACAAAGGGATATCAGGCACACTCAAGATTTGGAAAGGTGTTGAGTATCCCACTTTGTGTATCTGATATGCCCAGTGTATTAGATATACATTTTCTTCTTCATGCGTGTTTAGGGGTGGGAACTGAAGGAAAATGAAAATTTTTGTTTTGTACTTGCTATATTTTGCTAGAATGTGAGTTTTGTGTGCACTGTGTTTTGCATATTTGTCGAAGAGTTCAACATGGGGAAATGCCAAGCCCTGTGTCTGAAAAGAAGAAGGCACAGTGCAAGCCAGGATGACTGGCTGGAAAACAGCTTTGCATAAAGGACCTGGCGGATCCTAGTGAGCACCAGCTTGAACAGGACCTGGCAAAGTGCTCTTGTGGCAAAAAAAAGCAAAAGGTGTCCTGCATTAACAGCAGTACTGCCAGCAGGTCAAGGGAGGTGATCCTTCTTTTCTACACAACACTGGTGAGGCAACACCTGGAGTGTTGGGTCCAGTTCCGGACTACAAGAAAGACATGGGCACTCTGGAGAGAGTCCAACAAAAGACCACTAAGATGACGAGGAGACTGGAGCATCTTATGTACAAGGACATGATGGGAGAGAGAGCTGGAACTGTTTAGCATGGAGAAGATATCAGTGACAATATCATTAATGGATATAAACACCTAAGAGAGAGGGCAAAAGGATGGAGCCAGGCTCTTTTCAGTGCTGCCCAGTAACAGGACAAGAGGCAATGGGCACAAATTGTATCACAGCAGCTTACATCTGAACATCAGGAAGTACTGGCACAGGTTGCATAGAGAGATTGCAGAATATCCCACCTTGGATGCATTCAGCAGCTGTCAGAACCTGCTCTAGATGCCCTGCCTGAGCAGGGCCATCAGACCAGATGACTTCCAGAGCTGTCTTTCAACCTCAGCCATGCTGTGGTTCTGTGACAGCCTTGATGTCAATTTAAAGAAGATACTGAGCAGAAAAAATCCCACAAACAAATGCTGAAATCTGTGTGTGTGTCAAGTAACTGTATAAAACTACAAACTGTAATTGATATTTTAGAATATAAAATACACATAGCACATTCCCCACCAAAAACAATTCAAAATTATAATTTTGGCATTCACTGTTCACTCTTACCTAATCTATTTAAAATTATTTTTTTCCAATTTTTTTCTCATATAAGTCCATTATAGGCCTGATGTTGGATTGTTTACCATATTTTTGTTACCATAGTCCTGCCATTTGCAATTTTTCTTTTCCTTCATTTTATGTCTGGTACTTGTTGAAATAAGCACGAAGATTAAAAAATGAGAAAATCATTCAAGTATTTTTAAAACCCCCTGATTTTTATCAGTACTTTTCAGAGGATCTCTTCATATCAAACTTATCATTCATTTTGCCCATTCAGTTATCAATATAGAGGTCAATAAGGGATGATGTTACCTGCTCTTTGCAGGATAAATCAATAATTTATTTGGTTGACATTAGGTTTGTGCCCTAAAGGTAGTTATTGTACTCTTTCATATTAATTATGATTGGGATTAATCTTTGAATATGATGAGGGGTCTTCACAACCTCTTGACTTTGCAGAACATGAGTGTAACCGCATATCTACGATTTTAAATATTTTTCTCAAGACTCTCAAATCTTCTGCTTGACTTTAAGCAGCAGTTCAAGTCCCAGGTCTCAGTTCTCAACGTCTTCAGAGTGTTGTGGCCAGTATATCAGAGATTGCATATTAATCCATGAGCAACCACTCAGAACAGTATAATTGACAATGCCTGGGCTGAAGTGATGGAGAGGGTGAAGTAAACCTAAAACTCAGCGGGCATAAAGAGTAAATTACATTCTTCCTAAAACTGGTCACTTCAGGTCAGATTGTCAGATTAGCCGGGGCTGGGTAGCAGTGTCACAATGGCTGCAATCAACACTTTATCTTTTCTAGACACACATGGACAGAGCACAGTGAAGCACAGTTGATGTGAGATCTTGTTTGCAAAAGGCTGGATTAAGGATTGTAAAAGAAATGCAAAATTCCAATTCATAATAGTTTGCCATCCTATTGATGTAACATACTGTTTAAACAGAGAAGAACTCAGCTACGAGAGACATTTGTTCCTATACTTCTCAGAACTGTATCCTATGAGGATTAATTAAGGAATACTATTTGGAGACTTCTGAATGGATAGCACAGAGTTCCCATGTGTATTGTCAATTTTTTCACATGACAAGGAGACATGGCAAGTGACTGATGCAGAAGTGTTTGCTGTTTTGTATTCATTTAGGTTTCAGTTTTTCTTTCTACTTTCATCTATTGGGCCATAAGACTACTCAAACCTTTCCATAATTTGTTAAGCGGACACAGAAGCATCTGAAATAAATATAATGCATTTGTGTCAAATATGAATGCATAGTCATGCTCATTTTACAACCCATAGCTCATTTTGAATAGCATATAATTTCATTTTTACTGCAGAAAAATCTGCAACTCCAATTTCAGCCTACATAGATACAAAGGCAGTTGCACCTTCCCAATCCTAAAATTGTGGATGAAACTTGTGCTGTCAACAGATCAATTTGATTTCATACTGTTCAGGGCCAATGAAAGACACAGATGTACAGCTGATAGAATGTCTCCTAACATTGGTGGAAGTTCAAAGTTCTCTGCACTACAAAGCACAAAAAGCCTGTATAATGTTTAATATCTTGTCATTTGCAAATTATATTTGTATTCTAATTTGTGTAAATTCTTATTGAGTAATCAGTTTTCATTTTAGAAATTACCATACAGAGGTATGTATATCCACAAATCATTTTATGTGTCAGCAGCACTATTCAGAAGATTATGTAAACAGTGCCCAGGAGTTTGAAGTAGATTGTAGCAGTCAAAATATAAGTGACACTGCTTGTAATCCTTGTGTTCAAGGTATGTAGGATTTGGAAATTGTTTTAATATATGACACTCACAGCCTGACTACATTCTAGCACAGAAAATACCAAATGTGGAGAAGTCACTGCATCAATACAGAAATGGTAAAAAAATCATAATCTGGATAAATAATAGGACTCAAGATGTTGGGCCAGAAAGGAGAGACAGCCAGGAAAATTAGTCTAAAAAGACAAATTTTCACTTTGCAAAATGGGTTACCATTTGCAGAACTGGATCAGATAACTCCCCATCCACTTTCAGTGTTCTGTGTACCTTTTAATCATTATTGTGTATAATCTGATAACTAGTAATTGCAGTTACAAATGGGAGACTTAATTACTTAAGTAAACCCAGTAATAGGAGGGGTTTGAAGAAAAATAAGAAATACCACACTCAAAATTAATGACTACATTCTTTTTCTTTTTTTCCCCCCGTGATTTGGTGATAAATATTTTATGCATAATTCAGAGTAAAAATTAGTTTAATAACACCTTTTTTGCCCAGGACATAATTTTTGTAGGCCATGGACCATAATTTCTAGTACTTGATGGTTTCTACAGTGGAACTAAATCATCCTCACATTTTTGCCCCTCTAGCCTTGCTATCAAAGTGATAAGTATTTCTATTTAAAGAAGCATTTCAGAAAAAGTCTCTTTTAAGCAACTAAGATTCATTGTCATATTATTCACAGTTTGCTTTTTTCATTGCAAGTTACAATGCAGTAATTTGTTCTGAGTGAAATATGTGATAATGTAAATACATTTATCTATTAAAAATCATATCATCCACATCTGCTGATAATAAGATCTGAATCAAGCTCTCAACTTCATTGGACAAGGAGATTTAAAGAATTTACATGAGTTAGTGTCAAACATCAGCTGATGAATGAAAGCTCCTCAACTCCATATGCTGTAACAGCACAGAGTTTTGAGCTTCAACAATTGTTGGACTCACAGTGGACAGCTGAAACATTCTTTTGTTTTTGGGCTCTGAGCTGCTGATTTTCCATATCTTTTGATATAGAAAACTATGGAAGTTGAAAGGGTTAACTTGGAAAACGTTTCATTTGTTCCTTTCAGTAAAGTGATCCCATATTTTGAACCCAAAATCTGCAATTTCTAGAGTCAATGCTATTTAGAAGGACAAACCAGATCATACAGATAAGCAAAAGTTCTAACTCATGCCCCTGTCTCCCAGACAAGTAAGGGGTGAGAAAAGGGACACAGTTAAAAATCCCATAGGACCTTCCTGGCAGGATGAGTCCATGACCATGGTTGTTTCACCCAAAACAACATTTCTGACTCTAGCCTTAGAGAGAACAAACATTGGATTGACGCTTTTTGGATGTTGACGTTTTCTGGACCACCAGGTTAAAGAAGAAATAAATAGATCCTTTTACAACTTGGAGGAAAAAGAAAACATCAAAGTAACAATGTGATCTTTGTAATCTGACTGTATTTGACTTTCCTCCATGCCATCCGGCCAGAGTTGTTTCATACCCTGGAGAGAGGAACAAGATCATAGTATTTGCATATAAACTGGTGGAGATACAAGTCAAGCACTGCTCTCACATTCAAAATCAGATGAAACAGATAAATCTGCAGCTTCTATCTTGTTGTACTACTGAGATTATATATGAATAGACAACCACAGGTCCTGAACATAATTCTGATTTTAGGTCTGTGTTTTAATTTTTCTACATCAAATGAAGAAGATATAATTGTCTATATTATAAACTCACAATCAGTGCTGCTGAATACGGTACCCTCCTTGTGTCTGATCCCTGATATTCAGCCAGAACTCAGAAGACTGAAAGATAAAAATCACTCCCGTATGTCTGGGTAGTGTTTCAGATGTGGCAGATTTTTCAAACCAGAGTACTGGGAAGAAAAATGCCTGAGCATTAGCACGCTTAGCAAATTATTCTAATATGTAAGTTTTGCTTATGTAAGTTACAAGCAGTTCTAGATCATTCTATGAAAATAATAGTTATTAAAAAATCTTAAAAACAAGTTTCAGTAGTTTCTGAAAGACATGATGACAGTTAGATCAAATGGTGGTGTTGCTATACTGTTTTTCAAAACAGTATTTAATAATGCTGTATTTAATCATCTTTGAGTGCAAAGACCAAAGACTGCATTGTGAAATACTCACTTTCTGGAGAGAGTATCAATATTCATAATGTTAAATGCCATTACTACTTAAATGAACAGCATTGCTCTATTATAACTTAGCAGTCACTAAAACAAAATTAGAGCTTGTAGTTTTTTTACCTCTAAAGCAGGTATGCTCTCCTCATTGCCCTGCATCTTTCAGTTCCCTCAAACCCATTTTAATCCACCCTGAATGCGTTTTTTAAATAATGATGAAGAGCAACTGCTACAATTTAAGTGTTTGCTCTGACATGGATCTTAAATGGATTTTCGGGCATTAGATTCTATGGGATATTTAATCATTTTCCCCGGCTAATGTAAATATTTCCCTGTGTTTTTAAACAGTTCAGTATATCTTAGTAGGTTTTGTAAATGGAATATTTCTTTCCCTCCTTAGGTTAAGTCAGCTGACTGTTTTCTGCTTAGTTTTGAACACAATAGTACTAACTCATAAAATTAATTCCCATTTTGTGGGATTGTCAGAAATGAGGATTGCTCTGACCCCTGTTTGAACTCATCAGCTGAAATGAAGTTGTTCAGTGAGCTGGAGAAGACAAAGCTGAGTTCCAAGAAATTAATCAACTCCATCAGCCTCTGCGATAGGCCTGAAAATGGCACACATCAGACTGACCCTGAGCAGCTCTGGATTCCCTCTGTAAATGAAAGTCATCATTCCTGGCAAGGAAGATACTAAATTATAGGCTTTTAAATTTAATTTTCAGTTTACTTGTGTTTTCGATTAGTGTGCCATGTTTCATAAAGATGGTAGTACCTTTAAGTAGTAAATGCCCTTCATCTACCAGCTCAATCCCTGTTGTAATAAAAAGGTAAATTTGAACTAAAAACTGTTAGCAAATGAAACATGTGGTTGGGTTTTTTTCCCTTTTTTCTTTCCTTTCTCAGTGACACCTTAAGCAACAACACCAAATTATTTTCTTCATACCAAAATCAATAACAGGCTTGGAAATAAAAAGTAGCCCCACAGCCTGAGGCCACAGATTTTCATGACAGGCTACTAAAACTATCTTTCAGTAGCCTGAAGGTCTGCCAGCTAATCATTCACTTTCCTTTCACTATTTAGTTGTCGGATATCTCTCCGGGCTAGTAAAACTTAAAGGCTATGTGACAAATTGTCTGCTAAAGAAACATTGTCCATTTTTATCTTTGTGGAACTTCAGTCTTTAGCACGTAGGCTGAAAAGTTCACATTGCTTTGGAAGGAAGACAAAAATTCAAATGCCGACAAATCTTAAATCCTTAAATGCTTTCTTATTTTATTAAATGCAAAGCATCAGAGCTATCATTGTGTACCTTTACAAATCAGTAGTAGTAAAAATATCTTTTTTTTTTTGGAGAGACAAGATGGATAAAAAAGAAAAAACAAGTTTAAGATTCTTTAATTCGAGTCTTAAAGGCAAAGAAAAATGACAATTAAGATTGAAAACCTTAATTAGGTTTCCCCTCCCTTGTACATATGCATGACAATAAAACCTATGACTATAGGTAACTATACATATAAACAATATAAATTATACTTAATACACATTATATATAAAATTATATAAATAAATAATATAATTATGGCTAACTGTAGAAATTCCCAGCATCCATTGTAAGTGACATCGTTCCTATAGCAGAGCTGGTAGGAAATTGGAAAGTGATGAATGCTGTTAAGTCTCCTCAAAGTTCTCTTTTGTACAGGTTTTTATTTAATTATATAAATGTATAAATTAACTCTAGATAGTAAAATTTCATTTCTATATTTTCAAAGGGTCAAACAAGTCTAATGATTCCCAAATAGCAAATCTAGCAACTGCCTAGTAATGTCAACAGTAATTTCCCATTAACACATTTGCAAAATATGCACCTCTGCTTCTTAAGTATTCTTCAACATTTCTGGTGTTTCCCTTTTCCCTTTACAACTTTATTCCCTCCAAACTGTGTCCTGGAAGGGCTTTTGCAGATAAACCAAACTAAAGCTTTCAGATATATAAGTATCATAATCTATGCTAAACCTTTACATCATCTTAAACAGATTACATCAATATAAGTCTTTAGATCATCTTAAGTACCTCAGACCTATTAATTTGTTCTCTAATAGGAATTTAGCAACAGAGGTGCACAGATAAGGGGTGACTAGGGTGGGGGCAAGACAGTTAAACCTAGTCTGAAGTCCCTGAAGTGCTTTGCCACAGTGGCTGTGTGCTAAATTTTAGTGATTAACCTTCTTGGCTCCCAAATATCCTGACATAGCGGATGGTTTATGTCAGTTTAGCTTAGTTAAAAAGCAACAAGCCTCCTCAACCTAAATTACTGCTTACTGTCTTTTATATCTCAGAAGAAGTTTTGAGGTGTTTCAATTGTCTGTCACTATAACGGAGAAATAGCTTGAGGAGTCAATTTTTTCACAAGTTTTTCATCGTGAACAAGAAAGTGTGCTCACTTGTTTTGTATGTGTGTATTGTACAGACTCTCATAAAAGAAAAAGGTGGTTTGTACTTTTTTTCCACCATTCTTTTAACACAAACAGAGCCAGAAGCAGCAAACTCCCCATCACAGTTCCTTTCCATTTCCACACTACCATTCTCTCTAAAAAATTATCTTTCTGCTGGGGAAAATTATCAGAGTAAAGGTGTGGTGATTGGTTTATTAAAAAAACAGGAAAGACGACCATAGCTGATCTGAACATCTAAGGGTAACAAATGTGTAGCAAATATCCTTTAAGAGGACTTTCTGGAGCCTTGAACCCCTTATAATCTGAAGAGAAAGTATCATAGACAAGTCATAAGCTCGAAACAGATGGTAGTAGTAGACATGTAGCTCTTAGAAGAGCTGTTGAACCTTCTAAGTTTTCTTGTTAAGGCAGGAACCAAGCAGCATCATGACTTTACTCGCTAGAGTGTGAACATCCAGACTTGCCTAGCAGTCACAGTGGTGTGCTGTCTGCTCCTTGGGCAGCCGTCCTTGGAGCAGTCTCCTTTTGGACTACAGCAAAGGCTGGACAACATGTTTGTGTGCATACATGGAGAACTATCATTTTTACAGGACACTCAATCTGAAGTTAAATTCTCTATAAAACCCATTGAACCTTTTAATAGTATTGCATCCTTTTGAAAGAAGAACCACAAATCATCTTTTCTGCCTCATCTGTATCTCAGTAGACATAATCCACATAAATAGTCCAGCAACCACATGTGTGGGGAATTGTACATTTCATTGCTCTAACAAGCAGAGTAAATGCATGGCTCTCAACTTGAGCACCCCAGCTTTGTTCTCTTAATCCAACCCCAATCATATGCCTGAGGATGATCACTGTGGGTAACTAAAGTAATCAGGGCTTGCATACTTCACCTTAGGTGGAATGTAGGGGACAATATTCGTGTAACAATTTCACCTTCACATGGTATTTTCCATTCTTATTTTTTAAGACAAAGTAGTCTGAGTGTTATGTGACTCTTTCCCATGGATGGGGATAAAGGTTCTTCTGGGTCACTAAGACATTGCTGACCCTCAGTGCTCAACTGAGTGAGTGTGCACCCTCCCTGCAAAGTAGACAGGCTAAAAATCCCAAAGTAATTTCAAATAAAGGTGGCCAGGTTGGGGTGAGTCAATGGGTACCATATAACTAAAAGTATTTTGAATGTTTGGGGGAAGGAGCCCTGCAAGAGCACTTAAATAAAAATTTAATAAACTTCTTGCTTCAGTATCTTTGCAGCATAATTACTGAGACTTGAGGGAGAAAGTTACTGTGGCTTGATCCTGCCATGGCTCTGATATAAAAGTTTACTTGGCAATATATAGAGATGAGATAACTAAAAACATTTTGTCAGATAGCTGTCCATCCTGTCATTCTGCTAAGATCACCACTGGAGAAAGAATGAAATAATGGTATAAACTGTTGAACTTCATTAAATTTTATAAAGAGTATTTATGCTAACTACTGACCATTTCAGTTTATATTAACAACCACTAATTCTTGCATGTTAGCTCTTACAAACCTAGTCAGAGATAAATTTGAACTCGAAATGCAGGCAGCCAAATATTTTACATGAACTGTGGATTAATCACAAATGTCTCAATATTGCATATTTCCACCTGCAGTTCCACAAAGAGGCCACAATACAAACATTCTGAAAAACATTCTTCTTATTTTCCCCAGAGTATACTTGGCAACAGCTTGGAAAGTAAGGTCTGTGCAGGTCTACACGTGTATGCAGATGTTCAGCTCCAGTCTGTCCTTTGTTCTGATAAATTACATTTCTGTGTTGTGCCCATCTCTCCCCATGAAGGCATCATTTGTTTTCTTCCCCTTGCTGGTGCTCGGCCTCAGTGCAGGCATCCACAATGACACATGCTGGTGGAAACAAGGTGAGAACACTGGCGCAGACCTCTTCTGCTCTGTGTCAGTTATGTCATTATTGGCACTTGATCTAGTGGCACGCATTTGTTTAATGAAGCATGGCTGCTTTAACCTTCGAGATTGTCCCTCTCAGAGAAGCATCAGCTCTATCCTAGAAATTGAGTCATGACACAGTAACATGCCAGTTATTATTGTAATAAAAACTGTCCCCCCACAACAAGGACCACAGCAAAGACTAATTTGATAATCTTCTACAGCTATCTGTACATGTTACTCTTCACATGAAGTGTTAACCCATCATTAGAATATACTAAACATTGTTTTATTGTAAAATAATAAAAAAAATCCAGTCCTGAACTTCTGAATTTGCTTTTCTTGCATTTATCCCTTACATGAGTTGATTCAACACAGAAATGAGGCCTCAAAGTCTAATAATTATAGTAGTAATGTTCTTTTGAAGCTAAAATATTAGTAGGAACAAGCTTCTGTCTTAATATTACCTTGAAAATGCTAGCCTTTAAAAAGATATGATTTACATCAGCTAGCCTGAAAAACCACATATATAACTAGAAGCTGGGACCTCAGTAACTTGTCATTAAGGAAGTATAGAGGAACAGCCCTATGTGGTTAATAGATACTATAAAGATTGTTTTATTTCTATGTTAACATCAGAGACTTACTGCAAACATCAAAATCAATAAGGGATTTAATTCAGCTGAAACAAAGATGTGTTTGAGGCAAATCGTTGTATTTCAGGAGTTCTTTTCCTGCTTTTTCTTGAAGCTTTGCTAATCAGAAGGTGACTACTACTCTTAGAGCTAAATTTTATTCTTAGTGCTTGATTCAAAAACAGATGCTTGTGCCCCTGAAAGAGGAATTCAGCTAAGCTTTATTTAATACTTCTGTTGTATACTCTGGCAAGCCACATATTTTCTAGCTTGACTATTAAGATAAATCAAAAGATCTTGTGAAAACAACAGACTATCTAGGAACTGGTAGTGCTATAGGGAATCTGGGCTTGGAAGCAAGGCAAATGTTCAGATATTTACCTACCTTTCCTTGTAATCAAGATGTTATGAACAGAAAGATTATGAATTGTAAAAATGTAAATAAATGGTTGACTGCTTCTCTGCACACTTTTTTGAGTTGGATACATTTTCTAATGAGGTTTTTAAACAAAGGCTTTGTGATACATGAATACCACTGCTTGTGGTTATGATGAAAGCTGGGTGTTACTAAAACTTCAAAAGCAATGATTCAGTGTGAATTTCTCTGATTTGAGCATTGGTGATAACCTTTGTCTGAAACGCTAGGCTGGAACACTTGTATTGTTAAACACTTGTGCTGCGTTGACCTTTCTCAGGATTGTTTGCAGTTGGATATTTCAACACACCAAACCTGCAATTGTATTGACTAGAGTATTTTGCCTGTCAGGATTAAGTTAATGTTGTTATCTTTGGCTGTAATGAGTTTTGAGCCTGCTGATGCCTGCCTGCAAATGCAACTGTAAATTACTTTACAGTAAGACGTGATGATTTGCTAAGTCTCTTGATAGGTTCTTTAGTCAGATTTAGTGTAAAATATAAGGTGAAAAAGTTTTTGTGCTCTGACATTCTGCATTGCAGTCGGTGTTTTCAGAACCTTGCCTCTTATATATATATATATTCACTAATTTCCTGGTAATTTTAATACTCTTTCCTACCAAAGTGGGGCGGGGGGGGAAGTAAAGAAGAAATAAATGGTCATGTGATTGCAATTTTTCCCTCTTATTTTTAAATTAATGAGAATGTCTAGGTTTCCTGTAAAAGTATTTATTTCCTGAGCTGAGCCCAGTGGCACAGACAATTGGCATATTATCTTCAAGTACTTTCAGCAAGTTCTACTGATGATCTCATGCTTCCTCATGTTTCCTCTTCCAAATCATTTGGGTGAGACAAGAAAGCAGGCCAGGACAGAGAAGTTCAGTGGGCACATCAGTTGTCCCATGGTTGATGTAGTGGGTGTTTCTCCTGCCCAGCTACAAATGCAGAATTCTTGTACAAATTCCTACAATTTGCATCTCACTTGGTGTAACACCTTTTTTTTTTACTTTTGACAAATGCAGTACTAACTTGTTTATATTTGTTCGGCACAAATCTCTAAAAATTGTTTTCTTAGATACAGATATTAATTTAGAGTTTTGGTGCTGAAAAGAGCTGCCCTTTGCCTATCACACTGAGCATCAAACTCCTAGTTTCCAATATGAGTAGCTACTGGAACCTAGCTGTATCTTACTTATTATCAGGCTGAAGTTAATGGGGATGAGCCAAAATGGGTGCTGTAATACAGTGACCAGTGTCATCTCAGAGATCTGAAAGGACACATTGTCCTCAGTAGGGTGACACATTGGCAAACCCTGGGAGAAGTAAAAGGAGCAATACTCTGTAACCTCCATCCAAAAAAATACCCCTTGACACTGATATTGACAAATAAGAATATATATTTAAACTGAAAGGCAAATTTGACCTGGTTGAGAAACAAAAAATGAATTTAGGAATGCCTAGTGAAATAAATTTAAAAACCCCTTAGCTCAGAACGAAAAGCTGAGACTTAGAAATATAAAATGAAAATGAAAATTAATATGGTTCAAGACTGCTGAAAAATTTAATATCTGCTTGTTTTGTTTAGACTTAGAACTTTGATATGTACAATTACACATTGTACATCATTACACTGTAGTTTATACCAAGCTATTAATGTCAAGTGATTGAAAATGTTATTGTAAAGAAATTTTGAGGGTTTTTTGGTGCAAATATAGTTGCCTTCATGTAAAATTGACAGATTATAATTAATCTTTTTTGTAATAAGGACACTACACTGGGATTGTTTGGTCTGGATTTACAATTCTTTGCTGATGATAAGCAAATTAATTTTGGGGATCGGATAGGAAAGTGTGTTTCCATCAGAGCAGCTGTGGTACCAGTCAGCTGACCAGAATTCAGCTTTCAGTCTGTTTGCAGTTCTATGGACCATAGCTATGGGATTCAGCTCATCTGCATGTCAGCACATACATTATAGATATCTGGCTAGTTTTCTGGGCTTTCCTTATAGGAGGCAACACTGAAGGTGGCTACCCCTCTGTACGGAACATAACTGGAGTCTAATGATTAGAGGTAATGCAGAAATCTAAGAGAAGTTCAGGTGAATGCTTGGTATGAGCAAATTATGCACCAATGTAGTTACCTTTTTTTTGTTTCTGTAAGTTATTGGTTTCAAAAGGCAGTATATGTTTAGGAGACTTCTAGGTTTTGCTAAAAACAAATAAATAAACTTTCATGCTAACAGAGGAACTAGACACAGGCTCCAGGACACAATCAAAGACTTAACCGATAGCTTAGCGAGTTCATGTCCTGCCACAGCTGGGGAAGTATGAAGGGTTAAAACCATTAAAGTGGTCATCTCTGGCTGATGGGTAAGTCACAAATGCATTCACAGATGTAAAAAAAAGAAACAGGCAACTGTATAATGAGACAGTTCATTAAAAAAAAAAAACCATTAAAAATGCATCAATACTTATATATGCTATAATGTTGGACAAAAACCAGATATGGTATTTATCTTTAACAATAATTTTCATCCCAAAGTTTTCACTCTATTTGGAAAAAAAAAAAAAAAGATGAAAAATAAAGTGGGGAAGGACAGAGCTAAACTTTCAGGTTCAGAAATAAATAAACAATAAGGTAAGAGAAGAAAACTGTCTCTTAGCTGAGTGAACATCAGTTGACTTATCACATGCATAAGCACCACGGATGAGGTGAGGCAATTCACATATTGCCAGAAAGGTAGCAGCACATCCTTGAGTTTCAGGGCCATCTGTTGAATCCAAAATACTCATAACTAAGTGTTTCAGGAAAGGTTCTTCGATTCTGTCTTGTCACCTATAAATATTGAAGCGCCTGAGCTAGAATACCATGGAACAAAGCTTGCATATAACACAAGTAGCAGCTGCTATTGCCCTAACTCCTACTTACAGGAGGTTCCATCAGGTTTCAGCCAAGCAAGGCCCTAGAGTGGCTTTGCTAGGGTGAAGAAAGCAAGAGACTTGCATATTAAGACCTAAATGCTTGTTTTGTGTTGACTAGAAACACAAAGATTTCCAATGAAAAAATTTTAAAATATATTTTTTAAAACACCTCTTCCTGACTACAATGAAAGACAAAATAATTATGCAGCGCACATATTAAGGGAATTTTCTGAAAACTTACTAAGGGATGTTGAAGATAGATTTAGCAGTGTTCAGTGCACACACATGGTGCTGTATGTCACAGAAATAAAAAAAATGAAGCAAATGGATATTTTGGACAGAAAGTATATACAAATCGACTCATCATTATGAATTTTCACTCCAGCTGGCTGCACATCTTGCAACAAGAGCTGATTGTATCATAGTATTTTTAGAAACATTATAACCACAGTTCTTCCTCCCTACCTGTAGAGCCAGCTCTTAGTCTCCATCTACTGCTGAACTTGTTTCACTGTTACTCACACCATTGTTAAAGTGCATGGTAAAAATTGTAGATTATTTCTGTTCACTGCACACTACATTGTTTTACCATGGATAATATTTTATTTATAAGGAAAATAAATTGTCAGAGTTAAAAAACACAGTGCATTTTGTTCTAGGCAACACATTGCTTTTATCACACAAATAATTTATTGGTTCTGCTCCCAGATGAGTTCTGTGCTGACCTTTCCAGGTATACTGAATATTGCTGCATAATTCGTCTTGTTGGAAAAATGTATTTATTTTAGCCATTAATGCATGCTGTGATAACCTTTGTGTTGAGGAGCAAGTTTGTTGTTTTAATTCTGATACATATTTTCACAGAGGGATATATGGAAAACAAAACTTCCTATCTTAAAGCCTTTTATTCTGAAGAAGAGAGACAGATTTCAATCCAAACCTACCATATAAGCTTTGGTAATGGATTGAAGCAAAACCAGAACAGCCCTATTTCCCACTTACAGGGCAGACATGGCCCTCCTCTAGTTCAAAACCAGTTTCTGCAAATTTTCAGCCCAAAATGTCAGGCACCTCTTCAGAACAGCTCACTGCATTTTAGTAACACCAAATGTGAGCTTGAATAACTCCAAATATTGTTTCACAGCATCACTGTCTTATGCAACCGGATCAGCCCCCTCATCATCCCATCTCTATGTGAAATTTGCTTTTCAAGGTCTATGGAAGAAGGGTCTGAAGGCTGAAGAAATGCCAAAATGACATTTTTCTTAATCTCAGTTTATAATGAACAGCATACTTGGCAAATTTAAGTCACAATAAAGATGTCCAAAGACTAAAACCGAGCTAGAGTAGTGAAACCACTTTGAATAATGAAACGCATTTTGAGTACCATGCACATAAATTTTCATGCAGTAGTTAGGTTTGTGCATTGCTAAATATATTTCTAATAACTTATTTTGAAATAACCAGTTCAAATTTTCTCTTCTGAGTATCCTGAAATTTGCCTGAGAAAAAATGGTTCATTACAATAACTCCAGAAAAATAGTATGCCAGACTGTGGCTTATGCTTCTGGAAGAAATGAATATCTGCAAATAAGTTTACATCTGTTATGTTTTTTTTCTTTTCTGAACAACAAGCATTTAATATCTGGTGTTCAATTTTTGTTGTTTTCAAGTCCTTCTACAAGCCGCCCAAAATCTGGTCTCATGCTTGGTATTTCCCCACTCAGACAGTGTTGGCAAACATATTATTTATTAGTTTGTTGGATTTTTTTAAGGAGAGGGAGAAAAGTATTCTCAAAGCAGAAGAATGCTCAGGGTTGGAAGGTGAGCAATGACTTGCAAACATTTTCCACTTCAACAGCTGCTCCAGGAGTTTAACATCACTTTGTGTTTTTTTTTATTTCAATACACCTTCTGTTTAGACAGCTGCCTGAATACATGTTTATAGCACACAGAAGAGAAAACCCTCCCATAAAATGTGGCTCTTGTTAAAAAGGCAGAGTATAAACTGGAATAGGCCTACCTCTACACTTCTTCTCTGCTGTAATTAATTTGGACACTTTCTGGCATTTGCTGCCTGAGATTTAAAACATAAACCATGTTTACACCTGTATGCACTCATGTTCAGTTTAGTCAACTTATGATACAGATGGTAGGAAAAAAGGATCAAATCAAAAATTTTCATAATTGTATTTTTTTAAAGTGCAGACTAAAAATGAAGCATTACCCTCAAAAAATTCCAACAAAATATGTGAAAATGTTTTGAGAAAGATCTTAGTGCCAGGATTTTTTCTGCTCTCTCTCTGGCCCATTTATTTAATATTTATTATTTAACAGTAATATTTAATTATTTATGTGAAGTGGAATAGCATCAACAAGAGAGGCTGGGAGGAAAAAAAAGGAACCAACCTGACTTTGTAGAGCAGTGGTTATTATACTTGCCCATGATGTGGAAGAAAGAAGATGGAGGAGTTTATATTCCAAAGCAGGGAAAGAAAGACTTGAAGCTCATGTGTTCCTATCATGTTTGTATCAGGAGATTAAGCCATTCTGTGATAAAAACTCTCTTACAGTTTTTTCCTTTCTAAATTTTCAGGGGATGGTAGTACAATCCACTGCTGCAATTTCTTAATATAAAAATGACATGTCAGTGTTGGGATAGAAATTATTCTCTTTGGCCTGGAACATCAACTTAGGTGTCGTAATAGGCTGATCCAAGCATCTTGGCAAGGAGACACAGAGCACTTACTTTTGATAAATACATTCTCCATCCAATCAGTGCACAATCCCAGCTTTTTCAAAGGATGGTAGGGAAGGCCTGAGGACTACAGGAGATGACTTGAGTTTATGTGCGGAAGACAGGGATGTCTTTGACTATCTGCAGCTCTCTAGAGAAGGTACCTTTGACCTGCAAGAACCAGACTGAATATTTCTGTTATTTCCAGTTTGTCAGAGCACGGACTTTTGAAAAGAAAGATGTTAAAAGGGAAACCGACCTTCTCTCCACTTTCTTCCCTGGCCTATAGGGATACAGAGTTTGTACCACAAACTTTCTGGTAGAATAGTCTGGCTTGGGAAATTGGGGGACAGAGAGAGAACAAGAAGCTGACACTCCCAACTGGCGTCAAGACACCCAGAGAAAGGAACTCTGAAATTTGAAATGTTTATTTTTAGTATAGTTTGTTGCTTAGATTAAGATCAGCCAGCTGCAGTATCTGGAAACACACACTCCCACTCCCTCCCCATCCCCATCCCCACCACAGATTCCTTTCCAAAGAAACAAAAATTTGCCTTTCACACCACCAGCATCAGCTGCCACCAAGAAATCGATTCCCTTGTGTACCTGTTGACATGGCAGCTACTATGTGGAAGAGAAAAGCATAGTAGGAGATGAGGTGGATAGCTGCATTTGTTCCACACATTCCAGCTGCTGATCTAATTGCAGGGGATGTAAAAGGGACAAGGAAATAAACAGTACTAGGAGAAACCCGGTGCTGACACTTCAGGGTGCTGAGTTCAGTTCAGGTCCTTCTTTCTGCTGGGGTGGTTGCAGAAGGGCTGGCAGAAGGTAGCCCAGCCTGCTGAAAGGCTACCAGGCTAAAGAAACTGTACAGTCCTTCTGCCTGCCTGCTGGAAAAACTACCCCTTTCCCATAAAGATGCAGCAGAGAGGATAGGAGGTTCTTGTAGGCTAGGTTGGGCCTCTGGTGAAGTGTGCTGTGTTGAGCCAGCAGGGACTGGAGCCCAAGCCTTACCTTCTAGCAGAGGCTAGAGGAAATAGGAAATAGCTACCAGCCAGGCTCTGCAAACTTCACATCTCCATTAATCTCTAGAAATAGGACATTCAGTACTCTAATGATCTCTCATCAGTCTCCTAGTGCTTCATGCTCGTGACATACCCTGATCTGAATTTATTCATGCTTGGAGTGTGGATGTGCACGTATGTCTTCAGTAAGGTTGCTCAGCAGTAAGTCCCCTGTTTCCACATGATACCAACTTAAGAAGGCCCACTTTCTTTCAGTTGCATCCAGCATTCCCTAAGTTTGTTTGAAAATCCAATTTACATGTTTTCTTTCTTTAGTTCCAAATTATTGTTCATGATTCTCTGTTTTCATTTCCCCTTCTGTTTACTGGAAAAGTCTTGTCTGTAATTTCTTTTTCTCTGAAGACTTTAAAAACAAATGTATAAACTTGAATGGTGTTTCTTTTCTAATATTTTGAAGGGAATCTATAGAAATAGCTACCTATTACAGAAGATTTTTGATAGTTTTCCTTTTTTTTATTCTGTCTGGTTAATAAATTTTTTTTCCAAATCAAATCTCACTGTTATTTTCCAGCTTTTCCAAATCTTCTTTTAAATCTTCACCATGAATCATCGTAATTCTCAGAGAGCCGCTTCCCCTGTTCATCTTCTAAAACTGTTTTCCTACATCTTTGTCTTGTTTGAGGTTAGATGGCCTTGAAGAAGGTGTATCAAATCAGACCAGTTTTAGCACAGCATTGCATTTAAGAAACTCAGAGCAGCTGCTTTGAATCACCCCTAGAAGACAATTGCCTCTCTCCACTAACTACAGTTAGGTCTCTTCACTTCACGAATCTGAGTCTCCTTAGTGAGATGTCTAAAGCAAGCTAGAGTTGTGAGTGTGTGTCTTGCTGTAATTGACAAATTATTTGAAGCTGGCACACTCGCCTGCAGGAACAGGCCCAGTCAAGATCAGAATATATATTTGTTTGAATTTGACCGCAGAATGAGGACATGCTCTAATTAGAATGTTCACACAGCTGCTGTGCTTCAAAACAATTCCAGGCCCCAGTCCTGGAAAAAGATTTGTTGTGAGGTACTCTTTGGCCTTGCAGAGTTTTATTGACTTCAACGGGCCTACGAGTATGTAGTGGTGCCAAACACTGCAGCTGCAATAATTAATTAAGATTGAGCTGTCTAAGGGTGGGAAAAGGTACAGTATTTCTGATCCTCTTAATCCAGAGCTGCTTTGTTTCATGTCATGATCTAAAACTTTATAGCATGTGGACATCATGATAACCATGACCACCATTTTAATGGTCAGCACACAGTGTACCCAATGGTAAGTGTGCTTCAATGCCATGAAAATGTTAATCCATCACCTAATCACGTACAATTCCATTCCTCATTCCCATTTTAAGCATGTACACAGTGATGGCTTGGAGTTGAATATATGTATCTTGTGCAAAATGCTTGATTATTTACATAGCTATTCTTTTTTTTTTTTTTATTTTAAAGAGGGTTTCTTTTGGATTTCTTGGACTGTAGAGAAGTTTTAGGACCTAAAATACTGCTAAGGAAAGCCTTCTCAGAAGCTGTCCCTAGCCTCCTTTTCACTCACTATTTTTCTTCATTTTTTAAAATATATTTATTTTAGTTTTCCTGAAGCTTTCTTCTAATATGTCATTTATTTCAAGTACGTCCATAGTTATTTGTCAGCATCCTTCCCTACCATTGTCCTACTCTTGGACCAGCAGTGTTGGAAACGTCTACTGTGTAATAAAATTTCACTCCCTCTTGTGGGAAAAAGTAGATAGGAAGCAGCAACACAGAGAAATTACTCTGAGAGAGTCAGAAAATTGTATTTTTATAAAAATTTATTTAAAAGAAGATACTACTTCTATTATTTTATTTTACAAAATAATATGCTTGTTGTTAAAAAAATTGAAAACACCACAGACTTGAAATTGGTTTTCTAGACTCCACTATGAGGGATAGGAACATAATATTTCCAAATTAAAAGTTGGCACTCCAGAACATGTTAGTATCAAGAGTTAAATTCCATGGCCAAGGAATCACTCAGTCTTGCCGATACATCTGCCTTGTTAGTAATAAATCTACAGGAGTCATTAGCAAAATCTGCTCCCAGCTACATCCTCTGTGGTTAAAGTTCCTTTACTTCTCATAGGCTTGGCCAGAACAAGTCTGATCAGGACATGGGTAAGAAAATTTCGATAGAAAATCATGATACTTTAAGTCATGTCTTCTTTGTAAAACAATGCTGAAGCCATGTCAGCTGGAGTGGCAGAAGAGGATATCCTCTCGCTAGAGAGGGTAGCCTGCCAGGCTGCACATTAGCTGTTTTGTTATTTAACCTCAATCTTCATATGCTTGAGGAACATAAAATGTGTGCTCCCACCAAGCCAGGCAAGTATAGAGCACTATAACTGTTCTTACCCTCAATGGCTTGCAAACTCAGCTAAGGACAAACAAGAACGGATTGATACAGAAAAACATACAAGTAAGAGGAATGATAGGATGATAAAAACAATGGCAATTTCAAAATTATTTCAGATTTTCAGGGCTCCAGGTATTTGACCACCTTTTTTTTTCTTAATCTGTTCTTGGCTCTCTTTGACTATGAGGCAGACTACAAATGGTATTCAAACAGATTCTTCTGTGTAACATCTAAATCTTTTTGGCATTCCATCAGAATGAAAAATATTACAGAAGAACAATATTATTAAGATGATTTTTTCAGCTTACTACATACGTTATTCCTATTACAGCATCTGGAAAAAAGAAATCTGCCAGGTATTTTAGAAAGTGTAAATTACAGTTGACAAGGATAATTGATACTCCTGGGCTACCTTTTCTCTGTGGTCAACTGGGAGTTTTGGAGCAACACAAGTTTTTATAGATCCTTCAGCTAAATTGAAAATCCAAATGTAGAAAACTGCACAAAGAACTGTATGTGGGTTTGAGGAAGTTCCTGAAAAGAAAAATTAAACCCAGAAACAGTGAATAGGTTCTACCCTCCTATGGCTGTATTATACTGACACGTCTTTTTAGAGACGGTATTTTTCTTTTAAGTAGGGTACAATAATCACTGTGGCTGAAAATTATGGAATGATATTTCAGCCAGAAAAGCACAGCAACATTTCACATCCCGCTTCACCTAGAAGATGGTTGGGCACTGGAAGGGGCTCCCCAGGGAAGCGGTCACAGGTGAAACCTGACAAAATTCAAGAAGTGTTTGGACGATGCTCTCAGACACATGGTATGATTTTTGGGTATCCTGGGCAGGACTTGGATTTTGATGATCCTCATGGGTCCCTCCAGGATATTTGCTGATTCTATGATTCTATGACTTCTCAGGGAAGTGGAAAGCAAGGATTGAAACTGCATTTGTGTACTCTAAATCTTACCTCAGTGACAGTATTTTCCTGAAGTGCTTGTGAATGCATGAAGATGTCATACATAGGAATGCTTGGGTTTTTTCTATAAAAATGGTCTTGCACACTGGTGCCTAGAGCTATCCTTTCATGTTGTAATAGATGGTCATGTTATATATGACCTGAGGGCAGGACTCAGGCCTTTGGTCATAAATGAAGAGAGAAGCTTAAAACCCACAACCAGCTGCTCAACCTCTGCAAAATTATAGGAGTTAAGAGAGGCAATTTTGTTGCTTTGGGTTTGCCTGAGTTTTAAGGGTTGCTTTTCACAGGTGTCTAACTTCCATCCACTGAGGGGGAAGCTTAAGTACTCTACTCTTACAGCCTTGTCTCAGAGACCCATTTATAAATCCTCAGGTCTTTTATGCCCTATTGCCCTGTAATGTTCAGAACTCTTGTCTTTGTCTTTCCTTTCATCATGTGAAAACAGAAGAATTTTTTATTTTTTTTATTTTTTTTTTTTTTTTTTTTTTGTATTTTCTTCTGTTTTGAAAAATAGTACTGGAAAATAATTTCATTTATAACTAGGTCAGCCAGGACACCAGCTGAAAAGTTCACAGGTCTCCCAAAAAGAATCTATTACATTTGCAAGTAAGGCAAAGAATGGAGATGATTGAGTCTTGGGTTTGTGCAACTTTTCTAATACTCACTGAAAATTCTCTTGTCTGTCTTTAAAAAATGGTGCATTTTTAAGACTCTTTGCACCTTGTCAATGTTTTAGGATAGAAATATTTTAGCACTTATTTTAAGTGCTTGTTTGGTCATACATGAAGTGGTGATAGCATTTCTTCGAGAAACAAGTCCACTGCATATAAAGAAAGTTGCAAAATTAAAAGGACACGTTCTGCTTTTCCTTCTCTTGGGAGAAATCTACAGAGACTTTGATCTTATCCATGTTGCCCTATTACTTGACATAACATGAGTATTTTGCAATACATTTCTAAGAATTTATAGAAGGGCATAAATAATGATTTTTTAAGAGCCTGTGTCAGTTTTAATGTACACAGAACCATTTAAAAATCTAATCCAATTAGCTGATCCAGAGATTGCTTCTCTGATATCCAGAACTGTTTCTCTGGATATTTAAATCAATCAAAAAGCTTTCTCAGCACTCTCTTTCAGTTAGTTTATTTTCATCCTATCCTGATCTCATCTAGTGTTTAGGAAATATGTGAAGTTATATTAAAGTCATCAGTGGTAAGATGTAAAATAGAAGATGGATCTGCTACTTTAGATGTGTTTTTACACTGTTAAAGGTGGCAGTGCAAATAAAATTAGCCATCATGAAAAACCACTGAACACTTTATAGGGACCCTATGTGAACAAGACATTTCCCACAAAAACTGCATTCTTCAGCTCTGTGGACAAATTGTAATCTTCAGCTTGTTTGGGAGAAGTTTTAGGTCTTAGGAAGACTGTTCTTCCAGAAGCATATAAAAAACATGAGAAGACATACTATAAAGACTTTGTAGATGTCCCAGGTTACCAAGAGCAGGATTGTCAGAAGAGCTCATTACTGGCACAGTTTCCATCTCAGCAACTTCAGCAGGACAAATAGGAAAAAAGCAACCAATATTTCAATGGTGTCTGGAAATCCAGAGGCATTGAAGAACTTGGATTACAGTAAAACAAATTTTTCACCAAGGAGATTGCGGTGAACTGAAGACACCTCTAACTTCCAAAAGGTGCTAGTGCATAATTTGGCATAACATGGGAGCACAGCAATCCAGTATCACTGCAGTATCACAAACAGAAAGCACAGCAGCAAGGTCTCTATTTGGAAGAAACCACCACAGTGCTAGGTTCAGGCATATGGAGGGGAAAAGTCAACACACCCAGTCATTTTTTTCCTGGACACCATTTCATGACCCTCTAGACCTTGTGTTTGATGCACCTGAGTTGCAAAAATAAATTAATTGACTTCTTCACACTTCTATTACAGAAAACACAGTCTCCATGACCTTTACTGAATATACCAAATTGCAGGTTAGAGCTCTTCCAGACCCCTTCTAAGCCAGCCTCTGGAACACCAGAAATATTTTCTCTTCATTTAAATTGCTGACTAAATACAATCTCTGCTTTTCAAACAGAACATATTTGACTGACTCGAATAATCTCGAATTCCCTGACTTGAATAATCTCAAATTCCATGTTTTGATAAAAGTACTGAAACTCTTGGAGTATTTTATTTCAAACTTTTGAAAAGAAAAAATCTGCTACTTACATTCTGGAGGAACTGGGAAAATGGTGTCTTTCTCCAGTTATTCCCAAGACCCAACTGGGACAGCTTGAAAGAGGATTTGCTATCCAGCTGGAATATCCTGGTGGCAGGTTATGTGTAGAAGATGTCCACTTTTAACAAGTATATTAATACTTGATAATTATCCCTTATGTCAGCCCACCACTACATACAAAGCTACAATAGAAACGTGTTAGGAATCTATTGCAGAATGATTTCCATTATTAATTTCTTAAAGGACTTTACTCTCATGGGAGTTATAGCTGAATGAATGCTAAAAATGGCGATGCCATCATTGTGACATCCTAAGCAAAGACCTACCTCAAAACCCAACATGTTTTTCTAGAGAAGATTGACATCAACTGAATGGGGCAAACTTTTGGCCTAGTGAATAGGAATAGTGAAGGGGAATTTTTTTATTTGTTTCTTTGATTTCTTTTTCACTTTTATTTAAAGGCAGGCCCACCAAGCATATACTTCCTTTTTTCAACTGTAGCACTGGTCCTGCACTGTCAGAGATGCTAATCCAAATCAGTGTTATCACCAATTAATTGGGTTCTGGGCCATGGTGCTTGGCTCGTTTCTTTCCTCTGTGATGTCATAAATATTGCCTGTTCTCAGAGAAAGGAGAACCTGTGTGTGACATGAACAGTGACTTTAAGCTTTTGTAGAAAGCAAATACGGGAACTGACTAAAGGATTGTGAACAATATATGCACTTGTTAAGTTTAATTTGAGAATAGTTGCCATATCAGGCATAGATATCTCTTCCTACACTCTGCTTTTTGTACAAATGAAAATCACAGTACTAAATTTTTCTAATGAAGAGTAAAAGGAACAGTCTCCCTGCATATAATGTATTTAAATACCAATTGTCTTCCACTTTTCAGCAACCTAACATTGTTAAATTGCCTTTTAATCACTCTGTTTGATATTTGATATGTAGCAGTAAAATGTTTATACTGCAAATTGTACAGTAAACCTTCAGTTTAGGAGCAAATTAATAGTCTGGAACCGTGAGAATCTGACTATATCTGAATATTGATGATCTCACTTTCTGAGTCTCTCTGGGATTGGGGGTGCGAGGTGTTGATCATTGCTTCTCACTGATAAGCAAAATATTTCCAGAGCGTGAAGAATTCTGTGGTGTGTGAGAAGGATAAACCATAATCTGCATCAACACACTAACTTCTCCTCTGCCATTTGCATTGAAAATCAGGTAGAAGTTATGCTAAGCTCTCTATTATAGCCTCATGTATGTGAAAGGTCTTCCCCTTCATTTGAATAAGGCCTCTTATGCATGTGAAAAAAAGCACATTTAAAAGGAAGGTTCCTTTAATTAGGGTGGCATTTAGAATTCTTAAATGTTCACTTTTTGTGATGCTAAATTGTGGAGTATTTTCAAATATGTTGTTGTAGTAATTTTCATTAGCCACTTTTATTTTTATTTATTTTTAAAAGGAAATTACATGCTCTACAATATGAAGTGAAGGAGTAGATTAATATGACTAGCTAGATTAAGAAAAATTTAAATCAGAGTGTTTGATGAAATGTAGGAAAATGTTTAAATATAGGATTAGACTTACAATATAGAAAGCAGTCAAGGAGATCAAAAGAAGTCTGTTCAGAAAGTCCTATTAAAAAGAGAGGAAAAAAATCTATTGAGTGAAATCTTATAACTAAATGATTAAAGTTTTTTTAATATATTACATTCAATCTGACTTAAAAATAAAAATAAACAGTACAGAATGTGCACTAAGTAGAGATTGTATTATTTTTTTTGTAAAGACCAAGTGTCTGGGCCTATATAAAACTGTCATAAAACACATATATAAGACTACGGAATTTAACTTAAAAGGAGTTCCCTGGAGAATAATTTTAAATCTGCCATGTAGCTTTATGGAGATGGAAGTTAACTGATTGGCATCTGTATGAATATGGATTTCTTTAAATCCATATTTGATTTTCTACACCTTAAAAAAAATCAAATGTAACCTATTAGCTACATCTTAAGGAAACCTTTGGAAGGACATGCTTAATCCTCTAGGGAGTCAATAGAAATGCCTCCAACTTTGGTATCATACAACTACCCAAGAACAGAGACACTTCCATGGCTTCATGGCTTCAGAGACACTTCAGTGTCTTCTGTATCTCAGCAATCTAGGTTTGTTTTGTCTTGCTTTGTTTTTAATTAATGTTAGACTGAGCTCTTGAGTCATTGTTAACACAGTGTTGACAGGATCCTTCATGCTTCTTTTATTCCCCATTGCAAATCTTTACAAGAAATACACAGTGAATAATGTGGATTGAAATTTACTTTTCATATTATACAAAAGTTTTTTTCCTGTTTCTATAATCTGAGACTTTAGCAGGTTTTCATTCCATAGAACAAGCAAATAGTGGACGCATACATATTGTACAGCTGTATGTGCAGTGCATCTCACCTGTAAAATGCATTTCCCATCCTACTGATCCACTTTTGTTTTAGTGCTTTAAAAATCAAAAATAAAAAAGAACATTTAATGTAGTAGCCTCAATGCCCACATGAACCACAGAATTCTTTCTGAATTGATTCCCTAGTCCTTCATTTACTCAAATAAATATCTCTACAGAAGTTATGAGCTTCAATCAAAATGCACAAAAATTTGTATTTCAAAGTCCTATTTTAATTTGGCATGATTATTCACTAGTCATTGTGGACATCTTTTCCTAGTTTCCCTTATCTCCAGGTGTATTTGGTACAAATATAAAAGAAAAAGAGGTAATTTCATTAAGGCCCCCCTTCCCATCAGTTCTTCCCAATGATTTTTAAAACCATGGTTTCCAGATACCATCTACAGCAAAAGTGCTGGTAGTTTGAATACTGGTGTGTGGAATGGACTCTTCTCCAGCTGCATATTAGAAGTAAGTCTACTATCAGACCAAACAGATGATAATTTATTAATTAGTAAACAGTAAAGGAGATACATTCACCCCTTAGTTCAATAACTACAAAGAGGAAATAATTTCTGAAATACATACACATTTTAAAAATATTCTTTATGTAAATGGGTAGTTTCAGTTTTCCATTTCTATCAAACAAATTTCAAGCAGGATTAATTTATTGTTTCTTCTTGTTATAGAATCACAAACGCATGGTCAGTTTGTTAGTGCACACTGACAGTGTTTGAGGACTGCATTCAGAGTCTGGGATATCCTGCATCAGACACAGAGATCCTTGTGGCAGTAAAATTTCCAGTTGTTCCTACAGTAGCTTTGGTTCCACAGATTGAAGTAAATTGTGAGAATACCTGTGTATAGAGAGGCCGGTATTGTACTATACTACACTGTACTACGTTTCTCGGCACTGTGGCCACTGCTGAGGGCACACCTCGAGTCCTGTGCCCAGTCTGGGCACCTCAGTTCAGGAAGGACATTGAAGTGCTGGAGGGAGTCCAGAGAAAGGCAATGAAGCTGATGGAGTATGGGTCCCATGGGAAGCGGCTGAGGGAGGTGGGGTTGTTTAGAGGAGGTTCAAAGGACCTGAAAGGAGGGTGTAGCCAGGTGAGGGTCAGTCTCTTCTTACAGGTAACGAGACAGGACAAGAGGCCAAAGTCTTAAGCTGTGTCAGGGAAGGTTTAGATTGCACATCAGGTAGAATTTTGTCAAAGGAAGAGTGATTAGACATGGCAATGGACTACACAGGGAGGTGGTAGAGTCACTGTCCCTGGAGACGTTAAGGAGAGACTGGACATGGCATTTATTGTCATGGCTTAATTCATATGGTGATCTTTGGTCATTGGTTGGACTTGATGACCTCAGAGTTTCCCAACCTAATTGTTTCATTGATTCAGTGATTCGGTAATTTTTGTGCCCTTTAGTACTGCTGTGAGACATGCAGCCCTCAAGGTAAACAGAAACACAAGGGTAAGGAAGTGGAAAGGAGGGAAAACATCCTGGAGGCCCAGAATGTTCGGAAGCTTGAGAGTGGAAGAAATTAAGGTGAAAAAAAAAATCTAACAATAGCTCCTCAAAAACATAGCTTGAAATAATGGAAGATACCATAAATAAAAATAGTGAGAGGGAAAAATATGCCATAAGTGAAGACTGTGCACCTGGCAAGCCTGAAAGAACAGGTGACCACACAAACCTTTGAAGAAGACACTAGGTTTTCAGTTTGTGGCAAATAAACATGATCCACCTCTGTCTTACCAGCCATTTGTTTTTGGTGGAAGCCCAAAGGTTGGCTTGCTCCTTTTACTTCTATTTCTGATGCTTCATGACTGACTTCATCAGTTTCTATTGCACATCTACAGAACTTTTACTTTATGCTTGCCATCCTGGCAGTTGGGAAGTCTCATGATTCAGGTTTTTATTAATTCCCTCCTGCAGTAAGACAAAGGGTAAAAATTAGAATTGATATGGAATACTTTTGGCATCTAGCAGTCAGACACATCTGAGCTGAATGGGACACTCTGTCCCTCTATTACCTTCAAACTGTCTTCTCAGTAACTTCCTAAATTTTCATACTGATGAACATTCTTGAAAAAAATGTTTAATCAATTCTGCACAGGGGAGAGGTCTTGTTATTGTGATGTGCAGTAAATACTTTAATGAAAGCAGAGATAGTAATTTGTAAAACCAGAAACTAGAAAGAAGCTGCTAGGTGTCCAGCAATCAGGCCTGGGACAGAATATCTTGATACTGACATTAATGACTTAACATAAAGAGAAAATTAAACAATAATACAAAGCAACATGGAATACAAAAAATATAAATTCTCTAAAAAGAATCAGATGATCTCAGAGACAAACAAAGCAGAAATGGTATGGCAATTGAAATTTGAACTTGATTTTTTTTCTGTACAAATATAAACTTTTGTTATATCAGACAAGCTACTTCTGGATACAATGTATTATTTCAATTATCCATTTTGAAGATGAATTACACCAATAAAATAGAGAAGACTGCTATAGTAATCAGGAGAATGGAAAGCACAACTGATGAAGAGTTAAAATGCAGTTAAAATGCGTTGCCAAAATAAGGGATAAGAGGATATAAAATGGACTGCTGGTATCCATAGATGCAGCAGAAAGATGGAAGAGCAGAACATAGACTTTAAAAAAGACCTTAGAGTGATGAATTCCATAAGCTAAAAAACAGTTTTGGTCAAAGAACTGCAGGACTGTGAACAAGATTAGGAAATAGTAGAAAGCATTTTAATTACCATAGAGTAACCAGTGGAGAAGAAGTGAGCTTGATGTCCTAAAAATAATTTCCTCCCTCCTTCCTTTGCTAAGGAGAATTATTTTTCAGTGAAAATCAGGACCTGCTGCAGCTACTATCCTAGATTACTTTGCACATCATCTACTAATTCACTTAAGACATTCTGCCCTTTACCACACAAGAGTGGGATTCTGTGAGTTTATGTACTTAAATTTAATGGCACAGGCCACAAACAAATTCTTGCTGTCAGCATATGAAATCTGTGTACTATGAGAGCGCATTTGTACAGAGTAAAAAGCATCTGAATCCCACAGTAGGTGACTTCCATGTGGATCCTCAGAGTCTGCAAGGTAACTTCGTCAACTTTCATCTCACAGTGTGTTAATGTTGCTGACATGGCAAATTACTTCTGACTAGAAAGGATGCATTAAATTCACACCTGTAGCACATTACAAAGGAAGTTTTCCATGTAAATGTATCCTGAAGTTATGAGGAATCTAACTGTAGGCTGTGCACGTGAAGTGAACTACCTCCCAGGAGAGACCTCCTATCACAAGGAAAAGGATTCCACTGAGGAAATTGTGCTGGCATACCTGGCATGTTAAGATCTTACAGGATAAACTTTGCCTTCCCTTTACAGATAAGTCTTAGGTATGAAAGTTCAGCCCTACTGTTCAACAAGTAAAGCTTAAAAATTTATAACCTGGTTCACTTTTCTATCAGAGCAGTATGAAACAGGGGTCACAACATGGTATAGCCCTTTTAATTCAAACAGTAGATATGGTATGCAGCTAATGAGCTTTCAGAAAAATTGGATAAAAACTTACACTGAATCTTAAAAGTATGAAGATGATTCAGGGAAGTTGGTCAAAACCTTTTACATTGTCCCATTGTAAAAATCACGGGGTCATTCTACAAAGTTAGTGGTTGACAGATGTAAAATGAATGAAAATTGAATTTAGCACAGCTCTTAGAAATTTCAGGAGCCTTATTTTGAATGATACTTCTGAGGTGTAATAATAACACATGGAAAACTCTCTTCCCTATCTGCCACACTTAGCCCAGCAGGGTGGAGCATGCAGGTAAGAAAGAAATTCTTCAAAGAAAACATTGGCTCTCAGGAGGTGTATATGTTAGCTGAGTTCATGTACAAAACCTGAACTCTACCTGCCTATAAAGTAAACAAAAACATGTTAATTTTAAACAAAACTACATTTATCCATATCCCCCCAAGTGTAAATATGTGTTAGAACATCTCTAAAAATAGAGTTCAAAGACAAATGCCTTTCCTATGGGGATCAATGAGAGAGAATTTCTTTTCATCTCAGTAAAACCTCAATTCAAAAGGAAGGCTGAAGCCTTTGGGAAAATACCTAAAAACAATGTTAAGATGTTTCAAAAACTGTTTTCCACAGTTTTGAAACAAGCTCACCTGAGTTTAAATTTCTGAGGTATGACAGATCTTGTTAAGTAATTTAAAAAAACAAAAGCAAAAGTAACAATACAAACCCAGTAAAACACTCAGATGTCTGTTTCCTTTCTATGCCCAAAAGCATATATATTCCTTCAGCATTGTTTTAAAAAAAAAAAAAAAAAAAAGTTCTAATAGGGAATAAAGCCCACTGTTCAAGGTACTGCCTGAAGCTGCTATGAAAACCTTCACCATATCTTCTGCACTCTTGGAAAAGTTCCTCCATGAAGCCAAATCTCTGCCTCTAGACAAAGAACTACAAGTAATGAAATGAACACAGACATTGTACCCTGAAATCACAGACATCCTCACTGCTAGGAGCACTTTAAATCGCATGCTTGACTGGTACTAGAGCTAAACTTTTATGAGCCAGACCCACACTCAGTCTTGTACCAGGCATGAGTCCTGTGTACAGATCATTTATTCAATATTCTAAGAAACACTTGTATTAATTCAGGCAGACTTGCTATTGTTAAGTGTGAGCTATGGCAAATGTTGTCTATGCACCTACTCTTCACCAGTTTCCAGAAACATAATTTCATGAGAGAAATTTTTGCCATAACTAAGTTGACTTCCATGTATGAATACTTTCTAGACAATCCCAAATGATTTTGCCTTGTGCATACCTTTAGGTCACCATTACATGGTCCTTAGCATTTTGCTGAAACCAAAGACCAGTTTCTTTACCCAGTTATATCACTCATTTGCAATGCAAATGGCATGTTTAATATTTCTGCAGTAGACTTTGTGACCTGTCATTGCTGTCTTTCTTTCTGTTACACCAGGCACTGAGTAAACATGGAAAAATGAATGATCCCTGTTTTGAATTGCTTCTAAACTAAGTAGCCCTAAGACCTGTACTTCAGTTTGAACATAAACATCCCACCCCTCAAAAAAATTAAAAAGAACCAATGAGTTTTTTCGTACTTATGCAAGATCTGTCTCATTGTTTTCCAGCTCATTTGTTTATTTGTTGACTTCTAACAATATTTCTTTACCATCCTCTCTCACATACCAGTTTTCTGACAAACTGATTAATATATACTTAGGTTAATATGCCAGAAGAATTTATGATGCGTAGCAGTGGGTTTCACGTGAGATATATCAGACTCAAGAAACATTGTAACTGCAATTTAGGCCCAAAATCTAGCTGCCTCTGGCTTGATATTCTCCAGGAAAAGGAGATGAAAGACTTGTCTGTATGTGTGTGGGTTTGTGGAAAAAAGTCGAGTTTCCAGGTACCTACTTCTCTTCCAAAGTAAATGTAATCCATACAGAAAAGCCTGAATGCCTTTTTCTCCTACACAAATTTAATGTTTCCAACTCTTGCCAATTTGATGGTGCACTTGCTCACATTCTCTCTTCTAAAATCCATGAGTGAATGTCATAAAATTCATATAAGCTTTTACTAAATTACTTTTTAAAATGAAATGTATGGGGGTAAAAAGCAAGATTTCGCACTAAAGTTATCGAAGGTGAAAAAGAAGGAAATATGTATTCTCCTAAAATGTCTTTGATTAAAATGTAGACTTATTTTCTTTTGAAGAAGAGAGGAATTTGATTTTGATTTTAAGCCTCCTGAAGTGCCCATGTGTGCATCTCAACTGTAAGATATGAAAATGAAACGCGGAACAGAAGGCCTAAAACAGAAAAGAATTTTAGAGCAAGATGATAATATTTCAAGAAGATACATACACCAGCAATTTTAAAGAGAATATTTAATTTTCTATAAAAATAATTCATTGTACTTTTGCAAAACCTCAATCTGTAAAATGGCTGAAGTCTATATAATGATTTAAACTATTCAGTGTAGGAGATAAGTACAGACAATTTTTCCCTCTACAGTTATTATGTTGGAAGGTTTAAGGAGAAAATTGCCAGGACCTGTAAAGCACATGGTTGATTTTAAGTATATCGAAGGAATTAAATATATGTGTATATGGAAAGGAAGGGAAAAAGAAAAGAAATGGTCCTGTAAAGAGGATAACAGATGGTTCTATTTGATGAGAAAGCAGGCTAGGATTTCCTTGCCATCATTTTTTGATAATTTTTATGAATTATTTTCTTAGTTCATTTAGCTTGTGGATACTAATTGTCTGATTTTATACATCACTTACTAAAGGTTTGACTTAAATAAAAGGTAAGACAAGACATCTGCTCACTATCTTCAATATGTCTAAATAACTAGACACTATATAGAATGAAGTTACTAAATTAGAAGAAAAGAAAATATGTGATAAGAAGGCAATGCCACTTGTTAAATTTACTCTTTTCCGCTTTCCTGGGTGATATATCACAGAAAGGTTGTCTGAGCTGTCATTGTGGCATCACTAAGAGGATGTACACAACATCTTCCATTCAAATTACCTTTCAAATCAATCACCCTCATCAGGCTGCTATCTTCATCGGATGGCTGTAGGACAAATGTTTTGGCTTATAGGTAGGAAATGTTAGCATTTGAAAGAGCTCTGAGAAAGAAGGTTCCATGGTTAACTTTGATAAATTGTATTAGGAAAGGGCAGCAAATAATACAATTGTTGAAAACCTTTCCTCCAACTGGCTTGTAATTTTTTAAATAAAAAGGCTGTTCTATACTGTCTTTTTTTATTTCTCTCCAAACTGAGAAAAAAAGTGTCCCAAAAAAATTAGAACAAATACTTACTGGGTTTTTACAGGGATGTGTTATTCAAAAATGCACTAATGTGGCACGCACTTGTATTGCTTGTAGAACTGTCTTCTGAGTCCTAAATTACTTGGTTTATCTGCAAGACTGAATTTTCCCACTAGCGTGTGCTTGTGTGTGTGTTTGTGTATGTGTAGAAAAGCGTGAGGTAAATAGCTGGGGCGGCATGAAGGTTTGTGCTGTGTTCCAGTCAGATTAAACTATAAATCAGAAGCCTGGGTATTTTAATAACACATTAAATAGTCCTCTGCCCTTAGTACTGCATAATTTTGTGTTAAACAGCAGCTTCAAGTATTTTCTGTGTTACTCTCATTTTTTATACAGTAGCTTTTTAAATGTGATAAATGATACTCAGCTTCAAATGCATTGTAAATACTGCATGTATATTACCAATATACATTTTAGAATTTTCTAATCTTGCTTTAACACATATGGTATTACCAATTACTTACAGTATTTTAATATAATGTAACATTACTTTAAAATGACATACAATTTATACTGGATGTCACTAGCCCCTAGACTACCTTGCCACATATTTATATATTTCAGCTACAATTTATCACTTTGTGAAATATACTTTGTGTAATTGAAAATAATGACACAAAAAATCATCTGCTCCTATACACTGGTAGTGTGATATACTATCCTGATAGCTTAGTGTACTATATGAAGTCAGTCTGCACAGCCATGCCTTTGAAATATGATTTAAAACAGAATTTATAATGTCGCAGAATTACATAAAACTGTGTGAAATTGTGCAGATAATCATTTAAATCTCCCTACATGAAAAGATAATTGCTCCAGAAATTAGCTGTACCTGGGGTTCATTCATTTGGTCATGGCTAGTTTCTTATATAGTGATGATTTGATATTACAGCTAATTAAGATCAGGTCAGAGTTGCTGAAGGTCAGACATTAATGCACAGGATCATTGAAATGATAATTATAAACAGATTAGGAAGCTACGGTCTTTTATAAGGGGTTATTAGATAATTACTGTGAGAGTGTACGGCTTACTGTAATAATGGATTATCGACTACTTACAGCGTTTTAAGGGTGAGAGTATATTACTTCCTCAAGGACTAAGAGGAATAATGTTGTTGGAACTCTGTAAATAAAATAGCGCCAATTGCTTTTCAATTTTCTTCTAGAGAATATGTTCCCTCATTGGAATAAAGTGTATCATTTTATCTCAATGAGACTTTAAATAAGAAAGGTCTTTAATTTTTTTTCCTTTTGAGAGATGAAAGAAGAAAATGAATTTTAAAAATAAATATTTCATTCTATTTTAAATACATAGCTATGGCTGCCAGAAGCTTTACAAACAGCAATAGAATGGGAACAATAAACATTTTACAATGATTCAGGGAATAGGAAAATATTAGCCTGAAACTTACAGACATAACAATTGCACACTTATTGCTATGGCTTTTATACTAACATACCCTTTCACAAATAAAAGAAGAGCAAAATAAATAACTAAATAATAAAATACTTATTGTCTAGCTGTAGCACACCTTGATCTACTACTGGTTGAACTCCATTTCATTTGGAGCTCTGTGCATCAGAGCATGACCTATAAATCAGTAAGGGGGAACAGGGCTTGAAAAGAGCTTCTGGAAAGACAGCATCATTTAAATACTGCAGAAGACACTCACAGACAGGTTCCAAAAGCAGCCAGTGTAAAGGAAAAGAGAAATCATTTGTGCCACCTGTGGTGACAGTGACTATGTGACCAAAAAAGTAAAACAAGCATAAGGGACACCTGTGTGGTCTCCTTTGAAAATAAGACTGTTTTTATTGTGTAGTCCCTCTATGCAGAGAAAAAGAGATAACCTTTGGAGACACAGTACTTTATTCTCTTGGACAAAAATTGTCAAATATAATAGCAGTGTTGAGTTGTAGATGGAAAAGGTTATATTTAGCTCAATCTTTTCCACAGGGGGAGGAACAAGACATATGAATGTGTGTCTTCCCAGGTGGGTCCCACACATAGTTGTAGAGAAGACTGGAAAGGCTACAAGGGAGATGAGTGGCACTGGCAATGGTGAAATGGCACCTATAGAGCCCTGAAAATATTTTGGCAGCTACAATTCAATAAAGCCAGTTAAAATCAAAAACAGAAAAGGGGCTTTCCTTGCCCACAATTATGAGACGGGATCTCCACCATCTGATTCTTCTCAGATCTTTTGCCATCCATGGCAATGGGAGGCTTTTTATGTCCTACGTGCCTTAGGATATGCTGCAATACTAGGCCAGTATTTCAGCATAGGAGACAGGAAAGTCCCCTCTCTGTTTCTTGGAAAGAAGTGAGCTGGGAGGAGCTTTGAGTCATTGTTTTTTCACCTAGGAGACAAAGGCATTCTTATGGAGGACAGAATCTCGATAGACCACTCTTATGGAGGCCAGAATCCAACACCTCTGCCCTAAAAAATGTCAGCCCTTGTAGGATGTGAACCAAACCGTGATCTCCGCTTCTCTAACACCCTCAAGCTCAGGCATCAAACTGAAAAAAAAACCATTATCTTCCCAGGTTTGCTGCTAAATCCTCTAGTCCAACTGTCAACCTAGCATCACCACAATCACCCCTAAACCACATCCCCAGGTGCCATGAATTAAATAAATAAATAAAAGGCAATAAAATAAAGGGAAGCATTAGTACTCATCCACCATTTAGCCTCATTTTGTTATACAGGCCCAAAATTCCCCACTATGTATATCAAAAATACTCCAGATGATTCAATTTTCATTTGCATATGTTTGAGGTCAGCCTGTCCTTTATCTTTTAATCCATGGGCATAAATCATACGGCACTGTCACATAAGCTCAAGAGTTAGACAAACCTATTGGACCATACCCTCAATCTTCTGTTGAGACTCTTGGGGCTGCTTGGAGCAATGGATGAAGGAAAAGTATACAGAATATAGTACAGGTATAAAAGCACTTCCCCTGGATTATGGAGAGCACATGTTACTTTGCCCCCCTCATCTCTTCACGTGAGTGAAAGTCTGGTACACCTGACCAATTTTACCAGAATAGCTCTTAAAACTGGAGTACTTCATTGCCTCTGTGAAGATTTGCATGCCTATATATGAAACAATGTGGTGCATTAAGGCCTCAAGGATAACATCCCACACTATGTTTTTTACACAAATGGTTAGTGTTCCTGTTACAGAATAGCTAAATTTACTATATTTACTAGTGAACAATGAACACTGATATCCCATTGCCTATGAATGTTGCTGCACAATAAATATTTTACACATTTTCTTACTCCACAATATGCCTACTTCTCATCTGAAAGTTATTTTAAGCTTCCGCTAAATTTGTGTAATTGTTGAAAGTGGTAACATACTGACTTTTCCCCCTAGCTACATTTGCTGAAATACTTTTTAACTTACAGACTGTCATTTGCCTACTGTATATTAATTGATTATAGGTGCTGAATTGTGATTAATATTCATGTAATACTAACAAAAATGCATGCTATTTTTCATTAGATTTTTTGGTGTAATTCTATAGTTAAATTTAAACCACTCCAGTGTAAAGTTCTGACTTTTCTTTGAATGAATCACAACAAAACAGATATCTGATCTTTATCAAGTTGGTTTTTTCAGGCATTATTACAAACATGTTTTAAAACAAAAGCACTTTACCTTAAAGGAGGAATCTAATTATAGTAGATATGTTAGATGAAGCCTTCTGTGTGTGAGTCACAGGAGTTTAATTGAAGAGAGACTTTTGTTTGTTGCTATTCAATCACTGAGTCTACACTTTGTACAATGGAGGTGTTGAAAGAAGATTTACACAATCATAATGTTATACCATGTCTTTGTTCAGCTTTTGTGGAAGAAAATTACATACATCTCAACAGTTCTCGGAAGATTAAATCTGCAGTTTAAATTTGCTATTTGAACCCTGTATTCAAAACAGCATTCCACAATTAGTAAGCCATGCTGTGTGGCCTGAGGTTAAACTAAGCAGGAGACAAGGGCGAGGGGAGCCCAGGACCAGTGTTTTCTGGTAGGGTGTGTAAATAATGGCGCTTTGATATTGCAGTTCTCAGCCTACACAGGGCTCATTCATATGTGTCTGTTTTTGACAGTTATGCAGGTCGGAAAAGATTCCTTTCCGTGGGTGAATAGTGGCAGCACTTAGGAACAGCATTACTGCCTGTCAAAGGAGAGAAGAAAATCCTGGATGTTAGGATCTTCCCTGTCTTTCTTGCTTTGCATGAATGATACTAAGATAGCCATGGAGAGATAGAAAAACAACTCTTTTAGAAACTAGAAAAAAAAAAAAGCTGAATATTCACCACAGCTTGCAGGCCCTAAAATACTGTTGACCATATGTCAGTTTTGTCTGTTTATAGCCAGTGAAGGCTGAAGTACACTTTCCCTGACACAAAGTGGGGTGGAGGAAGAGGAAGGGAGAAGCAAGCACAGAGGGGCACTTGCAGACAGTGAAATCTTAAAACACGTTCAGAAACTGTACATTACACTGACAGTTTCTTGAGGGACTCACAAGAGCTCACCAAAATTTCAGAAAAACAATACATTTAATGTGCTCAGACTTAGGATGGGGGCATTTTATTTTTACTCTGATATTTATTTCTATCAATAAGGTCATTAATAAATATCGCACACATGTTTTAGATATTTATAGCTAGGAATTACTGATATATGTATTTGAATGGGGTTTTTTTTATAATGCTGAAGTATTTTTTCCATCTCAACAATAATAAAACAAGTAAATAGTAAAATTTACAAGTAATCCTATAGACAGAGTCTACAGAGTCTATGCATAAGAATTTCTCTATGCCTACAGCTTCACCAGGAAGCAATTCCAGAGCAATTACTTTGCTCACTCCCTTTTTTTTTTTTTTTTTTTTTTTTTGGGCTGTAGGATAATGTAAATCATAGGTGGGTTTAAAGCTCAGGTTGAAAAGGTTTATCTTTTCTTCTTGGGACCCAACAGGATACTTGCACCCACTAGCTATGGTACTGCAACAAATAATGTTGACACTTCAAAGCCTTCAATACATGAGTAAGACCCTCAAGAAATAAGATTTCAAATGAATCTCCTTTTGGAATTTTTCTTTGATTTTTTTTTTTTTTTAAGAGCTACCTTTGTAGCTTTTGCACAAACACTTCCACTGCATTATGCTGAGATTTTTTTTTCTGTTGTTGAAAATTAAATTCATAAAGTACTGGATTGGAAATCGGAGTATGGATGAACGAATGGAGACTTAGAGCTAGGAAAAGAATGGAAGGACAGAAGTGAAAAGGAACAAGAAAGAAGATATAGGGAGAGAAATAAAAGGTTGGAAATGCAAAATAAAAAAAAAATGGGAAGTGAAGAACAATGTACTGAAGTTAAGCAACAACATGAACTTGTAAATATTCTTTGGGAATCTACTGTTTTATACTGTTGCTTGGCAGCAGTGTAACATATCAAACGAAATGTTGCCTGTCTTCATATCACCCCCATTCATCTGATCTTTCTCTGATGACAGAAGCCCCATTACACCACCATGCAGGCATATTGTACATTTGCTCAAGAGATCATTTGTGTTCCTTTTAATTTTTTTAAATTTTCCCCTCCATTGGAGAAATTTTATCTTGTCAAAACAGTCACCATATTTTGGCTGGCATTTTAGAATCTATCAAAAGTATTAATACTCAAAAAGAAAATGGGAAAAAAAAGGTTTTTTCAAAATTATTATTTTTGAGACATTTACATTAATTCACTATTAAAATGATTAAGCATTTCTAGGTTGATGAAAAATGAAACAACAATTTTTTAAATTCATCCCATCTCAGTTGCTTTTTGGAAGTTAGGGGTTCCAGTTTTCAAGATACATGTAGGACGAGAAACTTTTAAAACTAAGAAACTCCTAGAGGATGAAATTTTTATTTCTGGTTATCCCTTAAGTAAGAAAGTCCAGAGAAAACAAAATATGCAACCATAGTCCAAAAGGGCAGATAATAAACTCTTGATAAAACCCTGATTGTGCCAAGGCATTGTGAGATGAAGATCCTAGAAGAAGCTCTCTTGAAAAAATAATGGATGTAGTATGTTCCACTTTTAGAGGGAAAGAACACCAATGTTTCCTTTCTCTTATCCAGCCTCTCTTTTCTATTGAAAGAAGGAAATGAATTAGATCCCCAACTTCTTTGATTTTTAGTAAATGATCAAATAAAAGAACCAAGTAACAACCTTCAGGTTTTTTAGTTTAGGATTTTGTCCTTTTTAATCTTCTGGCCTATTCTTCAGCAATACTGGGAAATGAAAAAACATTAGCAAAATATTGTATTATTAAGTCTGTGGCCAAAAGGCATGTCTGCATACTCCAGAAAGTGGTGTAAGGATCCTCAGAGTCCAGTCCATGCTTTGATATTTCTCTGCTCTAAAACTGAAGCACAAGAGATGTAGGAATATACAAGCCTCAGCGCTGTTCAAAGTTTACATCTAAGGAGGACTTATACTTCCTTTAATGACATTATAAAAAGTGAGAGGAAGGCACAAAAGAACAATTCTGCCCTCATAAAGAAGTTCCACTCACTCAAATTTTACAGTGTTCCAGGCTGAGACTTCAAGTGGGGAAGACAGAAAGGTACGTCCTCACTACATGGTGGTAGGTAACTGGGAGAGATCTCACGTATGATGAGAACAGGGAGAAACTCCCTGACATAAGGATGATCCAGAGGAGAGGTGTGTTCAGTGAGTTTATGGATCATTAGATTCCTCAAGTGCAAATTTTGTATTTGAAGGTGGCGGAAGTACCTTCACTTGCCCCCCCAGCCAATTCCCAGTTATTTTTTTCAGTGCACACCCACACCAGCCAGTAGTTGCTGTTGTCACAGCCATTGTTTCATGATTATGGCATGCTCACCAAGAAGATGGGAGAATTGATTAAAATTCTGCCCTGAGACGGGAGATTCGAAGCTAGGATCTTAACCTAGGGGCTTAACCACTTCAGACTTGCCTTTGCAGAATTTTTAGTAACTCCTTTTACTCAATTAAAAACTGCTCTTGAAGAAAGGCTTGGAAAAAGTGAGATATAAGGAACCAAAGTGCTGATTTTAAATTTTATTAGAATGCTACAAAATATTTATTCTTTCTCATATGTATAGTAATAAAGTTCAATATTTTTAAAGATCAGAACTTCTTTTACATTTCTTCCAATTCCACTGACTTTGTTGCAGAAAATTACCTTTATAAATTGAATGAACTGATTGAAACAAATATGAAGTGAATGAAAACACGTACAGAGAAGCCCAGTTTGTGGTTTGATTTTTTATAAAATTTTTCAATTTTTAGACCTAGAATGACTTTCACAATGTGTTTAACTTACTTCTAACCCAGATATATGCTTTTTTTAAATAAGATTTTTTTAAAAAAAGACTATGCCTGCTCTCACTTAATGTAAATGTTTTTGTTTGTCTGTTTCTGACTAGCCTTGTGTCGCAGTAGAAAATTTAAGAGCATATAAAACTGTAAATTATTGTGATAAGTTTCACTTTTTCTCTTCCAAAGGCCATAAAGCTATATTTTTGGGCAATCATCATACACAAATGATCCGTTTCCCTGAGATGGGATTTATTATTTTTAAGTCATTCACTAGTGCATGAGAATTTTTTTCCTTGAAAATATTAGAAGAAGATGTTATATTTTCACATCTTGATTTTCATTCATTACAAAACTGAGCTCCAAATATGTTTATAAGTAAATTCTATGCCTATCTAGAAATGTATTGGTATTTTGATGAAAATAAGAGATTGATTCTCCTTCCTTGGCTTGACTAAGTCAGTGCTCACTGCTCAGTGTAACAAATCTTAAGGTTAACCTCTACAGAAGTCAATCAATACATCTTTATTATTCTGTGTATGTGTGTAAAACATCAAAGACTAACTGACAAGAGACAGCTAACATTTCATTTCTAGGACAAGAACCTGTGAAACCTTACTGTATGGTTAATGGCTGAAGCTTAAATAATTTTAATCTCTTCTCATATTTCAGTGTCTGAAGAGCTCGAAATGTTGAAGTACGTACATGAAGTGAAACAGAAAAGAATGTGAGTGCAGGAAAACCAAAATATAAAAAAAACACGGATAAATTTATGGAACTTTCATAACCATCTTTCGCCATGAGGATCTTCGTTCTATTAGCTGCCTTTTTGTGAGCATGTGCTTCTAGGCAACATTTATATTATTCAGGCTGGTTGATTTTCTTATTTGATGAAATGTACACTTCAGAAGCATGTCTGTTTGGCTCAGAGGAAGAAGTCAGTCTTAAAAGCGTGCATTCAATTCCCATAGTATATTGTACATATATTTACAGTTGAAAGAACAGCTTTCCAAACACATGACATGATGCTGACAAATTTTGTCACTTCAAATGGCAAGTGAATGAAAAATCTTGTGTAAAAAATATACACTGTCTATGTTAATTTGATATGTCATCAGTATGATTCCATTAGACAGTTACTCTATAAATAAGTTAATTTAATAGGAATGTTATCACATTATGAAAATGAAAGTGTATTTTTTTAAATTATATGTAAGTATTTTCAGTGCTGTTATCTTGGATTTTCCCTAATTCGCTTTTCAAACTTTTTGTAAACATTCAAAATAAGATTGTTCAACTATTTTTATTATATGAAACTAAAGTAATGTGAAAATAATCAATAAAAACCTCTCCATGTTCTAAAAGGTTGAGAATATTGTAAACACATCAGCTCTTTTGTTGTTACCTGTTCCTACAAAGACTTCTGATATCATCTTTTAATGTTTGCATTGTATAACATCTAAAGTCAAATGACTTTGAGACTTTAGCAGGATGAAGCACCTGGCCTAGTGAGAAAGAAAACTCGTATGTCGAGGTAAAGGAGGGTTATTGTTCCTCAGTTACTCTCGCAGGCAAAACAGACTTGACTCAGAGAAAGTGCTTGGATTGACAATTAAAATTAATTTCTTTGGTACTAAAATGCAAATAAAATCAAAGACAAAAACAACAAAATATAATCTTTCCTGTTTCCTCTCTCACACCTTCAGTCCTGACTCCCTTACTCTCCACAGACCTGCCCCAAGCTGCACAAGGGAATAGAGGTTGTAGTTAGCACCTAACTTTTTTTTCTTCTGCTCTTTCTTCTTTCATGCTTTTTCTTGGCTCAAGAATATGCTGTCCACAGGCCACAGCTCCTGACAAGAATATCCACCTATCCCAGGGCAGGTTCTTCACAGTCTGCAAAGAATAGGCTGGTGTCATTGGGCATCTCCTCCTCCTCTTCCTTCTTTGATCTGGGTTTTCATGCTGCTGCTTCTCACTCTTTTTGTGTCTATGCTCCCCCCTGCATATCTAGGATCAGGACCTTTTGTCCTTCTTTAAACATACTTTCCCAGTCTGGCTGTGGGGCTCAGCTGTGTCCTGTGGTGGCTCTCTTGGAGCCAACTAGAACTGTCTGGAAGCATCTGTTTCCAACACAGGGCAGCCCTGGACCTATTCTCACAGAGGGTGCCCTTTCAACAGAGACCCAGATACCCATCCAACCCTGTCTTGTGGTAAATATTACAAAGTAGAGCAAATTCTTGCAGTTGAAAAAATTGCCAGAGCCAGGAAGGTATACCCTGACTCCAAGAGAAGCATCATTGGCTGTGAGGAATTTTTTTCAGAGTGCCTGTCAGCAGAAGATGAATGCAGCATTCATTTTTGAGCAATTGGATCCCTAAAACCTGATCATTAGATGAAAAAAAGCTCACACAAAATCTACCAGCCTCAGTTAATGTCAGAGCAATGGAAATTGACCAAAAAAATTTTTGAAAGGGACCCAAAGAGCGAGCTATGCGACTATAGGTCTAGAAAAAGGAGTAACAAAGGTGACAAAGTTTCACAAGGCCTTGTGGTACTGAATGACAGTGGTAAAATTTTTAAAGAAATACTGAGAAATGGTCAGTAAATTATCTGAGGAAGCGTAAGTCTAGCTGTACACACAGACTGAGTGAGCTGAAATTATCACCATTGAAGAAGACTCTCAGAATTATTGCTTTAAAGTGTTAGTACTTTAAAACCATCAGTTTAATGTTCAGTTCATCTGACAAATAGATGCTGAAAATGTGAGGGATTATTAGAAACAGAAGAGAAAACACATGAAACCACAGTGTAAATCTAGTGATCTCACTTTTTAAAATATTGCATCCAGATCTAATTCTAGACACCATATCACACAGTAAAAGGAAACCATCATGCTTTATGACAGGAAGGATGATTCTGTGAATGCTGGATGCCTCAGTTTTTGAAGGGAGGACACACAGGAGGAATGTTAGGCAAGACATGCTTAGCCGTCTACAAAAGAGCCATGTACAACACAATCCAAAACAAGCTGGGATTTTTGTGTGTGTTTTATTCACTTTTTGTTTACAAATTTGCATTTAAAATTCTAATAATAGGTCTTGTTTAACGCATGTCTTTTCTCTTTTTAAAATTCATTATTGTGGAAAAAAGGAATAATTAGGATATTTGAAAAATTAAGGCTCGTTATGCCTTTAGAGATTCTAAATCAAAATAAAATTATTTGTGAAATCATTCTTGAAGAACCAGAGTCTCAAGTCTGGGCCTCGGAAAGGTCGTCTGCAACAATGAGAGACACTTTAGGAAAAAGGGGTTCAAGATCATTTAGGGAACCTGAAGATGCACCAGATCCATGGGATCTGGTGAGCTACATTGTTGGGTCCTGAAGGAACTGGTAGATGAAGAGTTTAAGTCACCATCTATCATACTTGAAAAGTCCTGTCAGTCTGGGGAAGATCCCACTGACTAGAGAAAGGGAAACATCACCCCCATTTTTAAAAAGGGAAGTATGGAAGTCCAGGGGAGCTATGGGCCAGTCAGTCTTACCTCTGTGCTTAGCGAGATCATGGAGCACATCCTCCTGCAAAATTATGCCAAGGAACATGTTAAATAAGGAGGTGAGTGGTGACAGGCAGCATGGCTTCACTAACAGCATTGTGCCTGACAAATGTGGTGACCTCCTATGATGGAATTGGAACACCGGTGGATAAGGGAAGAGCAACTAACGTCATCTACCTGGACTTGTGCAAAGCACTTGACACTGTCTTGGATGACATCCTTGTTTCTAAACTGGACAGACATGGATTTGATGGATAGGCCACTCGGTGAATAAAGAATTGGCTGGATGGTCATACTCAAAGAGTTGCAGTCAATGGCTCGATGTCCAGGTGGAGTCCACTGACGAGTGGTGTCCTCAGGGATTGGTATGGAGACCAGTGCTGTTTAACATCTTTGCTGGTGACAAGGACAGTGGGACTGGGGGCATTCTCAGCAAGCTTCCTGACAACACCAGGCTGCATGGTTCACACTGGAGGGAAGGGATGTCATCCAGGGAGACCTTGTCAGGCTTGAGAGGTGGGTCTGTGTGAACCTCATGAGGTTCAAGAAGGCCACATACAAGGTCCTGCACCTGAGTCGGGCCAATCCCAAGTACAAATGGAATCTGTGCACAGAACGGACTGAGAGCAGCCCTGAGGCGATGGACTTTGAGGTGCTGGTAGATGAGAAGCTCAACATGAAGCTCGCAGCCCAAAACCATACCCTGGGCTCCATCAAAAGAAGCATGGCCAGCAATGCCAAACCCGGCAAAAGAATATCTCTTCTGATGCACAAGAAAATGTAACTAGCTGGGAAAAAAAAAAAAAAAAAAAAAAAAAAAAAAAAAGCGGGACACGCACTGTCCATGCCCGCGGCCCAGGCCAGGGCCGAGGCCCGGGCGCTGCCGCGGTGCCGTTGCAGTCTCGGCGCCGGCCAGTAGAGGGCGCCGCTTGGTTGCGCTGCCGTGGCGGCAGCGGGGCTCTCCCGGCGGGCCCGGCCTGGGGCCATGCTGGGCTGGGCCGCGCCCTCCCTGCCCTCCGCAGGCCCCGCACTGCCACGGGCTGGGGAACACTCTCACAGGGAAGGAAAAATTGGTGATAGAGAAGAAATCCCTCTGCCTCCCACATCAGTATTGCTTGTGCACCTCCAACCTGTGCCTACAAGCACTTGGATCAGTGTTGGAGAACAACGAACTGGTAATTTGCAAGAGAGCTTTTTGAGGAATGAGTGTTGCTGCTTTAACGTTGTCTTGGAGCAGAAACCAGCAGGTACTCTGTACTCACTCTTCGAAGGTGTTAAATATCGTGTAATTGGTGGGTTTTTTCCCCCCTCCCTTGTCTAAAGGACTCACCTTAGCTGAATGCTTTATGCTCTGTCAACACACACCTGGTCTGAGAAATTGTTGCAAGGAAGTAATCCTCCCATGCAACCTTGAAAGTTAAAATGGTCATAGAACATGGTATATTACATGACTACAGTAACACCAGGCATTAGGGAGTACTTATTGCTTGACTCAAACGTGTTGTCACTGTTGCAACTTGACTGGAATTAGAATAGTTTGGGGTTTAGAGCAGAGGGTGAGAAAATAGGCACTGGTTTGTCATTTGTAAATACAAGAAAAACTATGTTGTTGATGAAAATCTACACAAAACCTGAAAATTATTATGATCCTACAAGAGAAATGCAAACTTTGGGGAAAGGATAGACATTATCTTCTGCCATTATCATGGATACCAATCTAAAATATGTGATGTGGCCAGGAGAATGGGTTCTGTTTTGAACATGAATATTGTAGTCATGCAGTGTTAATGATTTTGTTACACTGGTGAAAAAAGCCCCAAAGCAATCTCCCAAAATCCCACATGTGCATGCCAAATCAGCTATTGAAGCAATATGTGATAGTGTCTCTTTATTTGCTATATCTGTCCTGTAGAGACAGCATGCCTGCATTTATTTCTCTCTAAAGATCATGGATTTCTTCAGGGTTTTGTGTGCGAACAAAGCCCTTACAGAATAAGTAATCTGATAAGTACAAAAAATGCTGTTTATGTATGTATTTTGCAAACACTACTTTTGATTCTCAACATGCAGGCTGGACTCCAGAATTGCCTAGATGACATTACACTTGGAAAGATTGCTGGAGGTCATGAAAAGCGTATACAAGCATCAGTTAGACTAGGCTGAAAAAAAAAGTCCAAAATGTCCAAAGAAACAGGCGTAACTTCTTTGAAGGGTGAGAGGAGTGGAGAGCACTGTTTCAAAGAAACCAAGAACGTGGTCTAAATAATTTATTTTCAATTAAATTAAGTTCATGAATGTTCTTGAAGATTTGGGGTTATCTAATCGTGGCCTTCCAGTCCCCAAAGGGAGCCTACAAGAAACATGGAAAGAGACTATTTACAAGAGTATGTAGTGTCAGGACAAGGGGAAATGATTTCAAACTGAAAGAGAAGAGGTTTATATTAGATATTAGAAAGAAATTCTTTACTCTGTGGGTGGTGTGACACTGAAACTGGCTGCCTAGTGGAGTTGTGGATGTCTTATCCTTGAGGTGTTCAAGACCAGGCTGGATGGGGCTCTGAGCAACCTGGTCTAGTGGAAGGTGTCCCTGCCTGTGGAAGGGGAGTTGGAACTGAATGATCATTAAGGTCCCTTCTAACCTAAGACATTATATGATTCTTTGATTCAGGGTCACCTTCATTGTAGTTAATGTCCTGGCTGGATGCTATATTCAAATTACACTGATTTGGAGCTGCTTCAAGCAGGACTCACATACCCATCTTAGACTGCTGTCAGCAAATTCCTGAGGAAAGGAAAAACAGAAATCTTTGCACATAATCATGCAAGATCATACATTCTTTGGTTCTGTCTTAACTATACCTGTGATGACTGAAGGCTGGTATTACTAAGGAATTTTTTTTGCCAATAATCATAACCGTTCTAAGAGGATCATTATGTTTATTTTCCAGAGAAATACTTTGGAAAATAAAAAAAAAAAGAAAAGAAAAGCAGAAGAAAGTGCTTATTTGCATATTGGCTACACAAATATGAAGATCCTGCTGTGGAAGACACAGATTCAAAAGAGCCATAGATAACTTGGTGACAATATGAGAAAACAAGGACTCAAAGCATGGGGATCTGAATTATTAGAGAGCTGCTGAGATTCCTTCTGTTCTCATATGACAAGAGTTATACAAAAAACCCCTTTGAGTGCTTGTTCTTCATTAGGCACTTCACCAGAAGATTGAAGAGCAAGGACAATTGTCGCATTAACAGAATTTTAATTTTAAAGCCTAATGTGTGCAAATTATCATAAAACAGGTGAAGCCCTTGCAGTAATATACCTAAAAATACCAAAAAACTTGGTATGAGATTCACTCTTCCATATAACATTCATCAGAAAAGCTATGAACTAGATATGTGGTATGACATATTCATTTGCTATGCCGAAGAGAATAGATGACAAAATATAATGCAGACTAATGAAATACTAGATCAAAAATCTGACCTAAAGATACGCATTGGTTATCACCGTAGGATATTTAGATTTAAAGCACTCTAAACTCTTGTGTTAGTTCCTTGAGGCCATTTGACATGCACGATCCCATGAAGTGTTATAACAACCTACTCTTTCCTAGATTCATCAAACCTCACAACATTCAGTGTCAATCCGTTTGACAGTGTAACACTTGATTGTCTTGATTTAACCTCTATGGTAATGATTTCAGAACAGATTTCATATTCATGTGCTGATTCAGGTTTTTCAGAGTGACAGCGCACACCATTTTATCTGTGTACTGTCTTCAAGCTAACTGAAAAGTGGAATATGTTAGTGTTTGAAACAGAGTTTATACATGAATAGTCTGAAAGGAATAGCTTTACTAGAGACTTTCCTCCACTGGGCATCTTCTGAGTTGCTGTTTTGAGCAAAGGTCTAATAGAACTCTACTAGATTGTTGGTCCTACTAGACCTTTGCTCAAAACAGCAATTCAGAAGATGCCAAATTAATTTCTATATGGAAAGAGATGTGTTAAATATTGCTAGGTTATGGATGCCTAAGGCTAGAACATGAGTCCAGATGGCTGAAGTTCAACAGATGCCACAGAACTACAGAACTTGCATAAATATGTGATGTCAAGTGTGGGAAATCAGAGTGACGTTTTTCTGTGCAAGAATGAAAGCCTGAGTATTTTACAAAAAAAAAAAAAAAAAAAAAAAAAAAAAAAAAAAAAAAAAGACGTTCCCAGTCTTTTATAGTTATATTAAAAAAGTAAAAGAAGACCATGCTCAATGTCTCTATCCTACCTATCAGATATCTATGGAATTCTTCTTGCAGGTACTTGCAAAAAAATTCAAAATATCTATTGTAAAATATCAAAGATATAGGCTTTGTTATCTCCGGTCTAATGGGTTTCTGAAGATTGATGTCATAATTATAAACATACCAAAAAGGCTATGTAGTCATATTCAACTCTCAAAATACAGTGCAGCACTGCTGAGACATAAGGTTTCACAGTAATATTCTCTTCAATAGAGAATGAATGAAAATCAGCATGCTTGTACTGTGAGAAAATTTATGCCAAAGATTTTGGGCCTCCAGATGTATCAGGTGGCACAGTGTGAAATAAAAAGCTAAATATCACTTGCATTTGGTGCCACCACTTCCCAGAAATAGATGTTGGGCGTTTGTGATGAGAAAAAATGGTCACATGCGATGGCAATATCCTGAGAGACTGATTCTGTGGTCATTTCAAGTTCTCAACGCACACAGACACATTTGGCAGGGAAGCAGCCTATGTTTCATCCAAATTCCATGAGGGAAAAATCGTAAGAGGCTCTGAGAGCCTCAGGCAGAGAGCCAGGGCAGGTGAAACCAGCTGAGCCATGGGATACATCATGTCACAAGGAGAGCTGGACTCCTTACAGCAGCGCTGGTGTCTGAAGGTGCCTCAGAGTGATTGAATATTGTTGTGTGGGTAACAGTTTGCACCTTTTTAGCCAAACAAAGCACAATTTCTGATTCTTTTAACCAAACAACCACCTCTGTTAACATAATAGAAACATTATTTGGAGAGCTTATGTTTAAGAGGCTCAGGTGGGATGCCTTGCAATAAGGAGTCAGATGCTCATGAATTTCAGCATTTAGCACTGCAAGAATATTCCTAAGCTCTGATTATTGCATGACACACATTGTCCAACAGAACTCTATTTTAGTTCTTTCACCAGAGTATTTTTCAGTGTACTAAGTCTGTACCTTGATGAAAATGAGATCACTACCTCCTTTTTATCTTTGTGATGTTTTACATTTTGTTCTTTACGAAGTTTGTGCATTTATATCTCAAAAATCCATCCATTTCCTCTGCTGTCAGCCTTCTTCAGGAATGTCTCCAGCTTCTCTAAAACTTCCTCCATCCACTTGAAACCCTGATTTTTTCGTCTGGGTTTTTTGGTCAGACACAAAAGGGAAATTATTTGTCTTTAGTGTCTAGTTATAATTCTAAACTAAATATTCTAAACACTAAGTTCATGTGAGATGATGAAAAAAACATATGATGTAAGGCAATCTTATCAAAAATAGTTTGCTATACAGGCAGGATATCTGAAATACAGTTTTCAATGTCTATATAAAAGTACAGCTGAGAATGCAGCTATATTGATGTAAATAATATTTCACCTGCCTTCCATAAAATAGGTTTCATCGGTGATGCTGGATTTGTACTTTAGGCAGTAGCCACTACATTTGGAATCAATGATTACATATCTTGACTTTTGCCATTAGTTATAATAAAACAAATATGTATGGATTTTTATTTTTTTTTACCGTGAACACTTTACAGGACATGAGTTAAGCATATGTGTGGCTCCAGACTGCATGAGCATAATCCAAGCGTAAAACAGCACATTATCTCTGAAGTCTCACATGTTCTTTCTTTAAACTTTCCAGTTGGGTGTGAAAAACCTTGCTAGAAAAGAACTTTTATATACAAATAATTGGAAGAAAGATGAGGATTCCTTTTTCTGACCTTGACATAATTTAAAAATATTTTTAAAAAATTCAGGAAATTATGAGGGCAGAGCATAACACTGTAGATCATGTGTTTTGGTAAAAATGAAGACCCTTTGATCTTAGTGAAAAAAGAATCACAGTTTTGGAGAAGTAGGCCCTCTAGCTGACAAAAAATAATGTCTGAGTAGAACTTTTCAGAATGCAGTTATTTTAATGAAAAAAAAAAAAGGCTGAGGCTGTTGTTTGAAAGTTAGAAAAGATGATTGGTTGTTCTTTCTCTTCGTGTGTGTGCCCTCCCACCCAAGAAAGCTGTTTTCAGTGTTTGCTTTCCCTTTTTTAGAATTGTAATTGGATATATATTTGTAAGTCATGAAGGTTTATGTTGTACACATTTGTTGTATGGCTAAGTGCTTTGCACAGATTCTGCAATAATTTTTTCCAAGTCTCAATCCTTCTCCTTATCCTTCTACTGTGTTTTAATACTAACTGAAGCAACTTATGAGAATACTATATCTAAGTATGTATGGCAAGTCAAACAGTTGCTAAGAGTGGGACACGCAAGAAACCTGTATAGAGAAGAGTCAGCATCCATTATTTTTCTTGATGGAACCTTTCTTGTAATTTTATGATGCTTTCAGTACCTCTGAATATGTGAAGAATTTAGAATTTTGTCAGATGTCAAGGCTGCCAACTTCATAGTAAGGGAAACAGACAACTGCTTGAAAACATGTCATGACTGGCAAATGATCTGTTAGAAAATGAAAATGTATTAATTTCTCCATAAATGTGTTAGTTTAAACAACTTCCACAAAACTATCTATCTCAAGTGGCAGTTATTAAAAAGACAGAGCCAAATTCTTCTCAGGCATGCAGAGAAAAAATGAGGCAACAGCCACAAGTTGAAGCAAGGGAAATACTGACCACATAATATCTGGAAAGGAAAATTCACAGTGAAGGTACTTAAGCAGTGGAAAGAGATTTTTCTAAACCTGATTTGAAAAGACTATGAGCAACATGGTCTAACTCTGAAGTTAACCATCCTAAATAATCTCCAGAAGCCTCTTCCAACCTTTTCTATGACATATGTATGTATGCATGCATATATAAATGTGCGTGTGTATATACGTAAGTATTTTATATAACATCTAATACAATATATTTTTTGCTGAAAATCCCAATAAGGAAAAGAAAAAATAGCATCTTTTGTTCAGAGTCTTTCAAACTGCTGACTCGAAGAAAACCCTAAGGGAATCAGATTTCCATCCAAGAGATCAAAGGCATGAAGAAGCTATTGGGGCATTTCAGAATCATATCTACACCAATGAAGGAAAACATCCTTTCAATTGTTTTCTCTCAGTAAATGCTGTTTGTTAAGGAATTATATGGAAAAAAAAAACCACCAACCAAAAACCAAAACAACCCCAAACATTAAAAAAAAAATTATAGAAAAAGAAAAGCAGTTTTGGAACAAGGCAGGACTTGGAAAGACAGTCTGTCTTACCTCATAGCCAAAACTAAGTGACCTATCCTTCCTTTTAGGTGAATTATTCTGGAGTATAAATACATCTTGTCAATTCAGAAGATTTCTAATCTGCAGCTTAATGCTCAAAAATAAATTCTCTTTCCTATTTAGTTCATCTGTGCCAAATAAAAAAAAAATCTTATAAATGTTTTTGGATTTAATCAAGTCAGAAGCTTGAACTTTTGTCTCAAAACCATGCTTTAGAGTTAAGATCAAAGTTCTGCAATTCATGCCATGAAACCTTTTCTTCACTAATTTTTAATTGATGAGAAATTTTTCCATCAGTTTTTTGAGAAGTGCTCTGGCTGAATGTCAGGTTTCTGCTACTGGGAGTGCAGCATTATTGCAGGAGACTTTTAAAGCAATCATTCTGACTGGATGAACGGATGATTGCCTGTTCTGCAGTTGCCTTATTGAAGCCTACTCACACAATCTTACTCCTAGAAGGAATAAAAATACCATAATTCAAAAAATATAGAAAAGATTAATATACAAGCACTTAAGACTGACTCTTGAACAAAAGGTCCTGTGTAGTCTTACACACATGCTGGTAGTATATAATTCTGCACCTCTTACAAGAGTAATGCCTCATTACCCGAGTCATACCCTGGGTGAAGACCACCTGAACGATGTTAGATTCAGGCAACACAGAGGTGGAAAGAGGAAAATATTTAGTAATATAAATCACAACTAAGGCCATCTGTCCTGCAATTGTCAAGGCAGTAGACCGCCTCAGGCTCCTCCTGGGCTCTTCATCACTACCAGCTACCTGAATAGTAACAGCTGCTGCACTTTCTTTCATCTGTGGATAGTGAGGAGGCAGTATTCCAGCTTGTCAGCTGCTAGTGTGCCCACAGTGAGCCATATATTTTTTATCTTTTGAATCAGGCTATTACAGTAACACACTTCACATGGGAATACATTCCTATATATAGAAAATTTTTCAATGTTTTAACATTTAAGCACAGTAGATGCACTTCAACAAGCAACTTTTTTTTTCTTTGATTAAACACTGACTGTTTCTCAGTTATCAAATCATATTTGAGATCTTAGTTCTTGGTCTTCAAAGCTCTCGAGAGAGTGGATAAATTTAGAAATATAAACATTACAATCAGAATAGGCTGGAAGGTTGCATGAAGAGAACATCTAATCCATCTTTCCTGCCAGAAGGCATAATCAACAAGGCAAATATCACCTCAGGTATATATTGGTCCAAGTTATTTTTATATATCTCCAAAGGAGAAGTTTCACAGACTCCCCAGACAATCTGTTCCCATGCTTTCCTAACTTTGATCACTATAAAAAAATTATATTAGTAACCTAAATCTTCCCTGTTGCAATTGAAACCCATTATTTCCTGTCTTATCCTACTTGAACGTGGAAAACAGATTTTTCTTTTCCTTCCTGCAGCAGCCTTTTGCTTACTTGAAGACCTTCATGCCTGTCTTCAATCTCCTCTTTAGGTTAAACAACCCTAACTCATCAGGTCTTTCCATAAACCTTCTCATCAATCTCAGTGCTGTCTTTCAGACATTTTTCAGTTGGTTCAAAGCTGAACAGAGTGGTGCGAAGAGGAAATAAAAAGGGTAGAACATTAAAAAATACAGACAAAGAAAATTGTCTTTCCAGCTTAATTCTGTTTGGATATTAGTAAGTTCATACTTTCAAAAGGCAGGTGAAAATGTTTTATGAAAGTTGAGATACCGGGTAATGAAAACATGAAGAAACATGGAAGGACATATTAGATGAAATATTCTGAAAGATATTACAAAACAAATTCCATCTGATTCTGAAATGTTTAATGAAAGAGCAAAATAAGAGATGGCACAAATAGGTAACAACCTAAGAAAGGCCATAACCACACTGAAAGGGGAACAAGAATAAAGTATTAGGTGTGTGCTTTAGCCATGCTGAGTTTCAGGTGATGTGTAAGTATCCATAGAAAATGTTAGAGAGAGAATTGTGACAGGAACTGTGAACTGGGTCAAGAGATCTAAGACTCATTTCTGAAATGCTCTCTTTTTTATGCAAAAACCGGAATCCGTTAGCCCTATGTTAAATACACCATCCATTGCCTTTGGATCATGCATTTAGATCATCTAGTACAGAAAATTTTCTATATGCGAGTAAATAACTCCGAATATATACTCTTAATTCTGAATATTGTGGAGGTCTTCCAGATGTGAATGGAACTGTAGCTGAAACAGCAGTGTCTGTTCAAATCTTAAACCTATTCCAAACAGTGACTTAGGGCTATGAACTTTTTTATCCTCTGTTAATAATGAAACTTCATTGCCACTGTTATCTATTTAATAAATTCACCTGAAAGCAGAGGCAATGGAGAAAAGGTGGAGGGGTGAGAGAGAAAACATGGAGAAGCAGGAATTAGTATCTGCTTCAGAAAAGGAGGGGAAGGGAGGAAACAGAGCAAAAGGAAGGTAATATACTAGAAGAGGGAACAAGTGGTAGAAATAGCAGTGTCTTTAAACAGTCATTTTAATTTGATTTGTACTGTACCAAACACCTCTTTGTTTAGACTCAGAAAATTAGGGACATTAGTCTAAAGGAAGTCTGTGTGCATTACAATAAATTAAAATGTAGTCACCGACATTTTGAAGAAATCTTTTTCAAAAATGCAGTAAATCACATTGTAGTGATAGGCCATTGCAATTGTGTAATATTAATAAAAAAATATATTTTTCTACAATAAACAATCATATGGTGGACAAATCCAGTTTATTCATCATCTCTTACTTTTGGTAGTGTTATTGAAGATGCTTGGGAAAGATAGGTATCTCAACAATTTTCCCACTCCTATATCCTTTTGGAGATTTCCATCCAAAGAAGTAAGAGCAGGCCAAGCAGAGCATGTATTTTTGCCTAGATAGTTGTGAATCTTCCAGGATGTCCTCCATTTAGGGATCTTTTGACCTGGAGGTGAATGTACTTAGCAGTAGCAGATCTTGGGGAATTTGATTTGTGCTTGCAATTGGTAATCTCACCTGATATCTCCTCACTTGTCTGAGCAGCACTTCCTTACCAATCCTCCTTGTTTCACACATAATTTTAAAGTCGTCATCCTGTACTTCATCAATTACCTCTCTGTGGATTCCTCAATTGTAATTTCTTAATTTGGCATAAAAATACAAATCTTTTAACTTAGTCTTTATAAACAGTTTTCTGTACACTTTTACTACCCTTTCCTGTAGCTTTACAACCTTACTGTATACTTCTGAGGTGAGTGGGCTAGAAGTATAAACTGTGTACAAATTCTTGAGTGGTCTACATAACTCAGACAAAATGTTGTCTTTTCCATTCCAGTCATTTTAACTCCTAAAATTTGCTTGCTTTCCTAAATATCTCAGTGTATTGCCCTGAGGTTTTCAGAAAACTGAATGCAGAAAATCCAGGATTTTATGAGTGGTAAAATTTTGTTTAGAGCTCATTGGTGCATATGAACAGTGAGGATTATTTTCCCATGTATATTACTTTAAACTTATCAACATTGATATTGTCTACCATTTTATTTCCCAGTCATTCAGTATTATGACATTGTTGTACAGTGTTGTCACCAAAGTATTCTCTCTCTTAGATCATTAATGCATGTTGTAAAATGGAAGTCCTAGCACCCTTGTGTTACCCTATTCTAGTGTTAATATAATCAACTTTTTAATTAATTGCTTTCTGTCTTTCTACATATCTATCATTAGTCCATGGAAACTTAGTTTCATTATAAATCTTTACTTATAAATCTTGTTAAAAACTTCCTGAAAAGCCAGTGTCAAGTAACTATTTTCCACTTGGTCATTGATTCTTTGAACAAACTCCAAAAATATGTTTGCAAGAGGCAAATTATTTCTTCCTCTTTATGTTCACACTTAGCCATAGATTTACTCAGTCTATTTTTTATTATATTTTCTACCATTTTCTCCAGCATGGAAATCAGACTTTCTAGTCTGAACTTCCATAGTTCAGTCTGAGAACCTTTCTGTGAACTGAAACTTTATTTCCCACTATCCATGCTACCAAGGACATTTTATATTTTAACTGAATCACTTACTGCAGTGCATCTTTTTCATATTTTAGTCCCTTTGAAACTCCTAGGTGAGTACCATCTGGTCCTTGCGATTTGCTACAACTCATGTTATTGATTTGTTCTTCATAAAAATGTAAGAATGACTGCACTATGTCAGACCAAAGGTCTGTCTGCATCAGTATCATTCTCGGACAACACCAGATGTCGAGGGAAGATTATAAGAAAGAAAGGTGTTTTGGTAGTTCCTTTAAATTCTTCCCTGGCCTTGAACCATTTGTGGTTCAGAGACGGCTGAAGATCAAATCATCAGTTTATTTTAAAACTCTTAATGAATTTTTCTTCTACAAACCTCGTACTAGTGGAAGAAAAGGCTGGACTGACTTTTCACATGTGCCAGACCCCATAGCAGAGGTACTGTGTCTTGTGCACAAAGAACCAGATCCTTTTTTTTTGTTTCATGGTTTCAACTTCTTACATGGAAACTTACTCCCTCTCCTGCATCTTCATTGTTTACAGATACTCATTAAGTTCACAGACTTCCATCTCATCCATCCTTGATTATTACTTTTCCAAGCTGAAGCATTGTCGTTTTTTGACTGTTGTTGCATGGAATTCTTTCCATATACTTCCACAACGTTACTGTCTCTGTCTCTGAATCTTGACGTGGGATGTTTTTGTGGTCAGCAAGCAATCTCCAAGCTACCTCCAAGTATTATAACTTTTCAAATGCACTTTCTACTTTATTTTTAATATACTGTCACATTAGACGATTTCCCTATTTGAGACTAAGTCCCACTTCGCCTTACACACCTGATCCAACTGGCAGATGAATATGTGATTAAAATCTGTCAACTACTGCAGAGTAGGTATTTGGTAGCAAAATTTTGCATGGTATCCCAGTCAGTGCTGGGAGTCAGGCAAGCACTAGCTGTCTTCTCTTGGATTTGCTAACTAACTGCTCCAAAGAGGAGCTGCTTTCTGTATCTCTGGATGAGATACTGGAGTGTCATCTGTGTCATGTCCTAACCCAATATTTAGTCAGGCTATAGGTGAATGAAGTCTGCTGTCATTATTGAGTTTTCTGCTGCTACATCCTTTCTGGTTTACTTTTCTGTGTCCCCAGTCACTATGAATGTCATGATTTGGAGAGGAATGCAGAAATCGTTAACATAACCCTAGTATTACCTAGTTCAGTCATAGGTGCTGAACACTCCTGATTGACAGTATCCTTTCTCATCTGACACTGTTTATACTACAATGCCCCTAGTATGGTCAAATGCTGGAATAGCGGGTACCTTGTATTTATTTTATTACTTATTTTCCTTAGATCATGTTTGCAGTATGGCTCTTAAGGCAATATCTTAATATAAAAACAGGCCATCTATTAGAATGGTCTTACTTTTGGGAATCATCTCTTCCTTTGGACCCAATGAAGTGACTTTGCAGGGCTCTGCTGAGCTAGATTGAAAATTAGATTCATTGCAGTCAGGGTAAATGTCATATCATGTAAATATTATGCCTCTGGGAATTTTTCATCAGTCCTTCTCCACCTTTTTGGATGCATTTTCTTTCTTTGATTTGCCAACTACGAGGGTAGAAAATAAGACTGATTAGGAACTTATTCCTCAAGAAACAGACTGTGCTGAGAACAGTTACCTGTTCAGTCAGTGCCTCTCCTATTTACTGCAATTTCTGGGAAAACACAAAGAATAAAGAAAGTTTTTCTGCCTATCTCTGGAAGATACTAATTTCTTCCAATCACTCTCTACAGCCAACTTCCACCCTTCCTTCTTTCAGCAGAGGTCAAGATTTTGTTGTCCGTTCATTTTATCATGCCAAGAAAGAAGGGGAGGAGAAAGTTTACTCATCAGTCCACACAAAGTTTGGGGATAGTCCATAATAGTCCGTAAGAGCTCTCATGAAAAAAAGATGCAAAGCACATGCCTGCAAACATAGACAAAAAAGAGACCTGTTTAGTTTTGAATTAGTAAAGTTCTGACTCAGCAACCACATGAAAACAAGATAATCATCTTATATCACCTTCCTTGTGAACAATCAAAAGATGAATGGAAAAAAATTGTTGAGAATAGAGAAATTAGCAGGGCAAGCAGTGCATGTAAACTGGTGTGAAAAAGCTAACTTAAGTAATTTAGAAAAAGAAAGAATGAACAGATATACTGACTAGTGAATTGTGTAATGAAGATAGATGGTTTGGTGCTCTTAATTTAGTCTCATAATGTGAGAACAAGAAGACACTCAATTACTCTGAATGTTAGCAAATTTAAAAGTGATAAAAGGAAACAATTATTTATGCTCTGAATAGTAAGTCTTTGGAACTCAAATACTCTAACATTCAGTTACCTGAGCAGTTTAGATTGTTTAGAGCTGAGCCTTACTGAAAGAGAACAAGCACAGCTTTGGTGGCTGTTTTGAAATAGGAAAGTACAGTGAAATAGCATCACTATATCTAGGATGTCTTTTAGAACATTGGAGAGCATTTGTAATTTGATTTCAAGAACATACTCTGTGTTGGACATTCACAAAAATTTGTGACAGCTTTTGGTGTTTTATGATCTCTCGAGGAGCAGCTATGGTGTGCTGCTTAAGTCCTTCCCTACAGTGGCAGGTCCATTCTCATGTCCTAGTCAGAGAATTGCAGCCAGCATGCCACACCTCCTATGAGGACTGGAATAAAATCCCTTGGGCAATTGAGCTGACTACTGTAATTAAGTCTTTGCAAACACTGTTACTTTTTTAAGGAACATGGAATGAATCTTTGTTCTCTTATTGACATTGAGCTTGATAACGTCGCTGTTCATATTGAGGCATTCTGGCTGAATTCCTGTTCACTGGACAGTTTGTTTGTCTGCATGGTGTAAGTATTGTGAGAAGTGTGCTTGGTAGAGCAAGGTGCAAGCTGATTCAAGTGAAGAAGCCCAGGTGAATGTTTACAGCCACCACGGGCAAACTGCAGACATTAAGGCTTTCAGGCAACATTTACACTGTTGGAATGATGATCATCTATTCTCAGGATTAGCTTCAACGGTCAGTCCAATATTGGCACAGTACAAGAGACATTTCAGTGTTAAGTTTTCACTGTTAATGGGAAATGTCCTCTTTAGGGCTTTCCAGCAGTCCATCTGTCCCAGTGTTATGTCATGGGCAGGTCAAAGGATGCCATTTTAGCAGAGTGCATAAGTCTGGCCAACTTGCAAGCCGTAACTCACGTACTTCACCAACTTCTACGGCTACTGTATTAGAAAATTGCAAGTTAGAGCTTAACACATGTTTTTAGTAACCATTTGTGCCCCTGTTGTTTCTGACCTTTTTTGTACCTTTTCTTCTTCAGATCTCCCTGCTTCTACTGCCTCCCTAGGCATCAAGTTCCAGATATTCTCCAACCACTGATAGAACAGGTATTTGATTTTAAATCCCCACTATACTAGCTTGGAGCCACCTTACTTATTGATGCAGAATTCATCTATTGCTGTCTTTAGTGAGCAACAGTTCTGCACTTCTGTTAATCTGCCGCTTTGAATTCATAACCCCTGCTTGGTCCCTTTCCTTAGTCTTCTCTGTAGGAAGGGTGCTAACCTGTCCTTGTGATGTAACTACTCCATCTCCTTGATCATTTCAGGTTTTTGTCTCTTGTATGCACATTCTCTATATCCGCTACATCCTTCTGAGCTGCAGAGATAAAGAAGGCACAGGCTACAAGGATGTAGCCATGCTAGATGCAGCCTTTGCCACAGAAATGGCCTTAACAATCCTACATGACTTCTGCATGTGTAACTGCCACTTCAGAGCATATCCTGATTCACCCCACAAGAAGCCAGCAGCCTAAGAACACAAGCCCATCAATTATCCTCCTGCTCAAACTCTAAAATGTCTTACACAGGGTTTGACATTTGCTGCCAGTCAAACTTCCACTTTAGAGACCCCATGTGACTATTTTAGTTTCCACAGCTGACAGTTTGGTTCTGTTACAATGAAGGTTCAGCCAAGTCTTTCTAATGTAGGCTCTTTCTTTGCCATACATGGAGATTATGGGTCCCTGCCTGCCCCTCACAACCTGCACGATTTCAGAGAATGTTACTATGCAGGTCAGGGACTTTAGTCCCCTACCTAGCAGACTGAATTTAGCTTTCAGAGTTTTCTGCCTACATTTGCCCCCTGTGATTGGACTGACAGGACCCAAGTTTCTCTCCTGCATCCTTAGCAGGTTTAGTATTTTAATCCACTTGATTAAAAATAAAATAGTCTCACGTTTGGATATTTCCCTTTGGTTTTGGGAAAGACAGAGACTGTTACAGTCACACACTTGTACATGAATGTGGTGGGATGGGTTCTGTGATAGGTGGTAGAAGATTTTCATGTTAAGGAGCATGTCTGAGATTGCCAGCAGAATGTGGTTAGCTGAAGGGGAACTGTGAATATAAGTAATTAATAAACATTTCATAGACCCTACATTCCTCTTAAGGAAATAGTGTTCAAATGTCCTGCAATCTTAATGACAGAAGGGGTGGGAACAGATCTTCAGCTCATCTGTGGAGTTAGGCTCAAAGGCCCTATAGTATTCCCACTGCAGCGTAGGATGTTTTAACACTCATCTTTGCAGTTCATCTTCTCAGCATTTATCCAGCTCTGATTCCTTGGTCACCATGACATGGCAATTCTCTAGGGAATTTCTTTAGCACCTCTCTTTTACTTGCAGAGTCACTGATCTCTTCATTTAGTGTCACTGGACAATTTTTTCTCTGCTTGCCCTTTCTGCTACCTACCCCTTTGCACTGCTGGGGCCAGCACTCAGGTTGTTACTACAAATTAATATTTATTTTCCTCAAGCTTCACACTTTTGCATGCATTGACATAATTAACATACACAAATCATAATTACCATGCTGGAGTGACCTCTTGGATGGATCTCTTCTCAGCTTTGAACAAGCAGGAAATATGAAGATTTTTGCAAATCTATTTTTGCAGCTCCTGCCATGCATGGGATGCTGACACTCCTGCATGCACCCTGAGGTGTCTGGCACTGTCAGTGCCCTGTGCTCAGGGTATTAATTGGCCAGCCAACAGCAAAACAGCCAATCAAACAGCTTAAGTAACAAAGGCAGCATTGTATATTTACTCTGATTATCTTACTTTTGCCTAATGAAGCTGCTTTAAGGTTTCTCTCCTGGCAAGGATCCAAAATGCTTTTATCTGCCTGCATGCAGTGGGCCGTCAAGCTGAGAGTAAAAGCCTCCTTTGTGTGCATGGTCTGTCTTGTTTTCAGAGGAGATGCTGCAGAGGAAAGGGTGGATATCTTTGTGGGTGCCTTGACTTTCATATGTCAAGGAGGCCTGTAAGGGTGTCTTTTTCATAAGCATTCTGATTTTTTTAGCTTTGATCCCAGCAAATGGAGTGTGCGTTGAGAGTGCATCAGGCACACAGTTCCGTCACCATGTGGCTCTTCCATTTTGGTTAATTTCTGTGTCACTAGTGGTATTACTGAGCCCACTGCTTATTTGCTAATGCACTCTAGACCTCCTGGATGCATACCCTTGCCCCTATCCTTCTCAAAAAGAATGGAGGGATCTTACTTCAATTCTTATGAAGAAACTTCTGAAGGAAGAAATCAAAAAATAAATCAAGAAATGAACCTGGGAAGGACTTCAAATTGTACATGGACTTGCTTTCCTGTGCAGTATCCAGCACAGTGATGCAATTCTATAAGGGAAATGGTGAGAAGTGCAAAGAGGATGTAAGCAGAATAAGAGCTTCAGGAATCAGGTTTATGCTCTCAGGAAGAAAGTTTCACTCGTTTGTGTACATAATTTCTCAATTTTATTCCCAATTAAAACCTCCTCTGAATTTAAAACAACATTTTTCTTCAATTCTAGATTTAAGATACTTAAACAAATTGTCTCCTAAAATTTTGCAAAGGTATCTCATATTACAAATGAGAAGATTTTATATGTTGTGGATTTTTTTCCCAATTTCATAACTGAAGAAACATGTTTGCACTCTTGTTTTCATATAATATTATTTTCCATTTAAGAAGTTCCTTTCATAATCAAGTAATACACCTGCAGTAACTATAGGCCATGCAAAGAAATTTGTGCTGGAATGTGTTCAGTCTTGCTCCAATCAAGTATGTAATTTTCACTGCTGTGTGTCAGAGTGCTTTGGTATACTTCAGACTGAATTTGCAAAATACTGTTTTTTCCACTTTTTTTTTCTTATGTTTGCATAAACATTTATAAAACAGCACTGCTTGGCTTCATAGTTTCCATAGAAAAACAGCCACCAAACCAAACTGAAACCCATGGAATTTGTTTGGGATTATTTCCTAAATAGATGTCAGGGTGCTGCCTGCATGTCTCTACTCATCATCAGCAAGGTTGGTGCTCAGGGCTGTGCAGGGACTGATGTTTCCCTCTGTCCTGACAGCCAGATCCTGGGACAGATGTATTAAGGTCCCTGGCACTATGTCCTTACAAGAAATGCACAAACCTGGAGAAAATGCAGGGTATTAAGAGAGCAGAGATCAGATTGGTGGAAGGTGGTAGTGACTTGTTCTCTGCTCTTTCATTGTCAGGATGGTTCTCTGTTTTTTGTGGCCACAATACCTGAATTGACAGATTTTTGTGAGTGATTTGGCAAGAGCACAAGGACAAAGTGAAGTGAAGTGTATGACATGTTCCAGGGAAGCTGGCATGGGGAGCAGCAGGATGATACAGCATGTCTCTGTCAGACATCCTCTAAAGGTGACTACTTGTTTTTCCAGTGACAGAGAAGAGTGAGATGCATCTGGAAACTTGAAGGAAAAAGAGACCACAGTCATTACAAATGTTCTTATGCTGAAGTCATCATTTGCCTCCATTAATCTGTTAGTCACCTATTAAGGAGGGTGACTGAGTTAAATAGGAGGGAAGTGAGCTGCGAGTGGGTGCACTGGAAACCTAATTTTACCCAACCAACTCTTTCCCTTTGGGGAGTCCTAATCAATGCCAAATCATCCCCGTATAAAAATCTTTAACATATGCACTCTTATCTTCTTAATGCACAAACTGTTTTTTTCCCCCTCCAATATAGTCCTTTTGATCTCATTTCCCTTCTGCTGCTATTTCTATTTTAAGTTCTTACATAAGTAATTTTTTTGTGTCTGTCCTGGTAGGGTTTACTACTACTGCTCTAATAATAATTATTTAAATCTTGTTATTGTTTTATTATTATTATTTTATTATTATCCTAGAGACAATGTTTTATCTCATTATATAATTTTTGAAACTAACCATTCAAAACCAGATGAATGAAGAATCTATTTTATCTAACAATAAAAGGTAATTTTTCATTAATATGCAGAACAGTTTGCATTTTTTCTACATTACTTATTTAACCTTTCAAAACTTACTTTTTTATGAACAATGGTATCAGACATTGTTAGATCATTTTGCTGGCTTTTATAAAAGAGATAGTGAGTACTCTTCCTTTGCGTGTTCAGTGTAAAGTAATTGTAGCTATCTTGTGGTTTTAAGAAATGTTCAGCCACCATAAACAACGTATTTCAGTTTATGAGAGACGTACCATATATGTCACTTTCTGTTTAGTGTGTGCCTATTCCAAGATACCAGAGGAGCTGAAGTAGTTTCATAATGGATGTCGTTGTTTGCTTTAGGTAAAACAAATACATTTTTTTGATCCTGTGTGTGTGAACAGAAAATGCTGTGTGACAAATCCATAGATAAAAGACATATGCAGCTGCTTCTTGGTATCTCAAGCATGGTGCAGAGCAAATAACTAATCAATTTTCTTTTAGGTCAGTAACAAGTCATGTATTAATGAGTAAAACCTGTTTCACAGTTACGTGCCATATGAAAATTCATCCTCTGGAAACATAACTTGGTTGCTGGACAACATGCAACCTTTCTGTAACTGTCAGTGTTCTATTTCCAGAATCATGTTAAACTATTGATAACCAGCCCAAACACTCAAATGTCTTAGGTCATTGAATCAACAAAGCCTTTTGCAGAAAGTCTGCCATTTCATTGATTGTAATCCAGAATTCAGATTTCCTTGTAATTCTTATGCAATGATAAAACAAAATAGGAAAAGAACAACAGAAAACCAAACCAATCTCACTCAAATTATGATAAGAACATAATTTACTTCTTATTTTTCATACCTGTTACTGAAAGGTAACTATTAAGTGCTGCATCAGAACGGAACATTCCCTACAGTGAAAATTAAATAGATTACTGCTCAGTAAATCAAAATGTTTGACTCCTTTTCAGTGTTACAGTATTTTTATCCAAATATATAGCTATGAATTTTCATTTTAAGAGGGATTATTTTACTATGAAATTATTTTTGGAGTTTGTATCTTCCCTGCATTAGTCTTTTAAAAGCAAGAAAGCTCTTACATTCCTGTCTACATAAAAATGTTAATACATTTTTCCTCCTGTGCAGAGTCAACATCAATATCCAGAATCGTAAAATCACAGAATATGCTGAGTTGAAAGGATCCATTGGGATCATCGAGTTCAACTCTTGGCCCTACACAGGACACTCCAAGGGTCACATCATGTGTGTGAGAGAATTGTCCAAACACTTCTTGAACTCTGTCAGGCTGGTGTTGTGACCACTTCCTTGGGAAGCCTGTTCCAGTGCCCAGCCACCCTCTGAGCGAAAAACCTTTTCCTGCTATGAAATCTAAACCTCCCTGACTTAGTTCCATGCCGTTTCCTTGAGTCCTGTCCCTGATAATCACAATAAACCATCATCTCTCTATAAGTAGAGGTATGTGGGTGTGAGTTTAGGTCTTACATCTGCTAAAGAAATATGTGAAAGGTAGTTGGGACTGCCTTTGTGTTATGTCTGCAGTAGCAAGTAGAGCAGTAGAAGCAGGATGTGTAGAATGAAACACTTGGTGTTCATGCCCACACAAATCACATTTTAATGGGGGGGATAAACTCTAGGCTATCCTATAGCCTCCAGCCCATTTGCAGCTGCTGGGCATTGGAAATGCTGCTTCTTCCTTAGTTTCACCCAAAAGGATTTCAGTTCAAGTGCTCCATGGCACCTCCATGGTGCATATCACAATAGAGTAAATAGGGACAATTGGTAGTTCAAAACCGCTCTCCTGATACAAATTAAAACACAAATTTAGGCGCATATCCTGTGTCTCAAAAGTCATAATCAGGCCATAATTAAAGGATTGGAAATGACTCCTAAAAGGCAAAAATAGGACCTAAGAAATGGCAGGTCTAAAGGAAAACAATACTTATTATGGATATCAGTGTACAAAACCAATGTACACTGATGAAATGAATGCTGGAATGAAATGAAGGCTGTGACCTGATCAGAAGGTATGAGGTGTAGGAAAAAACAAGTAGCAAATGAACACTTAATACTACAGCTAAGAGATATTAGTATTCTCTTCATAATATTAAGGAACAAATGGAATTAAAAAGCAACATTCACTGGTTTCTATATGAAGAAGTTGTGTCAAACAAAATACTGAAAAACCACAAATATTCAGCAGAAAATTCTGTTTAGGAGCAAAAGACAATATAGATGTAGCATGTTTCATTAAAAAAAAATAGAATAAAACAGCCTATATACAAGCTTATACAAGTAGAAGGAATGGAAGCTTTGAGAAAAGATATAGTGTGCAGAACCATCTGCTGCTGAAACAGTGGATTTACAAAGTGAAATTCTCTTGAGTTGCATTGGACAAGAGCCCCTTTTCTTCTTCTCACATACTATTCATTGCGGTTACATGTGTAGCAGCATGATATATGAGAGAAAGAATAATAAAAGAGGCAGGCAGCAAAGCAACTGCACAGATGTCTTCTCCCTGCCCCTCGCCCCGATTATTCCTACAAGTTCTGCTGAGGCATTAGAATATCTGTGAATTCATTGGCGTGGATCTGTGCCATCTAATGAAGAAAACTGACTCACAAAAGGAACACCTTCTTTCTTGCAATTTGAATGGGAAATTCCCTCATAGCAGAACACTTGTTGCCATCTAAACATAATGCAATAAATAGATGGAGTCCACTTTGTATTTTTTGAGCAATGTGTTTACTGTAATTCACCTGAACACATATAAATCTGTACTAATAGGTTTTTATTAGGTGCTATGCTTGACTCAGTAGGTGTTAACTTTGATTTAGTAGATTAAATATCTGATTCAGCAGGTAATTCACATGTTTCAACAGGTTGTATAGTTGATTCAACCTATGAAGTATCTGGCAGTATTTATTTTTTCCAAAGGTTGTTTTAACCATATTAGAATGAACTTTGTTTTGTTCTCCATATGGCACATTGCTTTAAGTGCAAGTTAAACATTTTACTGGGAATGTATATTGGAAAGTGTTCATTTAAATATATTTATACAGCCTTTCTGAATTTCAAGCAAAAGATTATTCCGTTATGAAAAGTTTTGTGTCTAAACATTATTCTTTTATTAATGTTAGTTTTTGTTCAGTTGTCGTACTGAAATTTCAGAAACAAAAAAAGAATATTTTAAAAAATTATTTCATACCCAAAAGATAGCCAAATTTTAAAGGAGAATGAGTAAAAGATGCAGGTTTCAGAATATGATGGATTCAGGATATGTATTTTTTTGCTTTTTGTTTTCTGTTCTCTTACATCTTACTGGATGCACAATAGAACCTAATTGGAAAGAAACCTTGACAATAAAGCAGACAGAGGAGAACTGGCATGGAAAAATATGAAGAAAGAGTAAGAAGAAATTAAAGAATAATATGGTAGCATTGGTTGAATATCTGAGGACAGACTGTGGAAAAACATGTTACAACATACTTCTGAAGTCAATGTTTTGGCAATAGGTAACATTTAAGTCCACTGGAACTGTATCAAAGATGAATACAGAAAAGAACCATAGCATTTCATATTGATGTGTGTCAGAGCTAACAAACAGCTGGTCTTTTAGGAGGCATCACGAACATCCAAGGAAGTCATTGCCCTCTCCGTCATAACACCATCTAGTTGTCCTTACTAAGATTCTCACTGTGCACAAAAGTAAATGAAATCATGGCGAGGAGAATGGACTGGTTTTGAATCTTTTCTGGAGTTTTAGCAGCAGATTTACCTGAATTTTAATTGCTAAAATCATGAAATCTGGTAAGCTGGAGTTGACAAGTAGGACCCTAAGTACTCAGGCCAAAGTCCATCATGGCTAGACATACACCCCTTTTTACACTCATCACTCATCACAGTCTTTTGTACCTGTTTTTCCTTTCACACATTAGACTGCTGGTGGCAAGACATAAACCTGTAATGAAAATCATAAAGCTTTATTTTGTTTGACTTCTTAGAGATTTCGCTGAAAGCTACTATTTCATGCAATCTGGGCATCCCATGGTGGCAAATATTCTTTTGTTTAATTGTACTTCTGTTGTTTCTTACTCTAAATAATTATTGCAGTTCTTCTTTGCAGGTGGTTAATCCTGCTTTATTTTGCTCTTATTGTTTTATTTGTATTTGAATTATATATTTAATGTTTTCTAGGTGTAAAAGAGACTTGGATAGTTCTGGAAAATGCCAGGCACAGCGAACAATAATAGGAAGCTACAAAATAATAAATAGGTAAGACAAGAGAAGAGTAAGTCCTGAGCTGTTGTAAATGTGTTATAAGATTTTAGCCTTTCAAGCTTATATTAAATTATCCTAACTTTACATTTCACAGTCGTTGTACTGAGAACTGGCTGTAATGACTGGGGTTTTTTACATTTTATTTAAATTAAGAGGTACTTTTTGCGTCTCCAACCTTTATCTTTGTAAAAGGGAGAAATTAAAATCTCCTAGACAAAGTGACTTCATTTATTGAAATTGAGTTTGGATGTTTCTTGCCTTTCACTTTGGAAACAACTGTGCTAAAGAACTGTAAATATGATGTTGATGTGCTGTGCTCTTCAGCTACAATGGAATGGGCTAAATTTTACCTTTGTAATGCATGACTAAAGGTATTAGAGGTAAAGAAAGCATGAATATCAATCTGTTTCTGTACTCAAAATGACCCCTGGTTTTATTAGTAATGGAATCTAAGTGACATCATCTTTTGACAGTCATGATCTTTAACCCAGTTTGATCTAAACCAGACTCCTTTGGAATGATATCATTAAGGTAAATCCCTGAAAGAAGAGCAAACCATTTTATTATAAACCATTTAAGGGTATTAAGTTACTGGGAATGATTTCACTAATTTTTTTTCCTTATAAAGGACAAACAATTTCAAGATTGCAGGTTAATATCAAGACACAACTGAACTTTGAATTTTTTTGCAGTTGTATTAGGTTTAATCTTCTTAAACACATTATAAGTCTTCACATCTTTTAAAACATGATTCAGAATTCACTGAAGTATTTCTTATGTGAACATTGCGGTGCAAACTGTATTATTATACCTAATTCTATTAAACAAAATTGCACTGCAATAAAAATGAGAAAAAGTAACTATTTGATACAAGGATTCTTATTCTTTCCACCACAACCACTCCAAACCCATCCCATCTGTCCTATGAATTCATGGATTCTTTCAGGAACTGGTCATCCTGGGATTGTTCTCCTTTTCTCTCACATATTGACTAAGAATTTAATGAATTAACCAAAGTCTTTTGTTTATGATGTATCACAAAACATTATTTAGAAAGTTGAATATTGATATTAAATGAAAAATAGTAAAGTTTTGATACCAGAGAGATAAGTATTGTTCAAAATATCCACATAGGGAAAGAAAGTTGTAAGTAAAAGATGCATGATTTGATTGTGATATAAATTTTTACTCTTGATTTTTTTCCAGTTTTAAGAACTTTTAAGTCATTGAATGGAAATGAAAATAGCAAGTAAACTCTACCAACAGTGAAGACGCACAAAAACACTTTGAAGAGCTTTTCTGCTACCAAGAGAAACATTATCTTTTAATCAATTGATTTGTTTTGTCAATGTTTTTCCCTGAAAGCACATTGCATACAGATGGTGTTATAGTGGTATTATCTTGAGCTTAATCCTGATATTTTTGGTAGCCTTACTTTTGTTTTTATCTTCCAGCCAGGTGTTTCCAATAGTTTTGACTGTAAGATAACCCAATAGCTGGTGATTAATGTAGCCATCGTAAAGAATATAAACAATCCCGGAAACAGAACTCAAAGTTCAAATATGGATGCTAACAGTAATTGCTTTTAACAAGTGCAAGGAAGAAGTGAGAGGAAACCTGGTATTGAATTTTGTGTTGCTGAAGAGCAACTGACCAGCGATAACAGAAGCATCAGAAACACAGAGTGCAGAGAGGTAGCACTTTGCACAGGAAGTATCATGAAACAGCCCATGTCAGCCCAGTAGTAATTGGGCCTTTGAAGTTTCAAATGTGAGAAGAGATGAACATTCATCTTTAAAGTGTGCTGAGTCTCAGGGATTACTTTTGGTTAAAGTAGGAATGTGCAGTTATTTGAAACCTGACCCTGAGGTCTCTAAAAAGTTTGGCTTAGGTTGTGCTAGAACTGACCTTGTAAATTTAGACAGCTGGTAGACTACTGCTAGGAGCAAATTATTACAGCAATTGTGATTTTCATGACTAGCATAAAAGCAAAGGGCACCTATTTAAGACCTGTGAGGTCAACTTTCACATTTACTACATTGCAGAGAAAGAGAAGCAGTGCAGTCTCGCGAGAATAAGGTACTGTGAAGAACTTTGAGATTCTGCATAAAGCTGGAGGAAAAAGAAGAAAAACACACATAAATACAGCAGTATAGTTCTTTCAAGACATGAGTTATTCTGGTGAAAAAGATATTGTTTCAGAATGTTTTATTTTAAAAAATGTTCTCATTGACAAGCAAGTATTTAGAGACAATGTGCCAAATATTAAAAATATATAGCAAACCTTGAAATCATAATAGGTTTTTTCATTTGATTGTTTTGACTCTGTTTTTAAAAGAATAAATACTTCAGCAAAATAGGTTTATCAAAATTCAGTTGATTTTCTTTCTGAGTTTGTTGCAATTGAGGACTGGTTATAAGTGTAAAGTCCAAATCTAGATATGTTTTTTGGTCACTTTATTTAATGCTGTGTCAATCAGAGATTGAAACCATCAATTCTTTATTTGACCTTTGGAATTGTTTCTATTTGATCTATGTTTTTAAGTTGTTTCGGTGATTTGAACCCTGTGGTTTTATTCACATTAATTTTAAAAGTTTGCGAATTATTTCTTTCTGTGAGATTTTAGAATTTCATGTGGAAGCAAGTTTGGTTTTTTTTTTAACTTCACTTTTTATTAAAAAAAAAAAAATAATTACGGCTATGATTTTTAGCCTGTTCACACATCTGCCTAGCTTTCCTCAGAACATTTAATCTCTGATGGACCCAGAATTCAAACACTCATGTACACTAATCTTTCTTTATTCAACTTACTGAAACATCACAACCAACCCAAACCTGTTTATCTGGTTTATTTTCACCTTTGTGACTCAAAACTTTATCAGCAAACCACTTGAATTCTAATACAAAAATAGAAAAATACAAAAACAGATTTTGCATGTCTGTACTGAGATGTGATGGTTTCACAGAGATGTGGAATCCAATAAGGTATCTCCTTCCAAAATATTGAAAGCTAATTTTGATAGTGTTAATATTACTATAATTTGGAGCTCTAACTCATGAATTTGTTGTGCTGAATACTATTCTCATGAGAAGCAGAGCTCACAAAAAACGGGTAAAAGAAACAGCAAATTAGATTATACAATCAGTGGTATTGGTTATGGTGTTCCAGTGTCAAATTATCAGGATACTTGTTGGGAGTATCACATTTAAAAGATATTTTGAGGAAGGACTCAGTGACAGAGAAATTGGAAAGAGTAAAAAAAGAACCTAAAAATAATGGAATATAGTCATAACAGGATAGGCATTTTTAAAAAAGATTGGAGTTAATGGGTAGCTGAGAGAACAAAAGTGAGTGCTAGTTGCCTAGGAAGATGCCATTAGGCATTTGGATGAAAGTGGTTTTGACTGATTGCAGTGCACGGGATCTTATTTGAGGGGATCTAGGATGGAATGAATTTTAATTTGTGTATAATATAGAATTTTATTTAGCTCAGAGATGCAAGACAGATGGACCACTTGGGCAAGCAGATCAGTAAGCTACACATAAATTCAAGGAGAAAGAGCCACCTGAGTTTTAAAAGTGTAAAAAACCAAGAAATGCATAAGAATGAACTCAGGAAGGATCAGCAAATGGGCTGGATTCACTAGTGAGTATGTAGGATGAGTTTGGTCTTAGGTTTTGTCAGACATTTTTTAAAATGAATCAGTGAGCGCCTATGTGCTGAAACAGAGATTTGAGGAATAAGCCAAATGCCATAGATGATGATGATGATGTGGACAGGGCACATGAGTTCTAGGAAGAAAAGCAGATCTGTTTAGCCTGAACATAGACCTGCTCATTAGATAAATGCCAGAGCTGAAGAAGAATAGGAATTTAGATACTTCTTAGATATTCACTAATCGCAAGAGTACCATCAGAGTAACAGAGAGCAAGAATGAGACATGAATTGTAATTGTAGAGTAGACCTTGCAATACAAAAAATGGGAGGTGAAGGAAGGACAGGTAAAAGTGAGAAGCATTAAAGATCACTATTTAAGGATAACCATAGGCTCTTTGCTTTCTACATGCTCAGCAGCCATCTCTTCACCATTTAGGTCCATTAATACAGACAGAAATGGTTTGTATATTTATACTGTGACTGTTAGCCCCCTGTAGCTAAGTAGAGCTAAGTAATTCCTCTGGTGCCCTTTATGTTTTCTAGAACTGGAAGGCTCCCTCTATGTCTGTTCTTAATCTTCCAGGTTTTTTTTAAGTGTGTGAACAGAGGTTACGTTTTCTGGAAGGTATTTCTTTAGTCTATACTCAGTCTAAGGCCACATCACTACATGTTATCATGTTTCAGGTACATCAATTAAGTCTGTATATTCTAGTGTCTTCTAAAGTTTGAAGAACTTTTTTTGCTATCTTTCCTGTCAGTAGGGTTTATGTTTTCATGCAATTCACTTGTTTTGGGAGATATACTGAAGAAAGTTTATGGAATTTAGAAATCTTTGGATAAATTTGTTCACTGACTATGCTATCAAAAGATTTTAGATAGTGGTAATACCCACCTAGAAGCCTTACTTGTCAAGGGGAGAATTTGGCAGGTCCAAGAAGAATGTATTTCTGCTGCCATGGTGTAATTTTGCTATTGATTCCAAGGGCAGAAATCAATGCTTATTCATTAGGATTCCCCAGGTTAACCCTATGCTGTTTGCTGACTTTTTTCTGTTTAAAAAATATTAAACCTCTTTGTTGAACTTACGCCCTCCCTTCTACTGATGAAGTTATCATTTTAGTATTTTCTAAGGGTTTTATATTTGTAAGTGGCATTAAGTATTGTGTACTCTCCTCTTTCTGACTGGCACTTCACACATAACCCTTTCACTCTCATCTCAGAAGTGTAACAACATTGTTCACTATATTTTAGTTTTCAGTGGAGATGAAAGTTATTCTCAGGAAAATCTGCCATGGAGTTGGCAGTCATAGAACAACTGATATCAAGCACAAGTCCCTTTTTGTCAGGGTTATGGCATGGTACTGAATGAAATAATGTTAGGGTTTTGCATGCCACCCACCTCTGGTGAATATACAATAGATATGCTGGTTGGACTTAACACCTAACACTACTGCTGGTAATTGTAGTGGAATATTTTTGAAAGTTAATGCATTTTTTTTGTGGTCAATTGTTTGCTTTTCTCCCTGTAGAAGTGCACAGATACCATATATATTTCTTTATAAAACCTTATAAAATGGCAGGACACTTATTAGGAAAATACTAAGATGTAAAGACTTAAAGAATATTTATGTAGTCTCACAATTATTGGCATCAAGCTCTTCTAAAGGCTTTGTCAAAGATGGAGATTGAATTTTGTTTGCAGAAGAGAGTCCAGTCTGTCTTTGGATATTCTGCAATTTAGGACCCACAGATGGTTTCATTCATGTGGATCTAGTTTCATTTGCTTTGTCAAATGCACTAATTCTGATGAGCAGGCCATCAGATGCAAAGCTAGCTTAGACAGACATTGTCAAGAACACTTTATGGTACAGAATATTACTTAAAATTGTGTCCAGTTATTAAGCAATGTGCTGTGTAGAGTGAAAGTTCTTAAAGATGAAGGATGGTAATAAGCTATGCTGGTAAGACAGCTGAGACTTCAAGAACCAGAAAAGCATGGCACCTAGATAAACAGGTAAAAAATGTTTTGGATGAGGGAAAACATTTCTGTAGTTTGGTTGAAGAGAGAGAGAGGAAATTTGTCAGCTTGGATTTTCTAATAATTTCTGACAAGTATTTTCTTTAAGAATTGATCTTTCTTATTACATTTTATGTCTGAAGTTCTGGTCTTATATTGTGAGGGATTTCTGTGTTTCCTCACTTCTGAAAACTGGCTCCAAAATAATGAAAATAAGTTTCCACCTCTTTTGAGCTGTCCCAGCTTGACTGATACTACTTTTCCATTGGAGTAATCACTATGCTGTCAAATAACACTCACATTACTCCTTTAATCTTAATTTTAGTGATGTCAGGGTCTGGTTGCAATTTATGCATCTTCTCAACATTAAAAAAGGGGAGGATGTGTGTGCGTGCGTGCGTGTGTGTGTGTGAGCATACTGACTAAAGTACTTTTAGTAGACTGTAGTTAGTGTGTCAGAAATTAAAATATTGTGACTAAGCTATATCTGTAAAGCAGCACCACAGTGACACTAGTTTAATAATTGTTTCTTTCATCACTTAGTGCTTACTGATGGATTTTCCCAACTTTTACCCTTGATTGACTGGAGTGTTCGGGATTCATTCTAGGAAGAGGATGGAAATTGCAAATGCTCAGGAACAGGCAACAAGAACCCCCATATTAAAATACTTGCAGAGGATGCATAAAGCACCTGAGGTCTCTCAGAGTGGTTGACTATAATGCTATAAGGCAGTTACTGTAATAATAATATGGCTGGTAAGATTAAAAAGTCACTTTAGGACTATCACTGAATCGTTTTGTTAGCCTTTTTCAGATATCCGGGGGCAGTTCCAAGTAATCTTGATTATTCTATCATGTACTTTGCACACTTGTGACTTGTGTTATGCATTTTCCTACATATTGAGAAATAGTGTTGTTGTTTTGCCAAGTAACCTATATGTGACCCCCTCCCCCATCAGTTATTAACACTGTGCTAATTTAAAGAAATATTATGCGTTAGAGTTTTGCTATTTATACAACACCTGAAAGTGTGTTTACATTGCTCAGTTTCAAAAGAAACTCACTGCTCTATTAAATACTTGAGGTTGTCTCAAGTCCGGTCAGGGCTCACATCATTAAATAAATATCAAAGCAAACAACTGAATTTTGTCTTTGATTGGAGAACTTCAAGGAATAAATATGCCAGTATACTTTAGTCCTGCCATAACTTTACCATGATTGCTTATATGCTTATGAAATGAAACAGTCTATTAGTACAAGGTAAATGTTAAAAATGCGAACCAATATTTATCTCAATCATAAGCCAAGCTGTTTCTTTTCCAAACGAAACATGTTTACAATTGCATCTGCCTGCTGTGACTGATAAAGCTTGATAGTACATTTGCTAAGTGTGTCTTGAAAGTTTTCCATGGATATTGACTCTACAACCTCCTGCAGACAGAACAGCCATAACATAAGCTACCTGTAAAATGGAATTAAGAAGTTATTTGTCAGTAATAGCATTCTAGCAATCTGAATACTACTCATCTTTTTAAAACACAAGCTTGCATGTATTTATTGCAATAAGAAATTCTAACGGATTTTCATCACAGATAATAAATGGTAAAACAATGGTCTGATTTCTAAGGTGTAAATGGCTTTCTACTTATTAAACTGATTCAACTTTGCTGCCACATAGAACTTCAGTACAGGTCTGGGTGAATTAAACTGGTGCTGCTATACTAATAACCCACAAATGTGCGCATAAATGTGGACAAAACCTGCTATATTGTGTTCTACAGCTAAGGATGTCCGCTGAAATTTGGAATGCTAAGTTTGTTCCAAAATAGCTTACATTGCTTTTTCCTTTTCCTCTGAATAAAGTCGCCACTTTTTAATGCCTCATTTTGCTTTGCTAATTAGTAAAACTCCCAATTGCATAATTTCTGGTGACTTGCAATGCTCATTGGGAAGTTGAAGAAAATATTGTTATTGTACATTTAAATTTTTGAGAATAATGTGAAAGTTACTGGAAAAAGTATTGAAAAGGTACTGTTTTGTAGAGCAAAGAGATCTGCACCAGAAAAACTAAGTAAAAGGAGAGAACTGAGGGCCTCAAGTGTCAGGGTTTTTTCCTGGCTTTGCTGGAAGCTGCTTTGACAGGTTCAGATGTTGATTATGACCTTGGTCAGAACTGTCAAGCCACCTTTTTTTTTTAGAACTTTGAGTTAAGTACATGTTTATAAAGTAAAAAAAAATAAAGTGTTTTGGATAGTCTGAATAAAAATCACTTACCTTCTAAAAGTTCTGTTTACATATTTTTCCTGTTACTATAAACTTTCTAGCTCAGTTTATTGCTACAAACATTATCTTTAGCAGTCTTGTAGAATGGCTGAATATATTAGTTAGACTGTTCTGAATCGGATTTTTCACTAACAAGAAAATACTCCAAAAGTGTAAGAAATAGGGAAAACTACTATGTTTCAGAAAGCTTTATAAGTCAATTGCAACTATTCTAACAGCAGCTGCTGAGAAACTTCTTTGAATTCTTTCGGTGCCATATCCTGACATTACAAAATCTGTCATTGTGATATATCTTGAAGTGTAGAGTAAAATATAGTACAGGCTTCTTGCACGGTATGAAAAGTTTCAGTTTTATGACTATACTGTTATTCAGCCTTTCATCTGCAGTGCAGATCAACATTTCTGAATTTATTACATACATCTGTCTGAACTCTTGCTGCTCAGTGGGGAAAAACAACAGTTGAACATAGGAAACTGGAACTCCAGTTCTGGCAGGTTTTGTTCTAAGTAATCAGAATATATCACAATCTTGTTTGAGGCAGATGAGCTAAAACAAAATGAAGCAAAATGAAAAAAAATCCTAACAAACAAACTCATTTTTCCCCTTCAATAAAGTTAACAGGAGATGTATTTATTTTCCCTAGAAATAGTCTGGCCTTTAATTGCTTTCCCAGGAATGTCTGAAAATTTTCTGAAAATCATCTGAAGAGTTGGCATTTCCATTTATTTTTTAGCTGCTCTTGAAAAGGGATCAGGATTGAGGAAGGCATGAATTCGATAATTAAAATCCAAAGTAGAAATTTCTGCTTTGGTTTATTCTTTAAACTTCTAGAGGTTTCTGGGAAGTAGACTAAAATATGCCAAATAGCTTATCATCTACATCAAAAAAACAGGCAGTGGTGTAAAGAATAAGGAGGTTGCATAGAAATAAAAGGAAAAAAAATATTCATCAACCTAATAAAAACATTGATGGAAATAAGAAGGCAGAGATGCAGATGGAGGACAAATGCAGAGTTGGGACAGAATCAACAACTGAACTACAAGGAGTGAAAACAAACAGCTTCTAAATCAAAGTCTGCTGAATCATTTGTATCAAGAAATGGCTTTGCACCTACATCTCTCCTTCTGCTATTGTACTGGCTTCAACTCTTAATGGAAAGCAGAGTGTTTGTGTTTTTGGTAAAGTATCACTCAGGAACTCTCTTTCTTCCCCAGCCTCTATAGATGGGGAAGAGGACAAGAGACAGAGAATAAATCCCTAAGAAGGCAGGCAGTTTGGATGGCAGGGACAGTTGCTTCAGCTTGCCTGTTTTTAGTCCATCATGAGCAGTATTTCTCAATGTTGGATTTTTTCTATTATAGAAAATTGTTGTCTGTCTCCCTCCCTCTCTCCCTCCACAGAGCTATGATGCCCATCATCTGGTAATAGAGGCTTGGTATCACCAAGGACCTTTCTTAGAGGTCCTTTTGTAGTCCTCTTTTGAGGGTGTTTCTTTTCTTTCCTTACATCTGGTCTCTCACACTATAGTCCACTTCTATATTAATTTTATTATCACTTGCTTCATATTCTGTCCCATAACGGACATGATTCTTTTTGTTCCTCCCTTCTCTTACTGCATGCTCTGGGTTTGACAACAATATAGCAAATTAACTATCACCCTGGTCTCCTTTCTCCATCACCACAGAAAAATGTCTTCCTCCTAGGTCCGGATTTCTCTTCCCTGTCCTTGTGGTATCTCTCTTCTTCACATACAACATGCAGATCGTATCCAGGTAATGAATTATATTTCCTTTTGAACAATAACACTTCTGCTGCAGTGGTTTCCTGCCTAATTACTGATCTGTTTTCTTCAGGTGTAAATAACCATTCCTGTCCCAAATATTGCTTCCATACTTATCCTCTCTTCTGCTACTCAGATTACAGTTAAGTCCACCTGCCATGTCTTTCCACATCAAACTCACACGTCACCATGGTCATGACTCTGTAATTTAATTCTCTCTTCTCTTTCCAGTGTGCATCTAAGCACCATCATAAGGCCACTCTTTCTTCCATACCCCTTTCAAACATTGAAACTCCATTTCCAATTTTGAATTTCCTATTTAACTCCACTCCACATTCTGTAGCAACATATAATGAAATAATTAAAAATCTGACATTTATTATATTAGGTAAGGATTTCTACAAGCTAAGATATGGCATATTTATATATTCATTACATGTGGAAATACTGTACCTTAAATATATGTAAAAGATATTAATCTGTATGTAAAATCCCACTGAAGGAATGTTTAAGTGCCTTTTATATTTTTTATTTATGTTTTATCTATGAATCCTAGGAGACTATTTTATAAACGTTTCAATTTGCCTCTAGAATAAAACAAACTCAAAATTTGTTTTCTTTCTTCTGAAATGCTACACTAGTCTAAAAATTTTATAAATTGGTACCTTCATCTTTATTTTGAATGTGATTGTTTCTTCATTTTTGCATGCGTCATCTTTTCAATGACTATCTCAGGGACTAGCTAATAATCTAATGCAGAAGATGTCCAGCTTTGTTTAATTCACATTTTTGCAGTCGGCTTACAAGGCATAGTGCCCTCAGCCTGTGAGCAGGATTCAAGAATACTAAGTGCTGAACATGTATGAAATATAATCCCAGGGGCCCAGATATGTCCCCACCAGGGAAAGGTGACCCTCTTTTGCAGTTCAAATAGTGATTCCTGAATTTGTGTCCTGCATAATTTCTTGCACTTATTTTTAAAAGAACAGATAAAATATACCCTTGTTTTATTGCAGTTTTCTATTTGTTGGTGGAAGGAGATCCAGATGAATTTATATGGACATCATCAGACTTGAAGAGGGTTAATCTACTTAGGCTCAGGTGAGTTCATTTTAGTCTTGATTCACTTCATTGCACATCTATAATGGTTATTAACAAGCTTAAGGACCTTTGGGAGCTTATGGATAACAATGCAGCACCATAGAAGGTGGGAAATCATTATCCTCATAAGGCTGGTGTAATAATTTGCAGTCACACACAGTTTCTGTACTAATCCTTGGGGTTGGGGTAGGTCACTAGGTCTGTAAACCTTTCATCAACTTTATACATTTTTTGCTCTAGCTCTTTAATTAATGAGTATATAGTAACATAAAAGTAGATGTAAAGAGTTTAACGTATAAGTTTTTTCAAGAATCACTGGCAAATTTTACTGCTTGGATGTGTATATTAATTTTAAATACAAGGCATATGATTTTTTCACTATCATATTTATTCACTGTCTGTCTCATAATAATTGGTATATAATATTTAAGAATCAGAAGAAGCTCCACTGACAGTCTTAAAATTGATGGTACTTTCAGATCATATGTCTTAGCATATTCATTTAGTTCAAACTTTTTAATGTATTTAGATAATGGTAGGTGTCAGGGTAATTCTACATGTAAAACAGATTTTTATTCTGTATATTAAAAAAAATATAAGTTCAAATACTGGAAGTAAATGAATATATTCATATTATAACAAGCTGTGATTATCTAATATTCAAAACACATATGTTTTCAATGCCATGTTTTTCCACGGTTTTTCAAATAATGGGTGATGGTAAGAGGATATTGTACACTTTCTAAGAGAGCAGAGGTTCTGTAAGGTTGAAATTCAGAGTAATTTTTAATGTCTGTGTTTGTCATGCAAACTGCAAAACCAGCTTCTTTAATAATGTTAAATTTTGTAATGAAACACCTTTTTTTCTCCTCACATTTATGATATTCTTTTCCTCTACCTAAGCATAAGTAATTGCTTCTAGTCTGAGCAGGAGTAGCATGAAACATGAATTAATAGAATAATCAGCTCAGGGGTTTTATAGTTACCAACTCATTGTTTTAGGGTTACTTCTGGAAGACAGGGAAGTTGTAAGAGCTATACATTTCTGCTATTTTTGCCCTTCTGGCAAATTTTAACACATGGATCCATTAGTCAATCTGCAACAACATGCTGTAGGGCAGATGGCATCTGAGACTGTATCCAAAGCAGTCAAAATGTTGAGAAGGGAACTACTGAGAGTTACTTGGGCAGTTATTCGCAGCTTGAACAAGCCCATGAGGGCTCTCAGGCCCACAGCCCGCTCCATTTTAGAAATATCAACGTGGTCCATTCATTTCTCACTGAGAGAAGGGAGTAGGTCAGAGTAGATGTTCCCATCTTATATGGTATAGTTTAGGGGTTTTTTTGTCCAGAAAGACCAGAATCAATGTCCTTCTCTCCCTAAGTGATTCAAACCAACTGTTTCATGTTGTGCTACTCTGAAAAGTGTCTTTTATCTCCTTCTAGGGTGAACATTATTAGGGAAGATGGAGGCAGATGTGTTACTCTCGTTTTGATGCTGTGTCCTAAAGTAACAGAGAAGTCAAGGGTTAGAAAGAGAATATGCAAGAAAGGAGAATAAACCAGTAGTAATTAGGAGATGCAGGAAAGAGAGGAAGTGAAACAGAAAGCCTGATTAGACTATTACCTAATCAGTATAATTTTGTCATATGAAGGAAGGTACCTGGATCTTGAGTGAACAGATATGCAGTTGGCCAAGAAGGTACAAGATTGAAGGCTGTCATTGAGAAAGAGTGTTTGGGTATCATTTTCAAGTCAGTCTTTCATTGGGCCCTTTACAATTATTTGTATGTTAATACACTTTTTTAAAATGCTTGGCAGCTACTAGGCAATCTGAACTAAGGCAGTTTTGCATCTTGTTTTCAATAAGGAAGCCAACAATTTCTGGTGAAGAAACAGTAACAACCTGCCTTTGGGGGCTGGTGTGTGTAGCATAATCTATTGTTTCACTGGAAATTAGAAAGCATGGGTATCTCTCCTGGCTACACTCCAGTGGAATGTGTTAGTTTGGACAAATCACTTAGCTTCCGTGTGCTTCACTTGCTCCATCTGTAGAATGGAGATAATTATGGTATATGCCTCTCAAGGACGTTACAGTACTTAATTAGTGAATTTTTAATTCCTTGGAGGTCTTCAGAGGAAATATATTATATGTTAAATATGTCTAAAGCATATTCAAATAATTTAAAAATTATTATAATAATTCCCTATTTAAAACATTTTTTTTCTTTGAAGTTATGGAGCTTTGGGACAAAGAATGAGAGATTCTTAAGATTCTTAAAAATGGTTTTACCTGCTTCTCAAATGCTTGTTGGTCAACTGGTTACTTTAAAGACTATGTCCATTTATTGTAGCAAAAAGAAGACTAAGGTTATAATTGCTTAAATCTTCCAGTATGCTGTGGAAAAATGTTAGAGATGGTGGGAAGCAACTAATTTTAAGGAACAATAATAGAATCACAGAATCATAGAATGGCCTGAGTTGGAAGAGACATCAGATATCTATCTAGTTACAGCTCCCCTGCCATGGACTGGCACAACTTTCACAAGACCAGGTTGCTCAGAGCCCCGTCGAACTATAGCCAAGGGTTATGAACCAGCCATGAATTAATGTGGACCAGGAACTGAAAGCAGGTTTCTTGGCACAATCAAGTTCTAGAACCACTGAAATATGAGCAAGTGTTAGCAAAAAAAAAAAAAAAAAAAAAAAGAAATTTAGGTTATGATCAGGCAGTAAGTGAGAAGTGTTATGCATTACAGCAGTTGAAGTAACAGAGTGCCATACTCAAACCTTTAGGAACTACAGTTTACTACAACTGAGTAAGCTTTGCAATACATAGCAAATATAAATGTAGTATTATGTCATGGTCGCAGAGGCAGAGCAGCAGCCCCTAGACAGGCTCTATCTCTGCTCTGTGCAGTCATATCTGTTACGTTCAGAGAACCTGTATCAAGCCATTCTGTCAGACCTGATATACAGCAAGGAAATAGTGCCACATGAAGGAAGTTGTTCATACTGCTCTGTGATATTCACAAAAAGATGATCATATGTTTTATCAGTTATAAGTTCCTCATGACATTCGCTTTCTGCTCAAGACATCTGTAACATTACAGTTTTTAGTTTTAGGACTGAGCTGGAGTCAACTGCCTTTTTCAGTTACTCAAATGATAATCAATCACCATATTGAGTTTAGTTAGAATAACCCATAGAGCCATATGTGGATGTAAATGCTTGACATGGGTAAAATTAAATCTCACTCAGCACCCTCTTCTCAGGAGCTCAGTTGTGGCATTTGTCTTAGATTCAGTCTGGTTTCAGATTGAGTAAATGTAGCAAATATCTAAAAATATATCTGCTAAACAGTGAATAACTAAACTTCTCTTTTTCTTTAATAAATCAATAATATAGATATATACACAATGGATATAATTCTCATCTTTGATGGAACATCATATACTTCATTAGTGGAAAAAAACCTGATTCTATAATATCAATTAAAAGAAACTAACTGAAATATTCTAATTACTTCTTTCATTATGAAAAAAATATTGTCAATGATTGTGTGTACATTTGCATTTTGGTTGAGGACAGCACTGCTGCTTGAAAACAAATTCCCTGGCCAAAGCATTTGCTGCAGTTTGATTTGGATTTGTAGAACAGTTTTACTGCATGCAACTGGATTTCTAACAAGGAAGAATGTTCTGCTCTTGTTGCACACCAAATGCAACTCTAAACATGGAGTAAGGTTATAAACATACACATCTATGGCTTCTTGTCCAGATGGCTAAGAACCATCACATGGTAAAGACAGTCAGCCCAGGAGACCAAATCAAATTGAGTACAGAGCACGACCCTGACTGAAAAACCATTTAGATGTAGGAGCTGCAGCAGCAACTGTTTGGATCTGCTGACTCCTCCTATTGCACTAAACCACTTTTTAGTATACACATGGCCAGTATTATCCTGACCACAAGTAGTTTTTCATGTAATTCAGTTATTTTAATTTGATATGTGAATTTATGAATCTATAAACACACCCATACACAAGCATGTATCTATGAAAACACATCATGCATGCTTTAAGGCAGAAACATCTGCATTTTTTTAATAAAAATGCACAGGAAAAAGGTTTTGAAGGTTTTTTTCTCACTTCAGTGATGATATTGTTAAAGTTCTTATTCAGAAGCTGCAACTTAGGCAAAAAAGCATAGTCACACAAAGTTGTCCAAGATTCTTATTGGCTGGAAACTTCTGTAAAATGGATTATAGAAGTGAATTACTGGTGAGTGGTAAACCAACATGTATGCAACTGGTGTGTACCAGGATGTTGATTTGCAATAGCCCTATGAACACTAAGGACATTCCAGAGGACTGGAAGAAAGATAACACCATGCCAGTACTTAAAAGGCTAAATGAGCCAACCCACATAATTATAGGGCTGTCAGCATGACATCGATCCCAGGCAAAATAATAGAGTTACTGAAATGGGGCTCTGTTACTAAAAGAATGAAAGGAGGAAAATGGAATGAATGCCAATCAACATAAGCATATGGAAAATAGACCCTGTCAAAATAACTTTCTTTTGTGCGAGATTACTTCTTTGGTCACAAAATGGAATTGTGTTGATACAAGTTACCTAGGTTTCTGTAAGACATGGCATGTCTTACAAAGCTGTATATATGATATATATAGTTACATACGTCATTTTAGTTTGAAAACAGTGATTCAAAATTAACACAGTGCACAGTGAAAGAGCTTGTCTTATGGGTCCTGATGTGTAAACACAGAGTTAGCACTGAATGTGTGAAGTTTGAGCTCAATATTGCAGGGATTTTTTTTTAAATTTTATTTTTATAATCTATTCTATATTTTCTATCAGTGACAAGATATGAAATAATTGAGAATTGATGCATTTCCTCCATTTATGGTGGTGGAAAAGTTTGAAGAGATAATTAATGAACAGGATAGGTTACTGCAACAGAATATTCTGTTTATCTCAGTTATGTGGGTGCAAGCAAATCATGGGATGTACCATGGTCATTTAAAGAGTAGAACACCAAGGACCTGCTAAATGTCAGGGTTCAGTTGTGGTTGCTCTCATCACATCCTGACCACATGAAACAATGGAGTTGGTTTTTATTGAGTACTGGAAGCAAACCCAGGAGATGTTTCAGTCCACTTACTTTTCTACAGAGAGAAGGTTGCTGGCAACCTCTCCCATTCCCATCCTCCATGACAGGTTCTTCAAATGATATTTTATCACTCACAGATTTCCCTTGTGGCCTCCCTGCTTTGTTTCCCAAATGTCTTAAAAGTCTTGTGTTCCTTCCCCCCTTAGAGTGTCCCACAAATGACATTTTGCCACTTCCTGTAACACCAAGGAGCAGAACTCAGTTGCTCAAGAGCTGCCTGCATATTGTATGCTCTTAATATTAAAGAAGTTAACTATGTTCAAAACATTGGAGGTGAATGGGGAGAGCTAGAACTCTGTAGGGCTCTGCAACACAAAACATAAAACAGAAAGAATTTACAATGCCCATCCATTAAGTATGTAGCCTGGGTTTTGGAGTGTGACTCTTGAGTTACTCAAGTGAGTTCCTCACACAATATTCAAGAAGGGTTAGTTCCCTTGCAGGGGGATCTGGAAGAAATGGGATACTAAGTTATCAGCATGTGAAACACAGAAATGTCTTAAAAACAGTACCACACTAATAATTGACTGTGGACAGCATCCTCCTTTACTCTCCTTTTTAACCTCTATTTGAATATTTTAATTTTCTGTGGCTGCAGGCAACAGAATAATGTTTCACAGGCTGTATGCAGCCACTGAGTTAGAGGAAAAGCAACTTCAATTTTTTTTTTTAATTCCTAAGTAGGATATTATTAGAGGTAAATTGAGCCTTACCTCAAAACTTCTTGGCTTATTCCACAAAGACACACAAGACTTCTTGGCTTGTTCCACAGACATTTGATAAAGGAAAGAGAAAGTTAGTTTTTGGAGAAAGCCAGTGCCACTGCTGCTTTCAATTAGTGAAATAAAAGATAAAATTTAGAAATTATCAAAGTTGGGTTCAGATTTGCTTGGGCAAGATTTTCAGCTGATGTAAAGCAACATAATTTTCTATAGTTACAGTTGAATTCCTTTCTTTCATATCAGCTGAGAATCTGGCAGCTATTATTTATTTAAACTTTCAGTATGACATGAAACTGCTCTGAGATACTTCTCTTTTTTTTTTTCCTCATGCAACCGTAAGCCAATATCCAGAGTACAAATGTTTGGTAATAAATTTTTCTTACCACTGGAATTTAGACTAGATACAAATGTAATTTAGCTGGTACTTTATTTTACAGCTCAGGGGATTTGTTGGATACTTACTTAGGGCAAAAGCATTTAGTTTTAGATATTGACACCAGCAGTGCTGTCATCTGGCAAATGCTGGAGCACATATAGTACTTAGGAGAATTATATTTGGTAAATAAAAAAGATGTGTAAGTGAAAAATATGTTGGTTGTAGTATAGGCTGATATTTTAAACAGTCACAGATGGCAATGTACTAACTGGTTATTGACAGCAATATCAGCTCTAGAAAGGGTTTTGACAGGTCTCATCATACAATGATTAATTACTGCGAGGCACTCCAATTTCCTCCCTTGTTCAGCTCATGGCTCTGAGTAAAATCTGTTGCTCTTATTACACTCTACAACACAGGAAATATCTTCTCACTGCTGTATCCAAGGACCAATCAAAAGCACAAAAGTCAGTCAAATAAGACTCACAGTCAATGCTGGAAAGGCCTTTCCTCAAGGGATGGAGAAAGGAAGGAAGTTAATATGACTTTGCTCTCTGTGTTTTAATTTGTTTTAAATGACCAATGGGTAGGACAGATGAATAGGTTTTTCGAGGAGAGCAGGTGGGTATTAGTCAAGTCAGTTCTCACATTATGTACCAAAAGATATAGGTGAAAAATTAACAGCAGTGAGGGGAAGCAAAGGATAGTAGAGATCATGCCTAAAATGTATACACTAAAGAAGAACAAGGGCAATAACTGAAACAAGATCTACATATTTTCCTGGGACTGTTCCTGAAACAGAGACAATGCCTATTTGAAGGGTTGCTTCTATGCTCCTGGTGTTGAATACACAGTGATATTGGGTGTAAACTGGTCATTGACATTTCCTAGAAATGGACAGGGGCAAGTCCTGCCTGATCAATTTTAGCAAAAATATTCAGCAAGTAGCTCTGTCAAGAAGGCTTTTTACAGTGCAGTGGTTTTTAATAAGGCAAAGGAGATGCTATGTTGTGAAATACTGAATGTGTTTAAAGTCTAAAAGTTCTCCCTTGCGTGACCTGAAACAATAGGAAGCATTTATGTGGGGTGAACTGCCTAACAGTGTGGAATTCTGTTTAAGATTTTCAGGCTAGCTCCAGATGAGGTAGTCGATCTACACATCTGTGCAACTCTGAACAGAAATTATACTTTGGGTCCTGGAAGCAGTGCAGATGCATGATTGCTGTGCTGAATTATGCTTTGGCTAGTGCAGCTATGCTGACGTGGCTGTGCTGCTTCCAGTGTTAGCATTATTTTGAGCTAGCTTAGATCTCTCTGCCCTATAGTGCAAAGTTATCCACAGTCTTCACCCTTACCATAATCTAGAAATGTTGACACTTTAAATAAACCATCTGTTGTATCTCCAAAAGAGACTGGGAATGCTCAAGGGTGTATCCAGCTGTAATTAGCAAGCTGTATTCTGAGGTGGGCATTCCTATTCATTTCTTCTGTCCTTCCTCATACAACTAGACATAGGGCTATAGGTTACTCACAACAGTGCCTAAAGTTGGCACAGGCAAACTGCTTTCTTTGGCTCCTGGTGGCTGTGTTTTGTGTCAAGGTTGATGATTGGGCTGACTGTCTGATTAAGGTCAAACCTGACTTAGATTGACAGGGTTTTAGATGCTGGGGTGTGTGTGTATATCTGTGCTGAGCGTAAAGGTGTTTTCAACTTCTTCTGCCACATAGGATGTGATTCAGCTTTTGGGAATCAGCAGGGCAGCTCTCACTTCATCAGTTTTCTAACATCAAAGGATCTTTTGGAATTACTAATGCCTTGATCACTTCTCAGTCTGTAGCACAGAGCTTATTCTGAAACACTTTGGTCTAATTAAAACCTTAGGGTTTGTATGAAACTGAGTGAGATATAAGGTTTCTGATGTAAAAAAAAAAAAGGTAGAAGACCACATAATCATTAGGGTTGGTGATTTGATGATCTTTTCTGGAATGATGTTCTACAGGTCTTCATCTTCTCCCTGTGGAACAGAGCGAGGTAAGAATATTATAGATAAGAGCTTTAAAACTGTAAGGAAACCTTCCTTGAATTTATCTTCACAGAATCACAGAATCAGAGAATGGGTCAGTTTGGAAAGGACCACTGTGGGTCATCTGGTCCAGCCTCCCTGCCCAAGCTGGGTCATCCCAAAGCACATGGCACAGGACTGTGTCCAGACTCTTCTGGAATACCTCCAGCGAGAGAGACTCTACGACCTTTCTGGGCAGTCTGTTCCAGTGCATGGTCACTTGCAGTAAAAAAGTTCTTACTCATGTTCAGGCGGAACTTCCTGTGCATGAATTTCTGCCCATTGCTTCTTCTTCTATTGACTGGCACTATCGAGAAGAGTCTGCATCCATCTTCTCAGCATCCCATTAGGTGTTTATAGACATGGAGGTCACTTTTCGGTCATCTCTTCTGGAGGCTGAGCAGGCCCAGATCCCTTAGCCTTTCCTAAAAATAGACTTACTCCAGGTCCTTGATCAACTTTGTAGCTCTTGCCTGGATGCACTCCAGGAGGTCCATGTCCACCTTGTACTGAGAAGCCCAGAACTGCACACAGCACTTGAGATGTAGCCTCACATTTTCACCTTAGTAGAAAGGCAGGTTCACTTCCCTTGACCTGCTGGTAGTGCTCTTCCTAATGCATCCCTTCACAGCTACTGCAAAAAAATTAACCTTGTCCTTGGCTGAAACCAGGACAGAAACCTGAATCTTCTCTCACCTAAATGCTATTTAGTGATCAAAGATGAAACATATTTAGTTTAGTGTTGCCTTTTGGAGCTGATTACCATTGGTGAAGTATGAGTTACATCACATCAGTAAAACAGGCAGATGGTAGTTTGATGTGTCTTAATTTTTGAGAGCATGGGAGCACCCCACAGAATGGCTTCACTGAAAGGCACAGTTGATATAGTTAAGATGGGAGGTCTGGAGAACCAGAAGAGCAAGGAGGCAGGTGCTGTCACATGATTTATTTCAAACTCATAAAAAAGAGTACACAGCCAGGAGCCATTAAAGAGAAAAAATTAACCTTAGAAATTAGATGTATAATTTCCCACAATTGAATAGAAATGAAGAGATAGAAAAAAAAAATCTGTCCTGCTATGCCTTACCCTGTAGCCTATCTGATCACAAAGGCCCAATGTCACTAAAATCAGCTAACAAGATATTATCTCACTTGATGGTAACTGGGATTTGTGGGTTCATACTCCACCTACATAGTGCAGTCACAGGAAGCCTGAATCACAGGTGGAGCACACACAGCACTGGGGTCTCACAGAGTTCTGCTCAGCAGAGTCACAGTAAAAAAGCAAGAGGAAAAGAATCCTATGTCATGACTGATTTCCAAAAATTATAAAGGAAATGGAATTAATGCTCATGACTTGAGATGAATACTATGAACAGTGAGGAATCATGAGTTATCCTTTCTTCAGGAAATGGGAGACATCAGGAACCCAACAGGCAGTCAAGTGTTTTAGGAATCGTAGAAAAATTGTGGTTGTTTTTAATGCTAAAAATTTGCTCTTCAATACGTCCTTCAAGGTCAAACATATGCCATAGGTTTATAGCCAAAATATTGTTTTTCTCTCTTAGAGGCCTTACTTTAGGTTGCTGATGCTGAAAGCTGATGCATGGAATTGCCTAGTGGTGGCTAAAATACATGCAGTAGAACTATAATCATCCTGTGGTGAAATGTGGCATCCTTGCTTAGTGTAAAAAAAACTCCTTACTATGAGAATAGTTTTCCAAGTATTGCAAGTCAGTGAGTTTGCAAACTGTTGCAAAGCAATATCAAATCTGCAAAATCAGTTTGCAAATTCAATCTAGTATCACCCCCCTGCCAAAACTTCACCTAACAATGCTTTCCATATTCCTTGCTTTTATTGAACATTTAAGATGTTGGGATTTTCTTTAATTAACATTACTTTTCACAGTCCAGTTAAAATAGATCCTGTAGATCTGTTTAGTCCACTGATCTGAAACCTAGACATAAATATGACAATAACATATCTAGTGGTTTTTATCTGGACGTTCTTGAGAGTTACTGGATCTTCAAGACTCACAGCAAACTTTCCCTACTTACTTGGACTTATTTATGGGATCTTATTACCTTGTCCCTAATCCTTCAGGTAGCAGTGCTTTTTTATAGGGCTTTGTTGATTATCTATGACTACTATTAAACAGCAAGAATAATTGACTAAAAGTAATGTATTCATGGAAATGATACAATTGTCACCATTGTATTTATAAGGTATTTAATATATATGTAATAACCATATACCTAAATTACCAGATACATAGCTAGATATCCATTATATCAAGATTAATATCTGAATTTTAGAATTTTCTACGGACTCTAAATGTTATTGCTTTATAGTTCTATTAGTTTTAGTACCTTTCTTCCCCAACTGAAATCTTTTTACATTAGCCTTTTTTCCTAAAGCTGAGGCGATACAAACTCTGATATAAATGATATTAAATAATGAAATAAATATATAAATAAAACATTGATGAAAAGATACCAACGTTTCAGAAATAAACTGGACCATGCAGACATGCATGCGATTAAAAAGAGAGATAAAAGTTGTTAGCTGAAATGTTTTATTGCTTGAAAGCTATTTTAGACTAAGAAGAGATGAAAATGTCCCTCGGTAGAACAACATTTTTGAAGAAGATATTTTGAAGAAGAAGCGAAAAGGAGAGTTTTAGTAAAAGTAAAGTGAATCTGGTAGAGCTTTCATATGTGAGTTTTCTCCTGTCATATCTTTTTTTTTTCCTTTTTTCCCCCCCAGTCTCTAAATTACATATAAGAAAGTTTCTAAAGCTTCTGGTTAGCATAGATATCATGCGGAGACCTAGTGAGGAGATGATGTTGCATGCAAGGTTTATCAGTCAGTGGGAAATCCGCAGTGAGTGGAGAATTCAGAAGAGTAAGAGTAGTGTTCAATGGGAGCAGGACTGTTGAGCTAAAGGTATCATTTGGGGCTCTGATCTGTGGAGAGCTGAATGGAATTTGGGTGAGAGAATTTAGATCTTATGTAGAAATGCAGCAATGCTTTGAAACAAGAGGATTTTTAAGATAGAGCCTGAGAAGAAATACATCTTTGATGAGGAAGAATGGGGAAATTTGTGTTTGGAGATCTTGGAAGTATGAAGGGATTTTTGGTGTGAATTTTTGGGATGTCCTCACCAGGAATTCTTATCCCTTAATCTGCCTTTGTAGGGATAGTGACCCATACTCAAGCCCAAATAAGTGTTGTAGGCTTAACTGGTGCCCTCTGAATTCTTAAGTTTGAGGTGATTAGCATAGCATTCCAAGTTATGCAAAAACTATTAAACAATTAAAGACTTTCTGCAAGTTAAAATGTATCATCTCTTATGGCCAAGGACATTTCAATCCATGTTACTCAATATGAATAGCATCCCACTATCTTGTCCAACTTAGCAGAGCATTCCTGCCACTGAAAACAATTTAGGGAAATTCTGTGTGGTGCCATGGGTGGTGTTTTTTCATCTAACCAAAAGTGAAAAGCACATCAGAGTTTCATGCATTGCACAAAGAAACAGCTAGACCCTCTCTCAGTAAAATGACGGGGAGCAGGCTGGTTGCCATCTAGGATGCAACTAATTGGTGTGTGCTCTGAGGTGTGATAGGATATCGGACTATCGGGCATAATATTACTGTCTTATAAAGCTACTGCATAATGCAACCAGTAGAGTGTGCCACAAAGGTTATACTAAAGGACAGCATGATTTTAAAGTCAGTCTGGTGTTCTGTGATGAACCAAGGATGTTTCTACATGAATAGGTTAATGCAAAATCTGTTTCCAGCGTGCATGCTTACTGTAACATGCATTTAATACACGTACAGATCTACATGCGTTCCTGTACAAAGATGTGAGAAAGACGTAAAGAGATAACTAGAGACATTCTGGTCTGAAGTGGTAAAGACAGACATTTTACACCCTCTATGAACAGGAAGCAGTGCAGGTATTGTACTGGTAAATATATTCAAGTGATGATAAGGAAGCTGGATGAAACAAATATTCTCTTTAGGAGAAAGCTTTAAGTAAAGGACTCCAAAAACCTAGGCACTTACTATGACAATCAAAAGGAATTTTCATGGACAACAACAGAAAAGAGCTGACAAGAGAAATGAATAATATTTTGGCTAGTGTTTTGTTTAAACTTTTATTAATATTCCAATGGCAGCTCATAAAATAATTTTTACAGAGAACTTAGGCTGGAAAAATGTACAAATTATGCACTCCTCTGTATGTATGATGTTACTTACATTGTATGTAGATCAGATCCCTACTTAGAACTAATTTAAGCTCATAATATATTGACTTACTGCGGTTTGGTCCCCTCTCCACTTCCAAGTTTAGGCCAAGTGAAAACAATTGTATAACAGACATGAATCTAATCCGTACAGAGACCCCCCTCCCCCCCAAACCTCAGACTGCAATCTGGAAGCATTATATGCATGACAATACCTGACTGTAATTCTTCATTCATGCAATTTGCTGAGAGATGTTTCTGAAGCTGAATGGTAAACACTTCTTTACTGACCTTTGGCAAGTAAGGTGTTGGGATACGAGGGGGAAAAATAACAAGGCTTTTATTAAAGATGCTAGAGTTCTTAGGGGTTAAGTGGACTGTCAGTTATTTAGATAAACTAGGAGAATACACTGATCAAAAATACGGGAGATAATAGAGCTTACAGCATCCAGTCTTTAAGGAAGCAGAATTCTTCTGGCAAAATGTCAAGTGAAGACTTGGTACTCAGTAGCTCGAGGATGACATCTTCAATCTGTGCAATAGTTAATAAAAAGCCAGGTGTCTTTGGTAAAGGAGTAATAAGAAGGAAGGAGGGATGGAAGGAAGGGTGACTAATGGAACATAATTGCGTATGGATATTGGATATGGCTTTTATTCACTCTACGCAGCAACTAGGGATATTTTCATACATGTTTGAAAAATTGTCCTAGGGGACAAGTGTCTGTTCCTTAGGATTTAAAAGAAAATACGGCTGTACAAAAACAAATTTGCACAACTGGTGAAACCAATGAAAATCCTATTTCTGTGGAGAAGCAAAATCCTCCATCACCTAGTTTCTTATCTCACCCACTTTGCTGTAAGAGAAAGATACATAATTATGTGGCTGCTTGTCCATATAGTTGTGGTAAATTATATGCCTTTACTTTTAGCCAATATAAGAGAGTGCTACTTGTCAGTTATTATTGGCAGGATGGTAGCATCACATCATTACTAATATTAAAATTAATATTATCAATAATTTTCGTTATCAGTCCCCATTTTAAATTCCTATTATTCAGTTGCTTATCACTTGGCACAATTTCAGTCCTTGGGGTGGAAATTTCTCCATGTTTTGTGTCAGCCTCAGGTTAAGATTTCTTATTTTTGCATTTTATTTTAATTTCAAACAAAGTTGTTCAATGGTACATTATTTCTTTGAAAAGCAACCCCCTCCTTTCCAACAGAGACTTGAAATATCAGGGATGTGCTTTTTTTTTTTTTTTTTTTTTTTTTTTTTGGCTCCTTCAAAATCTGTTGAAATTTGGCCAAATATTAAACATTTGAAAGATACACTCAGCCAACTTCCTTCATATTAAAAAGCTAAAATTTCAAAAGACTCTTCCTCCTCGAGCATGTGTCTACTGCTGGTTGAACCATATGTGGCCTCTCTCATAGAATGCAAGTGAGTATCCTGGATCCTATCACTGGTCAGAGACTTCCATTTTACTTGCTGCCTTGTGCAGAGCAAGGGAAAGGCCGGAACCAATGCCAGAATGAAGGTCAAGTTGTCCTGTGCGTTTTGTCTTGCATGTGGCCTCCAGCTACCACTCAAGAAATCTGGAGAAAGGAGGGGTTCAAAAGATGGATCTGGGGAAAGATAAGGAGCAGAATTAGGTCAGCAAGCCTTGTGAGACATAATCTGGAGTGTGAATCAGAGCTTCTGCCAAGGTGTTATAACATGAAAAGACTTGTAAGGAGGTGAGGTTTGGAAATGTGGTGTAGACCCAATGAGAAGAAAGGACTGGGATAAGGGTAGACAGATTATAATTGGGTGGAAGGTGATTGGTTATTACTAAAAGTAAAACCAGGATTGGGACAAGTTAGGAAAAGACTGGGTTAAAAATATAACTGAACAGGATCTGGGTTGCACAGGCAGTCCTGGATAAACATGGAGTAAAATGAAAACAGGATGGAATGGGTAACAGATTGGAGCAAGTGTATTTGAGTGCACTCTGAAGAGAAAATGCAACTTTATGTCTACATCCATTCCTTCTTTTGCCTTGTGGCAGATATTCATAAATTGAATACAACGTGCTTGTGACAGTTGAATGCTGTGGACAAGAATGTTGACTCCTAATATGTCAAAATCTTTTCTTGCTTTTAAAGATACAAACCTATTGGTCTGTGTATAACTGAAAAGCAAATGTTAATGCAATTAAGGATGTGTTGATAAAAATCCATGTGATAGAAAATAATAGATAACATTTTCAATATGACATTAGCCTGAGCGATTGAGGCAATTTCAAGTTATTTAAATTATAATTCCAGTGCAAGTAGATTTCATTGAACCTAATTCTGCTGCAGGTAGTTTCAGTTGGAGGTATTGGCTTTGCAAAAGGTTGCTTAGATTGTTTGTATTTTTATATTAGTCTTTAGGAAGCAGCAGGTAGAAGTAATGAGATACTGTGAAGATACCTTTAAGCCACAACTTTCTTTCCTTTTTTTCATGTACAGCAAGTCCTTTTTGAGGCATTCCTTTAGTCAGCAGATCCACCACAAACTTCGTTTTCTGATCTATGGTTAAAATGCATTTATCACATGAGTTATGTTCTTGTTTGAAGAATAATGATTTACTGATCTGGGCTTTCAAACCTCTTCTGCACAAGTCACCATCCCATTGCAAGAATAGGACAAATTCTAAACCCTGTGAAGACTATTCCTTGTCTGCAGTATTTTCTGAACTCTCACACTCTCACACTCTCATAATCAAGTGTTATTAATTGTTTTATAGTATGTCATGGGTTTTTATGCTCAGTTTTTTATCATTTATTCATTAAACACTGTGAATTTTATGGAAGTCTAAGTATATTACAACATTTACCTTTATGAATTATATTAATCACTGGCAACAAATCATATTTGTTTAATTTTACATGAGCTGTTTCAGGTGAAATGATGGAGTGTTACTATCCTCTCATAATTCCCAGATAACCAGGATAACTAGCTTTTACTTATTCATCCTTTTGCCCTTTTGAAAGGTTGCCACACAAGATTTTTCCCACTCTTCTGAAATTTCCCCAGGACTAACTTGGGGTCAGCATTAAAGATTCACAAGAGTCTTCATTGCTGTAACTGAAGGCCTAGCTCCTAAATGGTAAAGGCTGGCTTAGAGTCTGTAAGACTACGTCTGAAATAAGGGCTGTCACTTTTCTATTTCCATCTATTTTTACCTATATACCTTCAATTAATTTCATCTAATATTTAATTGCCCCATGCCTGAAGGTACGATACAGTGCCAGGTTAAGAGTAAGAAGTGACTGCAGTATCTGAATTTCAGTAGCACTATCTGCACTTCTTCACAGTGAGCTCTTTTTTCTGCTGCCTTAAATAGCTTAATATCATAAGGAACTGTTGACACTTTATATTCACCCTCGCTTCTGATTATTTAGAAGTACACTGAGCAGTACAATATCCAAAAACATGACTGCAGATCAGTTGATCTCCACAGGGATCCTCCTACACTGAGAAGAGACTCTTAATCTCTGTTTCCAATCTTTTAACCAATTATTTATACATGCAAGAATCTTCTTTTTAATCTTCTGACTTCTCAGTTTCTTTAAGGGCCCTTGGTCAGGGATCTTGTCAAATGTTTTCTAGAAATCCAAATAATCTGTATCATCAGGGTGAATCTTACTCATTCTCTTGTGTATCATTTAAAGAACTTCTATTGATTTGTTAGGCATTATTTCTTTTTATAGAAGTAGTTCTAGCTCCTTCCTACTACATGTAATTTATTAATATGTCCACTCGTTATATTCTTTACAATAGTTCCTGCTGAATTGCACAATATAGATGTTGGAGTTCCCAGTCTGTAGTTCCTTCATTATGCATAAGCAGCCTTTAAAAAAAAAACAACTGTTTTTGCTATTGTTAAGTTAGCAAATTGTTTCCAACAAAGATTGTCCATAACAATTCAGATAGTTCATTCTTCCATCAGCTTAAGATTCATGGGTAGGTATTACCTCTTGTTGGTGACTTAGCACTGGTCCTTTTATATTTTTGTCTGATAAGCCAGTTTACAAACATTTCATTATAAAGTGGACTTTCAGAAGACCCCTTATTTAGAGGAATTGTGGCTTAAGAATTTTTCCACTTTTTTCATGTCCATCACTAATAAAATTTTTCTTTTCTCCTTTTCTCCTTTTCTCCTTTTCTCCTTTTCTCCTTTTCTCCTTTTCTCCTTTTCTCCTTTTCTCCTTTTCTCCTTTTCTCCTTTTCTCCTTTTCTCCTTTTCTCCTTTTCTCTCCTTTTTTCTCTTTTCTTTTCTTTTCTTTTCTTTTCTTTTCTTTTCTTTTCTTTTCTTTTCTTTTCTTTTCTTTTCTTTTCTTTTCTTTTCTTTTCTTTTCTTTTCTTTTCTTTTCTTTTCTTTTCTTTTCTTTTCTTTTCTTTTCTTTTTTCTCTTTTCTTTTCTCTTTTCTTTTCTTTTCTTTTCTTTTCTTTTCTTTTCTTTTCTTTTCTTTTCTTTTCTTTTCTTTTCTTTTCTTTTCTTTTCTTTTCTTTTCTTTTCTTTTCTTTTCTTTTCTTTTCTTTTCTTCTCTTTTCTTTTCTTCTCTTTTCTTCCCTTCCCTTCCCTTCCCTTCCCTTCCCTTCCCTTCCCTTCCCTTCCCTTCCCTTCCCTTCCCTTCCCTTCCCTTCCCTTCCCTTCCCTTCCCTTCCCTTCCCTTCCCTTCCCTTCCCTTCCCTTCCCTTCCCTTCCCTTCCCTTCCCTTCCCTTCCCTTCCCTTCCCTTCCCTTCCCTTCCCTTCCCTTCCCTTCCCTTCCCTTCCCTTCCCTTCCCTTCCCTTCCCTTCCCTTCCCTTCCCTTCCCTTCCCTTCCCTTCCCTTCCCTTCCCTTCCCTTCCCTTCCCTTCCCTTCCCTTCCCTTCCCTTCCCTTCCCTTCCCTTCCCTTCCCTTCCCTTCCCTTCCCTTCCCTTCCTCTGATGTGCATAAAAAAGCTTTATGAAAGTTTTCTATTTACTGAAAGTTATTCCTCAAATTTCTTTTTGGTCCATCATAATTTTTTTTACATTTACTCTGCTTAACTTTATGTTCTGTTCTCTTTTGCTTGTTTACAATCCATTCCATCATGTCTCTGATGCAAAAGGAAAATGGAAGGAATCTTTTTCTTACCTGTTTTTCTGCCTTGGGTGGTGCTTTTTTATGTCTTTCTTTGGCCATTTTACCCCTATAAGAGAAAAGAACCAGATGAACTTTCCTTCACTACAGAGTTCTGCAGCTAAGCTGGAAACTTCCCTTATCTGTTGTTTCCTCTGTAAAAGATCAAATCATCCAAACCCAAGTATTATATTGCTGAAACCAAGCAAACTTATCACAACAGAGAGTAACAGTGAAATGTTTCAAAACCACTCCTTCAATAAAGGGTGTCTGGTTGGTTCAGCCTTTCTGACTCTTCCAGAGTGGCATTCATTTGGTGACAAGCAATATATGCCTGCCACAGAATATGTAAGGTGCTTGAGTTCTGAACACCATTTGATATTCTGAAATGTTTCTAAAGTGATTGATAATTCTGAAGTCTTGTCATTAAAAAAACCCAACAGTTGGAGAGAGAGAGATGGAGAAATATTAATCAAATTCTAGAAATATGTCTGTGTCTATATGCATATATCTGACTTTGTCTGTGCAATTTATTGAAGTAGCACTTTGTAAATCATACAACTCATCTTTTTATCTTTTAATTTTTAATAAAGTATTTGCCAAATTTGGAGAGCTACTTTTATGATAGTAAAATACAACTGTATGCAGCTTTAGGCTAAAGTTATACTACTGTGCTATTGTCAAAAGCTGTCAATGTTGCTTTCAACAAAATTAACAATAGTAATTGCTCATGGTTGGAACCTGAGAATTCCTGAACTGAAATGGATTAGGATTGGCAAAGCTTGGCTTCATAAAACTCCCCAAGGCTTTGCAAGACTTCTGCATGTTTGAAATAAAACACTGTAAACGAATGACTTCATAGTCCTATGCTTATTAAAGGGATAAGTGCAAGAGATCTATATATATTCAGTCTTGTGAAGAAACATATTTTGTTTTAATAAAGTTAAGATCTTAATTTATTGGGTAGCTATAGGTATCCATTCTTTTTTACCCACTTGTGGTGCATTTAAGTCATAAATACCATATCTTTATAGACTACTCAAAAGAACTTAGAAATACTTCTGATTACCTTTAAATCAAAACTTATCAAGAAATAAATATTGTGTATTTCTTAACCATTTCAGTCAGGAAGAATATATTTGACAGTCTGTTACCTTTACTTCCAATATCTATATCCCATGATATTGGGATGCTTGTTAGCATGAAATATATTTTATTCATTGTTATCCATTGTTTTCTAGATGCTTCCTTTAATTTCTGCTGCTGTTCTGTTTATTCCCTCCCACTCTTGCTGCTGCTGCTATTCTTCTACCCTTCCTTTTTTTGCACTTGTGGTGCTCTAAATCTGTCAACCAGATGTAACTTCCAGGAGGCCTGATTACAAGCAGATTTGCAAGCTCTTGTATGTTACTTTCTATTTTAAAAAGTTGACTTGGGATTTGGAAAAAGCTCCCCATTTAGTTCTTTAAATAGAAAGAAAATACTGTAACTCAATGTTGGTTGCTGGTAAGCACTACTGAAACCAACTCATGGCTGGAAACAGATTTGTGGCATTGTTCGGCTTTATGGAGGATGATTTATTTTAATGCTATTAGCAAGTGCATGTAGAAGAGAGTTTGTTTTCATTTTAAGTATTTCTAAAGGTGTGAGACCTTGTGGTGCCAGGGGAGGAGACAAGGGAAGACTGTCTGGACTCCTGGGAAAAATACATCGGTCAGTTTCCATGATCTATATGAGAGCTATATTTCAATGGTAGGGCTAGTCTAAACTCTTAGATTACCCTAGGAAATGTAGTTCGATATTCCCTCCCTAACATTCACAGAGCTACCTACACTGACTGACCAAAAACTGCATGGCAAAAATGCTGCCTCTTCCCAGGCTCTTGGCTCAATGACATGGTGGCAGCAGCGATGGGGTGTCTTCAGCTGGGCACTCTTCTGAGGCATTCTCTCACGCCAGTGCAACCTGTTCTGATAAGCAGCATGTGAAACACCTCTTTCTACCCTCCTTTGTGTATCAGCACAAATCTGCGAATGGGTGGGCAGCAGAGAGGCTGAGTGTATTTCAACTGCACAGCTAGACACTCTCATCTGGATATTGGTGTCCAAAGATGGAGAAGATATGGGATCTAGCTGTGAGAAGAGAGACACCGAGACAAAGTAAAGCATGCCTCTGAACAGTGGCCATGACATGACAGCATTTCTTTAGAGACCATAAAATGATGACACTTTTGGAACTATAGCTTGTCAACAGAGGAGATCAACCGCAGCCTAGGGTTCAGGGGGCTTTTGAGACACGGCGTGTGTGGGTAGTGTGTGCACTGTGGTCAGTACTGCTGAGGTGTTCCAGGAGAATGTGGTACTCTCATTCCCTTTGATTTCACAGAGTGCCACAAGGTACCTCTCACTGGACCTGATGAAGTCAGTTAGTGGCTAACCTGGTTAGTTACAGCCCTGGAAGGAAGACCAGATTTTGATGGTAGAAGTAAGTAGTTTTGTTCTAGGAGGTAACTGGTAGCAGTCACCAACTGCCTTCCAAAGTAATCAAGATTATTAAACAAAATTGTTCCTAAAAGGAAATATTTCTTTGCCTCAAGAAGAAATTAAAAATTACCTTTAAATTGAGAGCTGTAACCTTAGCTTCGCCATCATCTAGTTTGTTATGAACCATGAAACTGGTAACTTTAATGTATGTCACAGTGAACTTGTGAATGTATTTGAAAAAAAAGTATTATAAAATTGGTTTAAAACAGTCCTCAGAATTTCAGGTGATAATATATTTTGGACCAATCTGTACGTATGAGGTGTTTAGGACAATGTATCCATCTGCCCAAAGTGATGAAAATTCACCTAAAGGTGTAGTAAAATGAATGATCATGGCTCTAGCTCTGCACTCTTACTGCTTCCTCAGGAAAAATGAGTAATTTTAGTGGCAAAACAGATCCAGAATTATCTTGAGATCAAAGACTGAAGTTGTAAGGGGCTCTTCCTCTGATTGCTCAAGTTTGGGAGGATGCTTATTACAATATCCTGCACATCAAGCCAGCGCTATTTGCAATTCATATTACCTTAGTTTATGTTTTACAAAGTGTAATCATTGTACAGACTCTGCAGCCTTTCCCACACTCTGAGTGTAACACAATAATCTACTGCTTCTCAGTAGATTATTCTGTCTGAGGAAATGTATGTGACTCTAAAGTGATAGCATTCCCATTTGTATTTCTTTGTATATTAGTCCTATTTGTATTTATTCACAGAATGGGCCAATTCCTCACATATTTGACAAATAGATGCATCGTGTTTGTTATGGTGTTGCCATGAAGTGGAAACCTGGAATAAAATTATTATAGTAGTCATCAAAGTCTTGCAGTACTGAGGTTATAATCAGTTGCAATACAAAAAAGTATGTATTTGTATATAAAAATTACCAGTTTTGAAACCAAAATGCATTGAAGGTATTTCCACTGTCAACCTAGAACCGAATAAGCACTTTTCAAAGACAAGAGGTCTATATATTTGTGCTGCATGTGAGAATGCCTGTTCAATGTTTGCAACAGCAAGTATTAAGCATGGTTATTCTAGATGTTAAAGGAAAAAGTATATTTTCTCTTCCAGCAATTTTATTTTACTACTTTTTTTTTTCATGTCATATGACTATATATTGCAGTCTTTTGATTAATTGCTCTTGGTTGTCAATGGGTATTAGCTAATATTTGGTTATAAATTCTCAGGGATTTAAAGGCATTACAAAAATTTGTACTCAGTGTTGCAAACATCGCCATCATGATGTTGAAGTACATACAACGGAGCACAAATAATTATGTGGACCAGTCTTATATTTTTAATTAACATAAAGCCCAAGATAAATAGGTTATATGAATTTCATTTAGAACGTAGTCTAAAGTGGTTGGGTTTTTTAAAATTTTCTCCTGCTTCTCTAAACTAGGTAACCTCACTGATATTTTATGCATGAAGCTGTTTATATTTCCCCAGCCTGCAACAATACTATTTCCTTCTTGAAAATCATTCTGACTGCATCCTACCCAGGCTTAGTCGTAGAAGGACACTGTTTTTCCACATGCAAAAAGAACTGCTAAACTGATAAGCATATTTTGAAGTCTTTTCAAGATCAGAGTTTTTACGGACAGTAACGTCACATTCATGACTGACACATTAATTTAACTCATTAATATCTGATGCTTAAGGAAAGCTAAATTTTAAAATGCAAAGGAAGGTAAAACTAATCATTTTAGAATCCATTTTGTGATATTCAAATGATGCCAGATGGGCCTCATGTGACTGGTTCATTATCAGAGTATTTTAAAAGATAATGTAACATTGATTCTATTTTCTTTTTTATTTCAGAGGCTTTGGAGACACTAAAGACCTGTTTCTAAGATTTTCTCTGCCAGGAGGGTTAACATGTACTTTCAAAAATATTACAACAGAGGTTCATGGCTCCACAAAATCTCACTACCTGCAAAATAATCAGTTTCATTTCTTTATGTCACAGGAACATATGGTCTTCCAATCCATAATTGCTGTAGAGTTAATGGGGAACGTGCTTTACACAAATGGTAAAGTTGCAAAAATACAAACCTTATTGGAAAATCACTGCTTTTTTTATTGCATGTGGGACTTCTAAGTGCTAGAAAAGGAAATTGAACTGTAGAAAGAGGGCAAAAAACATCATGTAGAGGAAGAGGGGGAAATCTAGAAAAGCAACTGGTAGCAGAGAAATTAAGGCAGCCTTTGATAGTTTTGAAGGCAGCTTGCCTTTGTTAGGAATTTATTTTTACATATATGCAATCTGATATTGCCTGCCATTTTATTGGAGCCATGAGAGTTCCCAGCTCTTATCTTCTGCTTCCTTGTTTCCCTCCTATTTCTGATTGCCTTTGCCATTCCCACCCTTTATCTTCTCACATCCCTTTTTTTCCTTCAGTACAAATTTCTTGCAAAGGGATGTGCTGCAATATTTCCAGTGTAGGTTCTGAAGTGTTACTGACTTTCCTCTTGGTTGCACCTTGGAAGTGTGGCTGTTTTGTGAAGGTGAGTTCTGTGGCCTTCTCTGCCATCTACAGTGGACTGGTGGGTATCACCCTGTGTCTCATGGTGGGGACAGATACACATTGGGCTAATTTAAGGGTCTCTCCAGGAAAAGCAAACAGGTGCTTGGTGGGGATACAGTTCTTGCAGATCACTTTTCTGTTGGCAAAACAATGTAATTGCTACGTGATTAGTTTTTATGTGGTTATTTTTGAAATGAACTTCCAGTGAATTTGTTTGAGAAGTGACATCAAAAAAATCAGAAATTTCCCAAAGGAAACATGATCTCAAAGACCAATAAATTTATTTTCAAATTTAAAAATGCCCATATAAATTTGCCTGGTAACGCTGAGTTTAGAAGAAAAAAATAAACAAGAAGCTTGAAGACTTTTATGGAAAAGAACAAGGAAGCAAGGAACTGAGCATTACAAAAAGCTCAAAATAGGGTGTATGTGGGGCATTTTTATTTTGCAACAACAATTTGCATAATAAAGGATAAACTGACAAAAGAAGTGATTTAAAACAAAAAGGGTTAGTTGAATAATTAAAAAGCACATTATAACAACCAAACCTAAATGTAGAAAGATGAATAGTTCTTACATGCTACAGTGAGGCAGTACATAAAATCCTCAGATAGAAGCAAAGTGAATATGAAAATAAACTGCTAAAAAAAATCATGTTTTCAAGGGGTTTTCTCAGGAAGACAGAATTGCATACCTGAATGTATACATTTTTTTACAAAGTAATTTATATTTCTATCTCATATGTCTGCCCTAAGGTTCTAACAAATACAAGTGGGAAAATATAATTAATATAGAATTATAAAACCAACTGCGAAATGTATTTTCTTTATTTCCTCATGATAACTGAAAAGAAAGAAAAGCAAAAGGTACGACTGACATTCCTTGTTTAATGCAGCTTACTTAGTGACTGGCATAATGATAAGTGATGGTAATTTACCTTAAAAACCTTAATGAGTGGATCATTACTATAGAGAAATGGGAAGAAAACTTTAATCCCACAGAGGCAGAGCTCCATGGTTGGCTGTGCAATAACCAGACAGAACTCTGAATGAGATTCCCAAGCTTCTGTTCCCTAGATAAAATTTTCTCTCACTCCACTTTTGCAAAGGTAATGAGGAGGTAATGAGGCTTGACTTGAATTTTTTCAGCACTTGATTCCCTTCATTCCCCAGCAGGTTCCCATAGGATAGAGTAAGATGTTGGATTTATATAAAAGCTGTGCTGATAGATAGGTGGAGGAGGTGAGCCATGCTATTTGGTTTTGGATTCTGTCTGTATGAGAAGGGGTTCAGATAAATTTCGAGTTCTTTCAGCACTGTCAATTCACTCTGATAGTTTCCACAGAATAAGACAATTTGACGACATGCAGACCTTGTCAGGGTTGTTGACTGTTTATTTTGTCACTTTACTGATACTAAACACTGACCTTTCTGTGCCACCTTTTCTTCCTCTTTTCCCCCCATTTTTCACTAACTTAATGCACACATCTGAGTAAATAATAGAACCCAAAAAGGTAGGCAGAAATGTTGTATTAGATCATTAGCTTAATTTGAGCTGAAAGGTCTTTGTTGTAAGTTGGGGGTGGGAAGGGACCTGGGGACCTTTGCAAAGTATTTTGCTGGCAAGCTTGTTGAGATTTGATTGCCTTTGTTGTGATAATCTGAAATTAATTTGCACTTGAACCCATCTTTCTTCTGGGCTCAATTTAAACACGGTTATAATTATGCGCCCTGCATGAAATTGAGAACAGACACTGATATGACAAGTCTGAATTTTTTAATTCCCCAGGTACTAAAGGCTTTTTTCCCCACTTATCTCACAAGGTAATAAAACAAAATGTTCCAGTGAAGCACATGCTTAAGAGAGAGGTATTTGCCTGAGGGGAAACAGTAATAATCAGTGTATTGCTACACATTTACTCATGTACTTTCTCAGTAGGTCAATCTCTTTCTTTTAAAGTGATGTTAAACTTCTGCTAATATTGGTTGATTTGTACCTGATACAATATTAAAAAAAAGTAGAAATGATATGTTTTATTCTATTTTAGCAGCTCCTCATTTAAAAGGCTTTTTCTCAAACATCCATTTTTGATAGATATTTTTTTTAAACCCCACTATTGAAGACTACCTCCTAACATCCACAATTGATCTTAGCAGTGCACCTTTCTTGTTCTCAGTATGAGCTGTAATATCCTTATCAGCATTCTTTTAGTTTTAACCCAGATTAGTGTTTTTGGTGAGGAATCTCATTAACTACAGTAAGCCCATCTTCTTTTGTGATTTCCTTTGGAATTGTAATGTACGAAAAGGCCACCAAGGTCAATGCCCTGGGCACGAATTCCTCTTTAAATCATCATTCAGCTCAGAGTAACAACATTCTCCTTAGAAATAGACATTTTGAAAGATCTGGAACAAACTGCTCAGTTTCTTGGAAGTGAAAATCATAAGGAAGAGAAGCAGAAATTAAGAGCATAGGAAATTAAGTGTAGGGATCTGCAGAGTAACTATTTGTTAAATACATTCATTTCCTTTTAGCCAGTATAATTCGTGTTCTCTCTGCCCTCTAAATTTGTATACTCTGTCTTTTTGACTGAAGGACATTTTTTAGTTAAATTATCCTACATTTTAGCACTGGTTTTGAAGGTATTAATGATGCTACTGTGTTACATTTTTTAAGCTTTAGTAACAGTAATTTTGCTCTCCCCAGCCCTGTAGACTGCATTCAGTTGAGTTCCTTGAACAAATTCAATAATTAAAAATATCCTGTGTTATTTATAAGGAAAGCAATGGTGTTATTTCTGCCATATTATTTTACTAGTAGGAACTTAAAAAACAAGCAGGGAACACGTGCTGGATATTTCACCATTCTCATTCAAGTCTTTACTGCCAGTGCACAAAAACAAAGTAAGTGAAAGAACCGACTAGCACCTCATTGTGGTTAAAAAGAAGAGCTCGGCCTCTGCCTCTTTAAAGGAGTCACTATTCATTTGAATGCTTTTTGGAAATTTACTTAATTTTAACTAATGATGGTTTTCATACTGGCTGTGATTGAAATTAAAATTAATTGAAATGAAAAATTAAAATGGGTGGTCTAAAGTGAAGATTTATCCTACTCTGTCTTATAAAAGCAAATCTTGTTACCAGGCTAGCACATTTAAAGAGAAAAGCTAGAAAAAGTATTATGCAGAGTCATTACTTTTCTACACTGAAGTTAGTGTTGGTTGCAGTTAGGTTTGCCAAAAAGCTACTTTTTATTTTAAAACCTGTGTATTTTTCTTTTTTCCTAAATACCAGTTTGCTGAGGGGAAGGGGGAGTGGAAGTGGTGTTAGCTAATTTCAGTGAGGGTGGACCCATGCAAAATATGGTGTGACAGTGGACATTGACACTACATCTTTTTTTTTAAAATTGAAATATCAATATAACAAATTCATGAAGCAGATTTCCTAGATTGGGCCCCTATGCACAAAATCTTTTTTTAAATTCTTAAATGCATCTTCTGCTGTGTTCCCTGAGTCTCTACCCTTTTGTTCAGAAAAAAGTTTAGAAATTATGGGAAAACAAGCCAACCATACAATAAACTTCTTAGTCCACAACATGCCTATTAAACAATATAGTAGTTCAAAGCAGTAAAAAGTCACTACTGTGGAGAAATGCATAGTCCTCCATATCTTGAAACCTAGGAATCCCATAGTATCTTCTGATGCTAAGGAAAAAATATTTTTAGCATATGACCAGCTACAAGACATCTAAAATGCACCAATAATAATATGGGATGACACACTAGGAGAGTACGTATGATAAGAACTGTGTGGCCACACATGGTGTGGTACATTTTCACCCCTTAGTTTATGTGTTTTGCTTTCCACTTCCACATTTTCTGGTGACTTTATCTAGTCTCGTTCAATCATGCTGTGCACATCACAGTCACTTACTGACAAGCAGCCCTGGCTGAAGCATTCAAAGAAACAACCTTCCACAAACAAAGCAGGCAAGTCCTGTTTCTCTTAAGATAAAATCTGCTGATCTCATTATTGATTGTCTGCTTTCAGGGGTTTTGTTTCCTGAAAGTTTGATATGGGGCAACAGAGGTGACAAAAGATTGGCACTGCGACCTGGAAATTAAATGGTCGACTATTAGATCAACGTCAAATAGGGTGAGGCTGAAGTGTTTGGCAAAAGCATTAGATGCTGTCTTGACTTAATCTCTCTCTCCCTCTTTCTCTCTCTCTCTCCTTTATCTTGAATCTGTTTTGAACCCTCCCAGGCAATTTACTATCCTTGTCATTGATTTTTATCACCTAGTGTGCCCCTATGAAGAATTACTTTTTGAATGATAAATCAGCTTCCCCATTTAAACAATTGTATGCCTCACCTTAATGTGAAAATAGGCACTGAAAGAAAAAAATATAGTAAGTGTTAACATTAGTCACTGACCAGTGGAACCCTTGTGATTTTGAAAGGAGCACCAGATTTTCTTTTATTATGGAGGGGATAATTGTACCAGAAATAAATGATGAGCCTTCTCTTTTATTAAACTCTAACTGCTAAGAAATAAATTACAGTGGCAAATTACAGCCAGGGAGCTAGAAGGAAAAAAAAAAAAAAGAAAATAATTCTTCAGTAAAGTGAACTTATAATTGCTTTCCAGTGTTTTCTGCAAATAGGTAGCCTATAACGTGCTCAGATATACTCTTCCTTACACAGGTGTTATGGTCTGGGTATGTGAGAGGTGTTTGGAGAGAGACCACAGTGATAATAAGTAATAGACCAACCTTTTCTAGTAACCCTTCCTCATTCTCCAACTTTCTGGTGATTCAACTGGCCTTTGCCTCATGTATATTACATAATAACAAATCTGTCATGCTGGTACTATAAAAATGGATACGTATTCCCTGCAACATTAAAAAAAAATCGGGTTTATGATGCAGACTCACTCATTTGACCACCTGAATAATCTCTGACCCACTATGGGTTGGTCAAACACAGGGTTAATCTTTAGTCAAATCCATGGTGAATGCATGTGTAGAAGTCCACTTCTCCAAGAGAAAACTTTAAGAAAAACACTGATCTAATTCCCTTTTTTCTCTTGTCTGAAGGATAGAAGAGGGAAGGAAATGGTTGAAGGCCTTACAAACGCAAACCAGAGGAATCAAAAATTAAGAGTGAAGAGATTGTAAGAGAAATTTTGCAGGGTCTGTAACAATTGCATAAGAGTAGATGGCTTTATTTTATCACTGAGAAGGAAAATATTTCTGAAGGTTTTCCTACAAACTTCTCTCTAGAACATATGTTAGTTCTTTAAATACATTGTCACTGATTTTTTTTTTTTAAAAGTAGTATTACTCAAAATTTAACTGAGAATTTTATTTCAGTAGCTCTTTCAGACACCCTGGTTGTATTGAATGTAGAATATCTATGTATGTTGGTCATAAGATGTCAGCACTAGTAGTAGAAATAGTTGTTTGGGATGTTAAAGTGGTGATACGGTAACAGTGACAACTTCGGAGCTCTCTGATGTGAAACTGTCTTTTAACTGCTAATCTCTTGGATCAATATGTGTTGCATTGATTTACTCTATTCTAGAGTAACTCAAGAGTGTGCACATACTCATCAATCTCTCCTAGCCACCTCTGTTCTCACCATTTGTTATATAGGGAATGAAGAACATTTAAAATGTTCCATTTCTAGTCTATAGAACATTTTGTCACTATATCCTCTCAACAGCTCTGGTTTTCTTATTCTGAGGCACTGAATTCTTCATTTTTCTTGTTTCCTTGACAGGAAAGGCAATACAATGCTTTTCCAAAATGAGCAATTAGAACCACACTTCAGTCCTTTGAACCAGTACATAAAGGTCTGTAGTCAAGTTGCCTATATATTCCTCCAGCCTGCAAGCACTCACAGGGCTTCTTGGCATTCTGAAGTTTAAAGCTTTGTATTATATTGCATGTGTCATCCTGCAGAAGGGGTACTGATTCATGTAGGCTTTTTATGCATCCAAATCCAAGGTCATGCAGAATTTCTCTTCCTTTTCTTCTAGTAAGTGCAATTGTGTATCAAAAACTGGAGGAAAAACTTATCATAATCCTATTTAAAATTATCCTATAAACAGTTGAAAGCCATTCCTTTGCAACAAAATGTTAAAAACTAAACCAAGAACTGCAAACTAAATCCCCAAATCTTTTCTTATGGTTATGTAGTTTAACTAAACTCTTGTCTTCCTCTGCATTCTCTTATATGGGGCAAAAAGTAAATCCACTTGCTAAGCAAAAGAAGAATATGTCAAGCAGTCTGAGTACCTTGGTTCCTCAGTCAAATATGATGCCATTTCTTTACACTGTATTAAATCTGAAAGAACTCAGATTTGGGGTTTGAGAATGTGTAGAAAGGTTATGTCTGTCCTGTCTCTAACAGATAAAAAAACGGTAGAACATTTTGAGTTGTCCATAGCACCAAATACACTGAGTGAGTAGTGATAATACATGTGATAATACACTTTCAGAGCCTGACCCCTCTGTGGATGGGCAAAGGTGCAATTTCTTTCACTTCCAAATCCTATGCTTCATTTTTAGCTAAGCCGTATCAGAATTTTACAGCTTTTTTTTCTCTGTTTTCTAATAAATCTTTCAGTCAATTCCATGTAATGACATTGGACAGCTAAAACACAGAATACTTAAGGTGTGATTGGGAAGACTAAATATTATCATCCAGATAAGTTAGGGAGTAACTATTTGTGGTCTTATGCCTGCAAATCTGTGAGGGCATTTCCCCTAAGGAAGAGAGGAATGGCAAGCAGCTGAGGACAAGCTGAGGACAAATACTTCTTAACTCCACATAACTAGAGCTAGAACACAAAGTCTGCTGTTGCATGTCACCTGTTCTGAAATATCTTTTGTGTACTGGGCTCTTCAGCAGAACTGCTGTGGTGGTTGTGCTGCACCCAGAAATGGCTTCTGGGACATACAAAACTTACCTGTAGGAGGAGGGTGGCTTGTCAGACCTTTAAATTGACACACTGGTAAATTTCCTGTTAAGGATACATTTTTTGGGCTATATTGTTTATGGAATTTACTGGAATCAATAATGAGTAATTTCCTTACTTGCAGCTATAATTTATGAGGTATAAATTCTGTCTTTTACCCACTATCCATGCCAATGGTGACAGGAATCCCAAGAGTACCCAAACTAGAGCAATTTTTTAAATATAATAGCATAGCTGTAAAAATGTAGGAAATAATTCCTTCTTTTTGACTTGCATATATACTTGCACATTTGTTACGTGCTTTAGAGGAATCTTGAAGCTTCTGTATATTTTTTCTGGCTGAGGCTAGAACTTCAGAGATTGCCAGATCTCATCTTGAGATGCAATTGAGATTGCATCTCAAACTGCCTACTTATCAAATTTGTAGGGGATTAGGATTCACCTATGGCAGCTGAATTCTCCTTCAGGCTGAGAAAGTTGTGGGCTGATTATCAAAGTCTTGGTCCTGGTGCTTTCTGGTGAACTCAAGCAGTAACTTGGTAAGCCATTCTGATGCTGAGACACTCAAAAATGGCATATACAGAACCTGTCTCCAGGACCTTGTTTTCAAGCATATGGGCTCTAGTATATACCCTTTTGAGAATTTTAAAATATAAATTTCAAATGGCTGTAGTCCGCATGTGTAAAATAGGTTTCTGTTTACATGTAGGTCACGTGTTTTAAAGCATATAGGTAGATGATATAGCCTTAATCATATTAGGAAACATTGGACCTCAAGCAGCCCAAATGGTTTCCATGGGAGTTTTTAGTCTGTGATATACTGCTCAACATTTATTACTGTATCTTGTTTTCATTTTAAATTTTCCACAACAGCGCTGCTATCAGTGTATACAAGGAGTTGGTACAAAGTTGGATATTCTGTTTTAAGTAGAAAGGGTTGTACTTTGTGTTAGTTTGTTTGTTTTAAATAGATCATGATGTGTTCTTGTGGGAACATTTCTGATCACAGGCACTTCAAGTAGTTGAGAAAGTAAAGTTGAACGTTTTGCTTGGCATAAGGTTTTTCTAGGCAAATCCATCAGCTCTGCTCACTAAAATTCTCTTCAGAAAGATGTATTGGCTGTACCATCCTTGTCCCATGGGAGGCCCTGATCCCCAGGGCAGTGACTGCCCTGGCTGCCCCTGACTCCCTGGCCTGTGCTGCATCCTGACACAGGGAACAAAGGATTGACTCCTGCACAGAAATAACTGAACTAAGTAGTAATTTGTAATTTATGGGGGATAAATTCCTTTGTACCACAAGCCATACCTATTTCACACAAACTCACCTGTTGGACCACAAGCCATACCTATTTCACACAAACTCACCTGTTGGACCAATACATATTCTTAGTAGATCTATTGTGCTCCATTGTGGATGGCAACATCATAATAGCGAAGAAAATACATTTAGGATGTTTCCTTCTGAGGATTACATGACTGCATATAGTGACTTGCACAAGATGTCAGAAAAAGTATTTTTTGAAAGAGTAACACATTCTCATGTTTTTGGGGATAAAGAAATGAAAATGCTATTTTTGGCCAGCAGGGGAGAGGTCAATGGATGACAGACTTAGAGCTGTATTTCACATTTTTCCTACATAATGAATATATGTCGAAAGGAAAAATTCTATACTTTTAAAAGTTATGTTGCTTATATTTTAACTATCTGGGTTCTCACTAGAAGAAAATAATGTGTAAACATTTAAAAAGTTGAGAAAATTCTTAATTTCAGTAATAAACATATTTTGAAAAGGCTAGTATTTTCCTACCAAGGACTCTTGTGTTTTTATAAACAACTATTTAATATACTTTCAAGTTGTTTTGAACAGTGTAGGAGGATTTTTTTCATTTCTGCTCTTATTATGCTCTTGGATTAATTAATTTCAGATTGTGTGCATGATACATTGCTGTATTTTCATAACTGGAAAAAAATATTGGGGAAGGAAGGTAGTGATGAACCAGCTGCTGCTTCTGCAGGCATAAAAGTCAAGAGCTTTGTTACCCCTCAGCCAAAGGTAAGCATACCATTAACTTCATGCCTACTGAAATCTGTCAACTGATTTTGGTAGATGTGGATCCTCCTGCCATCAGGTCTCCACTGTTTTCAAGACCTAGTAAAATAAGAGGATAAAGGCTGTCTGAAGAAGAAAGTCATTAAACAACAACAAAAAGAGCGTGATTTGATCCATTCAGGAAAGAAGGGCAAATATAGACAAACTTTGGCTTTGAAGGTTGTGACTGACCTCAACAGAACCAAGTAGAGTAAACCATGCACACAATAAGCAGATGAGTTGAAAAGCGCTAAGAGTGTAGAAATTCCACAGTACTGGGCATGGCATTTGTTTAGATGTGCACACTGGCTCCGCCACTATGCGTATTTGTTTTGCACAGGCTCCTGTTGTGCTGCTCATGCATGCATTGTATGGGACCAGAAGGGAACAGAGAGGACAAACTATTCCTGATGTCTGTTGTCCTTCTCTTGGCAACTTCTTGGAATTACTGAGAGATGCAGGGTGGTTCTTCATCTTACATTCCACTCCCCCTCTGCCTTGTGTATGTTTGTACTGTGCTTTCCCCAGTGACAAAATGCTGAATAGCTCCAAACACATATTTCCTTGTATTTTCTGACTATGGATTTTTGGCTTCCAACAGTACATGGTAATTACAGCCAAGAAGGAAAATAATATCCTTTAGATGTGATGTTCCACTAGTAAAGAGTCGATTTCCTTTATCCAGCTGCAAATTGTTTTGGACTGTGAATTATGCAGATTGTGCAATAAAGGCATATAACACTCATGTCACATGTCCCTAGAAAATAGATCTGTTTTATAGGGATATAACTCAGTTTGAATGTGGTCCTTGGTATTCCTCACTGGTCTCTACCAATTCATTAGTATTTAAATTTATGTTAATTTCATCAAGGTGTGAAAAGATCTTTTTTTGCATATACATGAACAAACGATGTTACTATTCAACCAGTTATTTTCCTTTTTTTCTTTTTTAACCCAGGAGAAGCTTGTTATATTAACAGAAAGAGAAAAGGGGAGATAATAAAAGACCATTTTTGGAGACTCAGGGAATGTAGCCACTGAATATGTTTTTAAGGGAGCTATCCAGTATTCTCTTTCCTGATCTGAGTGAAAATTTTGGATGATATCTTCATTGAACATTACACTTTCAGAATATATATATATATATATATGTACATATGTATATATGTATATATATGTATATATGTATATATATATATGTATATATGTGTGTGTGTGTGTGTATATATATATATATATGCATGCAATATAGAGAGAACTATGGGTTAGCATATTTGTATTAATCTATAAAGTTACCATCCTGGGACATTTCAGTGTTACACCTTACCTATGATGATTCTATAGAACGGCAGTTGTGCTGGTGGAATGTATAAATATTTGTTACATTTCAGAGTTGAATAAACAGTGGATGTTTAAGTTTTTAAGGTACATATTTTGTTCCGAAGCGACCATGCAAATTAAAAGTTTGAAGGAAGTAGGTCACACCTTTGATTATTGAAACATAGCTGATGAAACAGTTATGATTTTCTGTTAAAACTATTGTCAATTTAAAAAAAAACAACTTAGAAAGCATTTTAAAGAATATTTAACTTTTGTAACTCCCTTTTAATGTTGTCTGCTACTAAAGTGAATTTCTGGAATAAGGTGTTATTTCTGCTGGGCCAAAACAATTAATCATCCTTCTATATGGAATTAGTATTTATGAAGTATACCCTTTTGTTGACTGAATGAAGACAAAAGGTATATTCAGTGCATTTCCAAAGACCTTTTAAGTGGCTCAACAAAGCACATAATGCAGGCCTTGTCTTACAAGTCTGTGATGATACAGTTTAATAGTGTTATAAGGCTATGGTGGTGTGTAGTTGTCACGATGGTAGATTGTGCTGGTCTGTATAGATTTACTGTCATTCTTTAGGCTTTTCATACATGACAGAGGTTGTCTGAAGCACAGCAGGGACATGAAGCTTGCAGGGGTTAAGTGTTACTTGCCTCCTGGCTTGCTACATAGTCCTCCCTGCACACATACAGAGATGAGGCGCAGGGTACATCCGTCACTGGGCCGATGACATGATGGATTACTCATGTCATTGTCAGTACAGTCAAAATCACTCTGTTGCCGATAAGGTGGCCCCTTTTCTTTACTCTGGTTGAGTGATGCTATTTTTCCCTCTGGTTTTAAAACTGTAGCTCACACAAACATCCCTTAAATCAAAGATGGAGAAGACTATTTTTAATTGTACATAGTAGCTTTGGGCCATAGGAGACAAATTCCTTTGAAAATTACTTTCAAAATAGACAGATGTGTATCAAATGTTTTGCATCATTTGACTTCTTCTGATCCTGAAAATAAAATATTTCAAGAGGGACAATGAATGCTTTTCTGAACTCATTCTTCCTCACAATTTAGCAGAGAGTTTGAATTGCTAGCATCACTTCCCGATTCTTTTTCTCTGTGTGAGAAAAGAGACAGCTATCTTTGTAATGGCACTGGAAGAGGATAAAGCACTGGAAAATAGCAGGACTTTGGAAGTGTTTGTAGGGGAGATTTGCGAGAACTATGCAGTGCAAATAAAAAATTCATCAAGGGCCCTAATGCTGCTTGGCTCTTAGCTAGTCACAAACTCTTCTGCATGTAGTGTCTGATGCTGCTGTCTTTTCCCAGCGGGTTCTGGGAAACCTAAAGGGGGTGACCGGAGGGACAGACAGTAAGTACAGCTTGGACAGGAATTCTGAAGTCTCAGCTGTAGAAAAGAAGTGCTGACCACAACATTTATTTTCCTGGAGAATTACTCTCAGAGAATTCCATGTGAGCTCATAATTATCACCACAGCCTTTCTTGACACAGTTTTGCTCCATAATGCCTTTTCCACCATGTCCCCACAAGCCTAAAGGTGTTATTAACACTTAAACTCACTTGTTGCTGAAGTTTTGTAAGAAATACAGATGATCCACAAACAGGCAAATATGTTTGGCAGACAAATGTGAAAGAGCCTTGTTGGACTTTTGATACCACACAAGAACCACTTCCATCCCACAATGAATATTATAAGGCTTTCATGGCACACAGAGGTGCTGTTCCATTCACAGTGGCATGGTAATAATTTGGTCTAATTGTTTCTTATATTCTAATCCTGAAGTCAAAAGTTGTACTGGAGAAATTGTGCTTGCATAGTCACTGTCTGGTTACTCAGAAGAGAAGAGATTTGGAAGATGCATATGCAGTTATATTTTTAACTGCAAGAATATTTTTTTGTATACAAGCCTTTTTGCAGTGTGTGCTCTTTATCTGAAATATATAGCATGATTTTCACCCCATTGCACTTTCCATTTTATTTATCTTTTCATTCCACTATATGTACATGTACATGCCATACAGAGCATAAACGTAGTGCGTTGTCTTTATATATTGTCTTTGCAAATAATCATAGATAGCAAAAAATTTGCTGAATTATTTCTCTCTGAAACCCAGAAATTCTTTCAAAAAGCACATGATCACATTCACGTACTAACAAGAAAATCTTTTTACAGCGTCTACATGGCACCTGACTTAAAGAAAAACAGAACAACTGAAAGTTTGTGTATGCATATCAAGAGCACAAAAGATACATACTCTCCCATACTTACACACCCACATATGCTGATACATCTAAATAGCTTTGTTTTGAATTTGGAATCAGATTTAAATGGAAAGTTATTGAAGAGAACTGTGTGGTCTGAATTTTAATCCCTGAACCCACCGGCTTCTTTTTTTATTGCATGTGGTGTGGCCTTGAATTGCAGAATGTTTTAAACATACATAATGAGCTCAATGTCAAACTGTTGAGCCTTTTGTCTTTAACAATAAGCACTTAGCTCAACTAAATGAATAGAAATTGCTTTAGTGAATTACAAAAGCCAAGGTTTTACAGTGCACTAATACTGACATTAATTAATGTAGACATTGTCATATTTTACAAATATATGAGATTAAAATCAACTGGTAAAAAAAATGCAGCAGACATCAGTAAACGGCACAAATTTCAACAGTCAAAGATGCTGCATGAAAGTATTTCTTCCACCATGAGTAACACTTTTTTTCTGATTAATTTGCATTTATATGGGCTACATTTAGAACATATATGGTACTGGTTGAATGGCAAGAATCAGAAAGAAGTAATGTAAACAGTATGTGTAATTTCCCTAATTTGGAAAGAGATTAGGTCTCTAATTCATAACAGACACTTTCTCCTACCATATTTCATAAAGGGTGCTTGCAACAGGATAACTTTTCTGATATTAGAAGAGATCTTATTTTCTTTCCCCAAAATCAGGAGTATTCAGAAATTTACAGTAAATGGCAATTCACCCTTTAGAAATTCCTTCAACCTACTATTAGAGTTGCTGCCAGAGATCTGAATGCTTTTGCCTAAATCTCTGTAATCCAATAAGCTTTTGTGTTTAGCAGCTTGTTTTGAAACTTGTATAGCACCCCAGCCTGTGTCTCTGTATGTTCGTTTGCAGGCAGGTGAGTGCCCGAGGGCCTGATTATTATTCAAGCCAGGAGGCCTTCACAGCCCCAACCAGAATGTAATTTGTAATTAACTGTCATTTACTTCTGTCTGCAATGACTTGTTGTTCAAAAGACAGTGTATTTGAGCTGGTCACTAGCTTCTCTTTGTTGTGGATATGATGTCTTTCAGATCTAGTTGTATTCATAATGTTTAGAAAACCAAATGCTCGCACCCTTGAAACCAAAACAGAAAGGGGATTTCACCGATTTTTCCTAAATAAATCAGGTATATGCAATGAATACTTAGGTATGTAAAATGAAGTATTCGATGCTCTGGGATGAGTTTCTGGGCAGAATAGTTAAGTTAATGTGAAATATATTTAATTGAAGTCTGTTAGAGATAGAACATTCATGATTTGAACTTATTATAGTTGAGATCTGTAGAATGAAAGTGCATATTTAAGTTGTGGGAATTCTTCTTAACACATTTTAAACATCACAACTGTATTTTCTCACTGAAGCGGGACCACTAATGTATTCTGTGAATGTACCCATATCATGAATTTGTAATTGTCCCCATGGTAATCTTTTGTTAGCTGAAATAAACAAAAGAATAACATAATATTCACATTTATTTCTTTAAGGGTTGTGCTTCGAATTATTATTGACATAATTTTAATTCACAAACAGTAAAAAAAAAAAAAAAGGCTTTTTCTGTTTAAACTCTGTTTCATGAACTTCTCTGTGAGAAATCAGACATGACATTGGGCAACAACAAGTATCCACACACAAAGCCACTTTAAAAATAGGTTAAACTTATCTGATTCTGACCTTTAGCTCAGCCTTAAAGTGCTATACTGCTATTTTGCCAGAGCAGTTTCATCTCTTTTGTCGCTGCTGCTGTTGCTCTTGCAGTTAATGTTGCCTCTTCCACCATCACAGGTGCCATTGCTGCACATCCTCTGCGGCAGCTGCGGTGAGAGGCTCCCGGGCAGGAGGAGCAGGAGACCCCCCAAGCCCAGCTGGTCCCCAGCCCCTGTGCAGAAAGGGAGCACCTCCCTCTGCTTCCAGCGGCTCTTGGCCTGCCCGGCGTTTCCCAGCGCTATCATGTCGGATTGCATATTCTGGGCAGTATACACCGGTCAAGGGGATGCATAAAGAGGCTCAATGGCATTCTTTTGTCATACTTAAAAGGCGGGGTGGGGGGGGTGGCTTGGGGGGGGTGGCTGGAGAGAGAAGAAAGAGAAGAAAGAGCAATGTCTATAGGAACAGCTTTCCCCCCATGGTGATTTGCATAAAGTTGGATTAAGCAGCGCTTCAAGCCCCCAAAGGCTGATTACTTACACTGGGCCTTATTAATTATTTCCTTCTTTATTTGAAACAATTAAGGGGAGAAAATAAACACTGTGTCGCTATCTCTTTAAGATCGGGAGCAATAAAAGCGTAAGATCCCAAAGAAAGCCTGCTTTTTGTGGAGTGTTTTCTGCTCTCGCCAGCCACGTCGGGGCTAGCAATTCCCATGTGTTATCAAAAGAGACAAGAAGCAGCAGGCTTTAGCACCTAGCTGAGCGGGATTGCTACATGCCACTCTAAGTGCGATTAAGCTTCCTTTAGTGCACCAGTGACATCACTGATGGCTCAAAGCTGCAGCTACTCAAGAGTATTAGAATGCATTTCATGCTTGGCTTACTCAAAACTGCAGAGCTAAAATTTACACCTTATTTGATGTTCTTCTCCCTGCTGTTAATTGGTAAAGGGATCTCTGACCCTTTTGATCTCTGCTACAATCCTCTAAATGCCCAGGTCTGCTAAACTGTTCAGCAGGAGATGCTCAGCAGTTGCCCAGTAATGTGAAGTCTTTTTTTGGCTTTCGTGCCTTTGGTTTACATCCAAGTTGCACAGAAATAAGAGATGACAGTTGTTATAGATATGCTGGTTTAATTACTTGTCAGCTTAGAGCTGATATCTCGGCTAGCCAACGTGGAAGCTTAACTTTCTTCTAGTAGCTTAAAGCATGACCAACTGCTAGTGCTTTTGTATTTAGCTATAAAACTCTGGATACATTTAAGATAAAAAATAAAATAGAGGAAGAGCCTTTTTGATTTACTTGCAAAAGTGATCAGCTTTTGGTGCACTTGATTTCATGTAGATCTTAGGTAATGTAAAAATATTTGGTTTTATTTATATCTAAGTGGATATTGGACTTGTTTTTATTCCAATTTATAATTGCATGGGGAATACCAAATACACTTTCCCCCTGCTACCTTTGAAATGGGAGATTTAAAATCTTTATGGGAATTAAGGAGAGGTGTATTGTGTTGACTCGACTACAAATATTGCTATACAAAGTTTTACCAGCTTTTCTTGAAGAGGCATCCCTTCAAAAGGAGTCTGGTGCAGATAATCTTAATGTATATATGACTAAAAGCGATTAGCATGCACACACCTCTGCATATGGCTGAATTAATTGCACAGAATACTGTGAATTTTAATGGAGGTGAGGTAACCATTAAGCACCTTTGAAGAATTTGCTTAGTGAAGAACAAATGAGGAATACCCTAATAATTGTTGCCTATAGGTGAAGACTGGCTAAAACGTGACCTGACAGTCGAGACACCATACTCTCCCCCTCCAAACCCTGTCAGAGGTTTTTAGTGTTTATCCCAGGCTTTGTTATCCACCAAGATACATAGTTTCCATTGAAGTGAAACAGATTATTGGTTACTATAGTTTCCCTATTGCTCAATTCAGTGCTGTGAAAAGCCAGGGACAATAGGTTTAAAAGTCCAGTTAGGACAAATAAATCCATGTTGAGAAGAATGGGAGAGAAGATACCTGTTCTTCTGTCTTTGATGTATTCTTTATTTTTCAGGATAGAAGGGGAATTAGTGGAGGGTTAATTGTTCGGTGCTTAGAGCTCTGTCTTTCCAGTTTACTGCAGAGTGAAATATAGTGCTATAAAGACAAAGTGAATATTGTTTGACTTCTTCCCTCCCCCCTCCTTTCCAGTTTTCAAAATGTGCAGTATACTGTAGCTATGCCGTGGAGACAGGAATACACATTTCTGAGTTTAATCTCTGGCATTAGGTTTTCCCTTCACCCAGTCGCATCCATATAGTGTTTCCATGCCAAAGTGGTAAGAGGCATTTTCTTAGATTCTGAGAAAATTACCTGGAATTTTGAGGTTAAGCTACAGAAAATTTACATTAAGGAAAGTGAAAATGTCAGCTTTCACCAGGATATATCAAGAACCAACCATCTGAGCACACTGGCAAAATTAATGTATTCTAGAAGGCCAACACACAAATGTTAAGAGGGACTTGATGATACTGTGCAGATTAAAGCAGTGGCTTTTGTGTCTCTGGAAGCTATGTTTGCATTCAGCCCAGTATGGCTAGGAAAAAAGTTAATTTGATTTGATAACTGAAAAGGTCACACATTTTGTTCAGCGCCTTGCATGCTTTTTTTCCTTAACTAGATTCTCTGTTTCAGTCAGAGCTCACTTCTATGGATTTCTACTTTGCTTTAGCCCTTGTTGAATCCTGCCAAGAAACAGGTTGTGGACAGCATTCTACATGCGTAATACAATAGCAAAATGGAAAACCAGTGAAGTCAAACTGTGTTCCAAGCCTATTTGGCTTCATTTATCCTGTATTTCTCATTCTTCTGTGTGAGTTCATGGGGAAAAAGTGTGGAGGGGAACAGAGTTAATCAACCTAAGTGTGCAAAATAGAGTGCAGGTAAACTAGAGAAAAGCTTAAATATTGGCAATCTCTACCAAAAGTGCAACCTTCTTCTCTGAAGGTGTTATTTGACATTGCTGAAGGTTTCATCTTGATTACTTTCAATAAAATCCAAAGTAAGGATGACTGTCTTGGCTCACTAAGCAACAAGGTTTTATCACTAATTACAATCCTTTATTACCAGTAGTTTAATAGGTTTATGATAGGTCATAAAACAATTCAGCATGGGAGTACATAAAAGGAATAGGTTATACAGCTGTGACATCTTAATATCTATTCATTGTAATCATTTTATGATCTTTAATGGTGGCATTTTTTAAATAAGTTTGTATGCTTTTACATGAAATAGATGGCCACCAAAAATGGGAGGTGAAGGAAAACCACATAAATATAGAGTAAAATACTTAATGAGGCATTTTGAAAACTTCTAATGTCAAAAACATGTAGACTGTATCACGCATGTGGAGTCTCATTATGGGTAATTATAATAAAATTATAAGTGCTATAATAATTCTAACCTTGAAGGCACAATAAAGGATAGTTATATTTGCCTTCCTAGCCCACACATCTGAGACGTTTTCCTCATTAATTATATTTCATGTAAGTATAATTATGTAGTGTAAGACTAAAATTCGAAAGCATTTGCTAAATCACTGTTAATGGCAGCCTTATTCTTCAGAGCTTTAATATAACTAATTATATCTAAAGTTATAGGCTGAAATAAGAAATGGAAACAAAGTAAAATTTACACTGGATGGGATTTTTTTCCCTACTGATTGTTTTAATCTGTAATGTAATTAATGAATGGGAAGTGACTTAGTAGAGAAAAAGGATTATGATTTGAAACTATAGTAAAAGTCAAACCTAATTCCTCCATTATAAGTTATTTTGACTTTGGCTTCACTGGAATCATGTTGGTCTAAAACTCTACATTTTCTGTGACACAGAACAATATGTTGCAGGTTTACAGACATTTTTGGAGAGGGTACACACAAAGTATTCTGATAGTTTCAGTAGTGCCTAAAATATTCAATTATGATAAAAATACCAAGTGACATTATGCATTATAGCAGGAAAATAGTGTTTTGAAATGTAATACTTAATTTACTAAGATTTGTCTCATCACATTTGTTCATAAATCTATAATTTCTCCATCCAGTAATTGCTACATTAGCATTTGTTGGTAATACAGTTATTTTGAAAGTAAATATATACTCAATACCTCAGTATGGAATGATTCAATACAAAGACACATATTTTTGTCATTATGACTATTATTTAAGCAACTATGAACAACACTATATATTTCAGGATAGAGAAGCAAATATATTTTCACAGAAATAAAGGAGAAGAAAAATTACGCAGAATGTAATGGAAGTTTTTTAAAATTTTAAGGTAGATATTGACTTTAAAAATAATGCTTAATATACAAAGATTTTTTTTTCCCCCTAAAGTTCAATCACATAATAGCTGGAGGGGACAAATTGGAAGTTCTTTTCAATGATGAAAAGATAACTTACAAACAATTGTGAGCTGGTTTTGCAGAGGGAAAAAATACATAGTAATTCAACAGGCCTCCCTTTTATTTTCTTTCCTTTACTTACCATAGTTTATTATGTATTCATACAATAATGTACATAGCTGCAGAGTGTATGAGAGAATTTAACACACCTAACATAATAAAATATAATGTGTTTATTTTACCTGTGTACACAAAATCACGTATTTTTAATATAGTCCCACATTAACTATATCATGATTCCAGACTTTATCAAGGTCAATGAGACATTTCAAAAGAATATAGTAAATCTTCTTCTAATTATCACTTGTTGCTGGGTGTTTCATATACCTGCAGATCTATTCCAAAGCAGACATTTATATGTATGTCACTTTATATACTTTGGATGTTCCAGGCAATAGGACTTCTTCAAAAACCAGTGTTTTGAAATACCTTATAATGGAAGAGGAATACCTCAGACCTGGTAAATTTCTTCTTTCCATGGGGAGGAGAGTGGGATGTAGGGGGAAAAAAAAAAAAAAGAAAAAAAAAAAGAAAAAAGAAAAAAAGAGCAAAATACATAGAATGGACTACATTTGTTCCATAATGCATGTAGATACAACAATCACCCAAACCTGTGTCACATTAGAACACCAAGTTTGAGTTAAATTATGACCTAAAAAGCAGTGTAAGCAAGATGAACAGGGAACAAGTAGTCAGCTTCTTAAGTATAGTTTTCAACCAAAGCACCATAAATGTTTGTCCCCTTGTTTGCAAAAACTGCTTCATCTTTTTTTTTAGATGAAAATTACACCTGGTTAAATGGATAAGGAAAAGGATAAATTTCTGCCAAAAATCCCTTTCTTTTGATGCTGTCTCAGTCAAATTTAAATTCATAGAGCAGTTTAAAACCTGAGGTCCTCTAGATTTAAACTGGAAAACAGAGGGAAACCTGCCATTTCAGAAAATTCATCCTGTTGTTGTCCTTATCCCCTTTTCCTTCCAGAAACACACTGCTGCAGGACTAACCTATTTAGGTGGGATTTGCAAGAGAGGATTTGAGGAATTGTACTGAGGTACAGAGCTGGTGTGGTAGTATTTGGATTTATGTTGAGGCTTTCTCATGGGATTAGTTATTAGTTACAGCTGATACAGTCTTGGTAATTTAACTACGCAGTATTTGAAACACCAGGCACCTATTTTTTTATATGTTTTGTATACTAAGAGAATAATGTTGCCAGTTATGCTCCCAGGCCTCTGTTGCACATTTAAATAGGAAGATCTTGTTGTGCTATCAGTCGCTCTTTGCACAGAATGCAATTATTAAATTGTGGTTATTCTGTTTCTGATAAAATGAATAATTTCCCTAAGCAAATAGTCAGTAATAAGTGAAACAGCTTTAATTACTTTGATGCTATAGTAACAATTTATTTTCTTTTCTTAGGTTCTCATTACTGAGGCTCTTTCTATGAAGACGAGTTGGGGGCTGTTGCTAATGGGGCATGCTGCTAATAAAATCTTTTTCACTCTATTTCACATCCTACTTTCGCAGTGTTTTGACAGAGGTTTTGTGGGAACAGAATATCACAATGTGCTACTATATTTTGCTTTCTGGGTCCAATTTTTACTTGCTTTTGGCTACTTTGCACATTCTATAGGATACTAGATAAAGCCATGGGAGGATCCAGGTGTGATAAATGTTAAGTGTTGCATAAATTAGATCCAGTGAATGATGTTAAACACCTACAAATTAATCAAAGCAGCCCCTAACTTTTCAGTGTCTGGCCCTCAGACAACAATTAAAATCCAACATTCCTAATATCTCTCTAAAGGGCATGGGCTGATCAGCAAGTAATCCTGAACACCCACAGGTGAAGTGAGGAGCCAGCTGAAGCAGTTGATAAGAAACATAATGTGATGCTCAAGTCCGATATCTCAAGCTGTTCTTCCCTAGAGGTTATCTGAGGGAAGACGGCAGAATGGCACTGTCCTTAAGATATCTATGTTTTGGAAGCCCCTCTTGAGCATTGTTGAACTCATGGCCTTCCACTGAGATGAACAAGGCTGCCTCTTTTCAAAATGCCGTTGTCAAGATGATAGGACTGTTCTTAATATATTTATTACATTCAAAACTAGTGTGCTGAGCTTAATTTTCCTGGGAGGAAATCACCTTGTTTTAATGTAACTGGGATGAATTTTCACCTATGAGGCATAAACTGTCAGAGCTCTTTCATCTTACAAACTCTCTGTGTTTTGAGAGAAATGAAGGAATCTTCCTTCATCTAAAGAAAATTTAATTCAACAAGAATATTCAAGTCCGGTCACTTAATGGTCTTATTTAAGAGTTAGTTCAGTGTTTTGCCTCTGCTTACACATCCTATTTTTTGTGGAGCTCCTTTGGATTTCCTCAGACCTTTTTTCCACATGCATTAGTGTAAATAGATTTCTTGGTTTCCACAGGTCAGTTTTTGTTATTGGGTTTGCTGTTTGGTGAGGGGTTTTTTGTTAGCCAAAATGGCTAGGTTATTTTGTCCCTTAAGGTTGTATTACTGCCTTCTTAAAGGCTACAGGCTTAGGAAAGTTGCCTAGCTAGATCCAGCTGAGTGTTCCTGTAGGGAATCCATCAAATGTTTCCTGCAAATCTAGTTACTTTATCATGGACTGAGAAATTAGAATTAGATCTGAGGTCCAAGCCTTTGCAAGAAATAATGCATATTTAAGACAATGCTAATGGAGTAAAATTACAGAAGTACAAGTCTTAGCATAAAAAAGTACAACAGGACACAACTTATATCGTCTGGTATTAGGATTAATGCAACGAAAGCATTTTACTTACCTCAAAGTCTTTCTTCATTATGGTATTCATTATCTAGTGCAAATATGCTCATCTATTTTAGGTTTCTTGGCTCTGATTCAGTTAGTTAATCTCATGAATGCTTTTTTATCTTTTTGCTATTTTGATGCCTAACTTATTTCAACAGATATACCTACTGTTTGCTAGAGACAGTACCCAGTATTTTAGCAGTTTAACCAAATTGCTTGATATGGTCACATTTTTTGTCTTACCTAATTTCTTCTTAGGTATAGAAAATGCGTGCCTAAATCTTTATATCCTCATCCTGCATAACAGAATTTCCGCATTTTAAGTTGCATCAAAATAATTGCTGGAAGATAAAAAACATTCTCTACTTCCTAGATGTAATTCACTTAAAATTTACAGTAAAATTCTCCTAAAATAAAGTCTCAGTAAAACTGGTGAACAAATCAAGCTTGTATTCTATTTAAGATTTGGCTTGGTGTCCTGTTAAGACCTGTTAAATCTGACTTGGTATTTAGAGTGGAAAGTAATTTTATATTTCAAAGAGAACTTGTAATCATCAACCTGCTTGAATATGACTCTACATAATGAAATGTTTATATCAGAATGAAGATATCAGAATGAAGTGGCACATAATTTTGTTTTAATTAGTATTATTAAATTTTAAAATCCCTTTCATATATTTTTGAAACTTACCTGGATCAGGTTTTAGATGCATGTCAACTATTTGTACTTAATTAAAATTTCCCCATGAAACAATTTTTAAGGCTCTGTTTTCTCAGTTTGGATTATGAGTAACCACAAAATAATTGAAGTGTAATTGGACACATTAGTTTTTACAGTACATTGGAATGTTGTCTGCTACTTACTTTAGCTAATAATCTTGCCTCAAATATAATGTATGCTTTGATTACTGAAATGTCTCTTATATAACTGAAATGTTGGTTACATACAGAGCTGAAAGAAAATGAAAGCATGGAAAATGTATATTCACCACATAAGTTTGGAAGCTCATGATACTGTTCCTTAAGGTGATTCTGATCTCCCCAGACATATGGTATATTTCACAGTTAGAAACACTCATAATTTAAATAAAATTTTGAACAATTTGTGGGGTTTAAAATAGTCGATAAAAAAGGCAGTTGTACAATATGGGAAGGCGCCACACTATGTGAATGTGACTGTTGCTGTCTCAGAGAAAGATGATAAAACCAGTTAAGAGTAGAGCTCTTCTAACCTTGGCAAAGCATTCCAGTTATTTTCTTGCTGAAAAATCTGGATTAGATATTGGACATAAAGGACATATGGGAAGTTTTACTTGTTTCCTTGACTTGCACAGTGTTTCCACTTGTGACATCTTGTTTTCATTTTCCAGGTGCCTTGTACCAGCTGGCAGTCACCTCTCTTGTCTACTGTTTACAGACCCAGTCACTGGTGCAGTCAGCTCCCATCACTCAAGCCAAAATTTAGTGCCCATGCACTATTAGGGTTAAATGTCACAGGAGAGAGCAACTTCAGCTCAAGAGCTCCAATTTAATCTGGTCTTTTGTGTGTGCCGATACACTGGAAACCCATCACTTGAATTCATAAGTAATTTCTCTTCTTAGAAGTCCTAGCAACCACTATGAACAAAGAACATTTCAATCTGGCTCATAATTATTTATTATGCCTCTCAGATCCTCTGTGTTTCTTTTGCTGTATTACCAGGAACTTCCTTAGGAGACCAGGGAAAGGAGAGACTTGGGAGACTGCTTGAGGTGTGTGGGACAGGAGCACTGAGGGAAGCAAGGAATGTTTGGCAACCTTGAAATCGTCTCCACTCACAGAGCTTCAGACCTGCTAGACATTGAATGGCATTCCTCTGTCCTTCTTAATGCATTCTCACAAGTTGGACAACATTCTTTATTAGAGCTGAGAGACTTTAAATTTGACATCAGCAGTAACTAGCACAACTGCACCAGTTCCCAGCCTCATTTGATTCATACCCAAATTAATACCTCTTGGGCAGGATCTGAGCCAAAAGCCTCAGCATGCCATTCAACTGGGTCTCGAGGGTTTCATACATGCTCAGATTATGCATGCCTTTAATCCTATTGCACATTAAACAGCATGAATAGGACAACATCTTGGTCAGCTGAAATCCTAAAACAATATTTAGATCAGACTAACTGGTACTAAGCATCTTGTACTTAGCTGCTCCCCCAAACACAGTGTTTTTCCTGACAAGTCTTTCCTTGCCCACTGGGTCAGGGATCAAAAAGACTAAAACTTACAAATGATCCCCTGCTGGCTTCCAAATCCCAACCACAGAATCTGTGCTCAAAATCCTTTGGAAGAGTAGAAATGGTCACCGAGGTGCATCTGTCAATCAAAATTTTCCTCACTATTATCTTTTATTCACCTCATCTGTTTGGATTTACACACTACTGTCACTCAAACTTTGTATTTGACCCAAGGCTGAAACAGCATTTTGTTAAAGTTGCACACTCATGCCTGAGTGCTGTGCACTTAGTGCTCTAGAAAATATGATACAAAATGCCAATTGCATGCTGAAAGAAGCATGTATCTTTGCTACTCACAGAGGACGATTTTGATTTTTAGGGCAATTGTGATATTTTGGAACAATATAAATTATTGCCATTACTTGGGGTGTAAGAGTACCTCAAAGGAATTTGGTAGTTTTATTGTCCAGCGTGACAGAAACAAGATGGAAATTGTCATGGAACACATTGGGATGTGCTTGAGTCCAGACAAGTTTGGGGACTGTGGTCTTATCAACTGGAAGTTAATGAAATGGAGGAAAACTTGTGTGTATGTAAGGGTACAACTAATGTCATGCAGTTGTGAAAAAGAATGACAAGTTCCAGGATACATCAGACCAAGTTATTTTATCACAGACCAGGTTTACTAGTACCATCAGGGAAGAGAATCATAAGACTTCTCTAGGAATGTTATATGCAGGACTAGCTATCTGTATTCAGGAAATACTGAGCTAAATGCAGGAAAGATTAATTAGAAGCATGCAGTAGATATTTTGTGAAGATAGATTAAAAATACCTAACTTCTTAAGAGTTAATAAAATAAGGTTAAGGGAAATGTAATAACTCAGAAACACAGGGCTAAATATTCAAGAGGAAGAAGAGTTTTTACTTAAAGGAATTAAATGAACATAAGAGAAGTTACAATAAATTGGTTGCAAATGTATTTAGTTTGCTAACTAGATGATCTCTAACCATCCAAGAAATTAGTTTTTGGTTCCCAAATAGGACAGTGCAGTAGGAACTCAATGTAAGATGGTGATAAGAAGGAAAGATTTTTTAAAACTTGCAAAAGAGAATTCTGGGAAAAAAAGAGATTAGGCTTGTGATAGGAATTATTAGGTATCCACTGTGTCAAGGGAGTTGAAATGAGTGCTGCCTATTTACACTGCACATAGACTGAATTAATCTTGTGCCTTGCACCTCTCATAGTCACCTCTGGAAGCAAGGAAGGAATATTTTCATATCTTGGTAAACAAGTTTCTTACAGAAAAAAAGTTCTCTTTTCTGTGAAGTGTTGGAAATTGACCATAACTAGAGAAAAGTTATAGGAAGGATATTCAGATGCTTTTAGTCTTATTCTAGAGCAATTAATGTTCAGTGCCATAGTATTTTTTCTCTCTCATTCACCCAGGGTAAAATGGCCACTTGGTTTGGCTCTAGAAGGAAAGATTTCCTTTATTTGAAATTCTATGCACTTTTGTACTATGGAGCATAGTGCTTGCGTTCTAGGCTCACTTGAGAGTTTTATTTAATTGCTTCCCTTCTAATGCAGGGACATAGCTACTGGAGGTGACCGTACGCTCCTCTGTGTCCTTTCTGGGGCATTCTGTATTAGCGACTTTTACTGAAGATCTTAATTTTTCTTTGGTCCTGGGAAATGTGATAAGTGGAAGAAAGCAGCATAGACATTATGTGGATAAATCTAAAATAAACATCTATCACTTAGTTAGCTGAGATTGTGAATGAATGGACTCAATGACCCAAGTGATGCCTCCCAATCCAATCTTTTGGAATCTCTCAGGTCCCAATCCCATGACTATGTGCATTTAATCCTTCCCCTGGGCTACCAATTCCCCATTAATTTCACAGATTGAACACTTGCTCAAATCCCACTTATTTCTCACGAATACACTGAAGTATTTAACATTCTCCATCATCGTCCTTCTCTGAACTAAAGATGTGCCTTGCAGCTCTCAGGAAATTAATCACTTTTCCATCAAAACAGCATTATTCCCAACAAATGCAGCATATTTTCATACCACAAATACAAAATTTCCCAAGTTACTAATCTTCATTTCAGACTCATAAATTTTCTCTCACCATTTACTAGAATTATCACCCACCCAAACCAAACCCTTTCTAAAACTGAGCAAAACATATCCCATTACCATCAGACAGAAAGACCTTCTGTGTCTGGTCCAAGTAGTTCTTCTAAATAAATCACTTCAACAGAGTTCTGTCTTAATGTTCTTTTTCCATGTAAAATATTTTGCATTTCTTTTAACATATTGCCAGTACTTCTTGGGGATATGTCTTTCCCGTCTCCGTCCTGGGAGACAAGTCCCTTTATGATCACATGGGGAAAGTTCATTCAAAACACAGAAATACTGAATATTGAATGATGAATACTGAAATAATACTTGGCTCCAGCTGCATGAAGAAAGTCAGTGAACCCAATCTGAAACTCTAAAAAAATACCTTTCCAAACTGTATTGCCATTGTTACTGGCAAACAGACAGTGGGAAAATGCTGTGGCTAGTTTTTTGGCATGTTCTTAGTTACCTGAACAGAACTGCATTGAGAATTTGTGCACAAGGAGCATTTTCTAAGTATGTGTTTAAGGAAAGTTTATCCCAACCCTTATGGTAAGTAATCACTCACTTAAGAAGGACTGATGATACACTTTCAGTTATTGAAGGAGGAATGTTTTTAATGAACACTGTGAAGAAAACTGGGCATAAATCCCACCTTTGCCATTCCCTGTGTTACCTAGGCAACACTTATATTCTCTTTATATCTGTTTCTTCCTGTGAATATTTGCTATAATAATTCTTGACCAATTCACAGGGGTTTTGAGATGTGAGCACTAATTAATTCACACCTTTATAGCGTAAAGATGCTATGCAAGTATTAACAACATTTTTTATAATAATATTTGTTTAGGTTATATTAAAACCTTTCAGACTGATTTCACATTTTCCTTCAAATTTCTCAGACTGACTTATCTAAACAGTAAGGAAAAAAATGATTATGCGGAAGGGCCAAGTGTAAGGGTAGCTACTTTTTAAAAGCAGACTTTTAAAAATGGCGTGTAAAATTCAGCAAAGCTGGGGCATAGATAGGGGTTTCTGTCAGGTTGGAATGATAAATGAAAGGGCTCTAGTGGCCCTTCTGTTTGTTTAGACCTCTTGTTCCTGCTACAACTCTGCACAAAACTAGCATTGAAGTGCCTACTGTTAAAACATAACATAACCTGACAATGATCAGCCCAGAGGGCTTTTCCAAGAGAAGGCCATATTGTTCTGCATGGGGAAGTGCTCTAGCACGAGATGTCCTGAGACGTGAAGGAAAGCACCAAGTGCGGAAGACTTTCCAGTACATTAGTAGTATATGAAAGGAGCTGACCACTCATACATTAATATTGCCTTGTCCGAGAGACTGACATATGGGAAAGCGCTGCATCAGATTCTCTACAGACAGCTTGTTTTCTCCTTGTTTTATAACAACAGGTACAAAGTGCAAAAGACACCAGATTTAACATTACAGGGCCTGAACGCATTCTGTGTATGGTTAAGATACTTAACTTTTATATTGTGCAGATGACTGAACAATTACAGATCCCATTACTTTTTTACTATGCACTATTTGTAAAGCCACTACAGAATGTTTACCTTGGGAACAGCTTTAACACTAAGCATATTATATACCAACCAGGCCATTTGTAGTTAAGCAGTTTTCTGCTAATGGCTCTAAAGTATTCTGTTTTCGACTCCAGAGGATTTTTAAATGTCATGAAAGAGACTGGGTTTTATGATACATTTAAGATCTTTATTCAAGTAAAGTAAAGCAGCCTGATACTGTCTTGAGCAAAACATAAGAATGAAGGAAAATGATGATGAAAATTAATGCAAAAAGAAAAATAGCAGCTATTTTCAAAAACTCTAACTAGAAATTTAAGAAATGTTGCTCCAAATTTTTATATCTTTTTTTTCCTGTTGTTTTTATGTAGAATATTAACATATCAAGATGTCTACTTATGCATATTTACTTGTGCAGTGTAAAGAAACAGAAAGCATCATATTACTTGAAAACTATGTGGAAATTCATCTCTAGTTTGCACAGGTAGATTTCAAGCATGCGTGAATTTCACCAAAGTTTGCACATCTCAGGGAAGATTATGCTGTGGGGAGCAGGTTTTTCACAGCTTGATTATTGGGCTTATTCACTTATTCACTGCAGCTTTTTTTTTTAATGTCAGCTCTACTAACATGAAAGAGCTGGAAAGGTTCCACAGGCATAATGCCTGACACATAGTTGGTATAACCCTGGTACTTTTTCACACAAAAGAAGAGTCTCTTTTGCTTTTGAGAAGAACACGCCTACATCAAGCTGCCTCTGACTTATAATAGCTGAAGGTTGTTATGGTTGAGGAAAAAATGAACTTATGGATGATAAATAAAAAGTGAGGTGTGATGAGACACTTCAGCGTGATGCTTGTCCCACCCAGCCTTTTAGGGTCAATTTTCTATTGATTCACAGTAGCACAAGGTAAGTATCACTGTTGGCTGATATGACATTGTCAGTCTGAATATTTTTTCAGGTCCATATACAATGATTGAATGTGATCAGTTCTCAATAAATATTTTGGTGAGTATTGTCTTATATTTCTCTGTAAAACCAAGCTAGGAGAAAAAAAAATGCCATCTATCTGTAGAACTATGAAGACGTCTTTTCTTATGCTGACAGTCCTCAAGAAGAATTTCATTTTTAAAGGAATCCTTGCAAGCAACATAATTTTCTTGCATATAATGAATATTCCCTTTGCTATTCACTAGATCAATCCATGCAGTCAGACATAGAGTGAAAGGATCCAAGATGCAGAGAAATTAGCAACAGAAAGAAATCAGCAAATCAACCTTTATGTATTCAATAGACTGCTGCACATTCCCTCCAGTTTCAAGCTCTGCATGAGCATATGTTTCCCCTTTATTTGTTTTCTAGAAAGCACTCAAGGGGCCTCTCTGAAAGTAGCAGGGGATGACAAGCTGAGTTTGCCAGCACTTCCCTGTGCAGGTGCTTCGCTCAGTTTGTGGACACTAAGCTACATGAGTGATTCCTTCTGTTTACAACTATGATACAACTGCACAAACTCAAGGAAAGTCTCTGTGCCACTGCTGGTTTTCCCCAATGTCTGAGAAATGATTAAATGTTCCCATTGAAGCAGATAATGAGGAACTCTGTGGGAAAAGAGGCGCTTTTTTTTCTGCATTTACATGATTGTTTGCAATGCCAAGAATATGATTATTAATGTGCATATAAATATTCTTGATTCACACGACATTTTTCAGGAATCAGCTCTAACTCAGATGTTGAAACCATGACCACTTATCAGTAGGTGGTGACTAGGTGATTATCTGCTAATTATAGTTCTAAATGTAATTTTATTAATTGTAGATGGATCCAAGCTAGAAGGTGTTTAGCCAATGTCTCAGTGTTGGAAATTATAATTGAGAGACATATTTAACTTCTAGTTTTTTGGATCTTAATCTAGATTTTAAGGGAGTCCAAGGTGTGAAACCCACACCTAGGAGTCCCTGTGCTCTTTGTGGTACATTTTCACTTGCTGCCTTGAAATTCTGGGCAGTTTCTTTTTCTTCTGCTTTGCAAAATCCACGTTAAGAGTATACATAAAAAAATTCTCACTGTGTCCAAGACCTGGCTACTGGCCTTTTGGAAATGCTGCATACAACTTAGGATGATTACCACGGCTCTTAATGGTAACACTCAGTCTCATTTTCTCTGTTTCAATTAAATGCCAGGATCTAACAATCAGGAGGATTGGCAAAAAGCATTTTCTTCTTAATTACATTTTATATAAGTAATTAAATATGTATTGTAACCTGGCTAAAAATCACAAATTATTGCTTGTTGGGATCCTAAAACATTGGGTGTTGAGTTGCTGCACCAGTGGATGTTTAATGACATTGAGCACAGCGGAACAGAGGCAACGGGAGGATATGACAAACAGGCAGACTTCCTGGAATACGCTATTCGGTGTTGATGAGGCACTTCACTGAGACATGCCTGCTGAAGCAAAGGAGGAATTTGAGCTCTGGCCTCCCACATGGTGGGTCTGTATTTTAACAACTGGGGTACTGTAAATAACGGGAATGTTTCCCTCTGAGGTCCCTTGTGGGACAGAGCTCATCAGACCCTTGCACAGAAACACAGGAAAAGATGACTGGGTATTCCAGATGGTCGTAATATTCTGAATCGGGTGAAAAGAGTGGTTTGAACCTCAGGCATGCTGGGCCCTATTTTGCTTCATTTAAAAGTAGTTTACCTTAACAGTTCTAGGATTTTGCTCCAGGACAGTAGGATTTCAACAGCTTCCTTTTCATGCTCTGCAAGTTCAGGGTCAATTCTGGAAGCTAGTCTTTTGTTTGAATTGCTTTGCAAAAGTAGATTTTTCCTGAAGATATTTTCCTTCTGAATCTTCTTGTTTAGGAACAAATCCTACTGACTTTCTCACAAGTGCACTTCTCTGCTTGTATATGCTCTCCTTTGACATTTTCCTATTTTAGCAATATGTAAGGAAGACTGAAAAGATAAAGTTCAAACACCTTTCTACAGGAGTAATTTGTCTTATATTGACTAGAGAATAATCCATCAATTTCAGTCACGAAATGCAAATTTGAACTAAGCCTACTTTGGCCTTGAAGACCTGTTAAAACTCAAAGAGTGATCTAGTGGAAGTTGTAGTGCATCATGAACATTGTTTTAAAGCAAGTAAGCATATACTTCAGGAAGTTATGATAGACCGTAGATGCAGGCCCATGCTGAAAGGAAGACAACTTGAATCTTTATTGCTAAGGGCAGAGTTAGAATGAAGAGAAGTTACATAGATGTGCCAGAAAACCTCATTTGGCCTGCATTTATAATGGGATGGAAGAAATCTCATCCTGTTGTCAGAAAGTGTTGTGGGTTTTCGTAAACTGGATAAAATTTGAAAACAGGCTAGCTCAGATACAAGAAATATTGCATATCACTGTTCTGAAATGCTGTGAAGGAGTCACATGTAGTGAAGTTGTGTTTCACTATGATTCAGAAAAGTTCAATGAGTAACATTCAAATATGAGAAGGTGCTTTGTATGCTGAAAGCTTTAAAGTTACTGTAGCCAGGATTTTTACTGGGAAATAGGAAGGAAGCAAGATTATAAAATAGGTGTTGTGGTCTTAAGCCTCTCACTTTAAAGTTCAGGCCAGAACAGAAAAAGAATGCTTACAGCAGGACACTACTTGTCTGTGACATGTATTCTCCAGTAAAAGAATAATGCTTGGAAATCACATGGGTACTAAACTATTGGAATAACAATGTTGTTTCAATACATGTTGCCCTAAGAAAATGGGAAATAAGAGTTTTACCTTCACTTCTGACCCCAATATTTCTTCATCTTCATTGAACATGTTTAACAACAATGCTGAGAATCAGATTGTTGAGCAAAGCTATTCAGTGGTCAAATGTATGTTGTCAGAGAGTTCATGAAAAAGTCATTAGCTCTCCTCCCCTCCTCTTTCACTGTCAGGCAGAATCATGTCATAAATACAGCCACTTGTCTAGCAGGATATCAATCTATCCAGGTATCACCCACTTCCTGTCTCTGGCCATATGTTTCTGTTATTTATGTCAAGAAAATAGCATTTACACAACCGCTGCTAGTTGTTTACAGAAGTTTAACTCCTGTGATATAGTCCCACTTGTGTTGCATGCTTTTAGCCCATAGATAATACATGAGATTGTACATTTTAAAATATGCTACCACATGCATGACAGAATAAACACAGACCTGAACTGACAGCACCATCTGCCAAACACAGTTGATGTCAGGGGAATGGTCTCTGCACAATATTCCACTGCTCCCCCATGAGATAAGGCTATTTTTTCTCATGGTATAACTACACTAAATTTGGCTTGTTCATTTAGTACTCAAATTGTTAAAAAACTCAGAAGCAGAAGGTATTCAGGCCTCCAAAGAAGCACTGCAGAGGAATAGTGCAAATTGAACAATTCTCACATAGGTTTTTCTTGTTCTTACCACTAGTCACATTCTTGTTTACATACTTACACCAGAAATCAACCTGCAAGCAATGTATACACGACACCTAGATTCTCAGTGCTCTGAAGTCATGGAAAATTCATAACATTAATCTTTAAATGGCCCATCTGAAAATTATATAGGGCAATCTGCTTTCAGATGCAGTCTAGCTGTTTGCAGTGAGACATTAGCAATAGTTGCTTTTTTTCCCTGCTAGAGACCCACATTATTCACAATCACAAACAAATCAAAAAGGTAAAGGTGATATGTAACTTTTTTTTTCTTTTAATATTTTAAAATTCATAAATATTAGCCTGTTCATTTGGACTTGTCTATTCATTCTCAGGAATTGGCTTTGTTACCAGATTATTATGTGGAGATACCTGATAGGATTAGGAGGGTAAAAACCCTTTTACATGTCTTACAACAGCAGCAAACCCAAAGCTGAGAGGTCCCTATGTATATGACAAACACCATTTACAAGGAAATGAAACAGTCTGCACCAGATTTCTGAATAAGTGTATTTCTACCTTCCAAACACCAAACCTTACAGTGCCAAAAGACACAAGTGACCAATGTCACTACCCAGTCAGGCTGGTTAGAACCTAGAAGGAACTTTTTGACAATGACAATTGTCCACATCCCACACTGTGATAATCTTAAAACTTTAGGTATGTAGAATAGCAACTGGTTGGGTCTGTCATAGACCTGGATTTTCCTCCGCACCCTCCTTATGCCACCTGTGTGTGGGCCCATGGAGACATGCAAAAGTGCTGGAGAAACTGTCACTGTCAATCTCCCAGTGAATACATCCATGCAGAATGCCCAGCGCGTTCCAGCTGCATCCAGCTCATTTTGCTTCCACAAGTTAGGTGTACCAGGCATGTTTGGCACACTTATGGAGTGCCTGGGCAGCAGTGTAAGCTCTCCTGGCAGACAGAGGTTTGGGCTGTCCACAGAGGAGCTTGGAGCTATGTTTCCAATTCCTAGGTTTGTCTGGTAGGGGCTACCTCTCTCACATTGGAAGTGCTGGATTCTGTGTCATCATGAGAATGTGGGCTTTGTTTCTGGCAAGGTGTCTTATCCTAGACCTGAAAAAACACTACTTGGTGAAAGTGTTTTCAGAAATGTTCCAGAGAAAAGTTTTATTTTTGATGAATCAGCATTTTATCACAAGAAACATTTATTGAAGAATTCCTGACCATCCCTTCTTGCTGGTATCCAAATTTCCATTTTGCACAGTGAAATCACATTGGTTCTGCTATTGTCAGGGCCTTCTCTCACTGCGGATGGCTGTGGAATAAGGTCTGTGCTGTTCTATATTATTATTTGATATAACATAAATAGATTTGAATGTAATGTTTTGTTTAATGTTAGGCATTCCTTGCTGTGTGATGTAGGTATTTTATTACATCAATATTAAATAAGTTTATAAGGAGATAGAAAATGAAAGACATAAGCAGCTTTATTGTAATTCATTATAATTTTGCTGCACTTTTTGTAAAAAAAGATACCTTTGAAACATCCTCCTCTGAGAAAGCTCCGGAGAAGCCAAGATTTTATTGTTTCCTCAGATATGATTTATTTGAAAAGTAAAATAAATTTAAATAATCATATTCTTACATTAAAAAGTTGTAAAACATGCATATTTTCAATTTGTAAATATATATAATTTTTGAGCATTTTGAATGTGACTATATTTATGAATTTTATAACTGAAAAATTATTTTCGATGTAATTTTGTACCACATTTTCTTTATTCTCATCTTATTCCTTTTGTACTATGTATATAGAGGCTACTGTGGCTGAGAATTAAATAGAACACAGATTAAATTGTGACTTGCCTTTGTGACAAATCAGTCTGATTGCAAGGAAATACTTACTGCATGAATTTTTAAAATATGTAGTTACCTGCCCTATTAAATAACATCAATGAAGAATTGTTGAAGTAGACATTCACTTCGGAAATATTTGTGAAACCGCCATGCTTTCAGATTGACTAATAACACTTTCCTTAATACTGATCCTTACTGATGAAGGATATTTGTCATTTTGTTCACTCGAGTGTATTTATTATTAAGAGGATGAAACTTGTATTTCGTATCTATTGAAATTTTGGTATTTGTTGAATTTTTTCCTATCAATAGAAGTTTTAAAATCCCTAACTTTCATGACACTTGTTTTACATCATATTAACATTCCAACTAGCAAGACTTATATTCACATTTGCTTCTTATTTGTGAGACCCATAATTCTATAATCTCCAGATTTCAGTATTTTCTTGTGTTTGTTGTGGCAAAAAAACATTCTATTTTCTTTTTTTTTTTCTTGCAGGTCCCTATATTACAGCAAGGATTTTACAGGTCTGAACACAAACCCAAAGTTTTTTGGATTTGCCATGGTACAGAAAAACAGGAAATTCTTGAAAACAAGAAGATTTCTGATCGTGATGCATCTCCTGATTTGGATATTTGGGTACAGTTTTTGGGTATATTTGGGGATATTTGGGTACGGTTTTGTTCATATACACACAAAGTTTACTAATTATATAATGTGTGTCTGTGTGTGTGTGCGTGTGCATGTGCAAATCCACTGCATGATATCCCAGAGCATTAATGTGTTGGCTGTGGAACCATATTGTTTGTTTTTATACTTCTGAGGTGATTATGGTTAGAACAGGTCTTTTTATAGGAAGCTTAATCTGAAAAACTGTCCAAGTGGTGCACTCAGAGAAGGTCAATTGTGTATAGTCTGAATTTAGTGGGTATCACCACATTCCAAAAACACATCATAGGTATATTCATGATATCTGATGATCCTTAAGTAGGTGGCATTATACATTTAAACATCAAAGCGATGTTAAATAGCTGTTATTAAGAAAGCAATCTGCCTCCTGATCCTGTCACTCCTATAGATTTAAATCATCTGTTAAAACTAACTGGAGTTCTACATAAGCAAGAAATAAAAGATATGAGCTGTTATAAAACAAGATTTCTCAACTATATTGGTGTTCATGAATTGGGTACCTAACAGGTGAATCAATATGAATGCACCTCAGCAGATCACAGATTCAAATACCTATTTAAAGTATAGTTGAAAACTCAAATTTCAATGTACCTGAACTCACCTATAAACATGATAGAATTCAAAGTGTAGTCTTACTGTCAAAATGGAAAAAACATTGTACTCGGGAAAAAGATGAGACCAAAAGCTAACATCTCATAAATTAGGATTTTGAGGAATTCAATTTTTGTAAAGTATTATACACCCTATAGTATCAGGTAGGTCAAAGTTTTTTCCTTTGTCTTTTCTGTGAAAACGTTGGGTTTTTTTCAGGGGATGTCAGAAGGCAAGCAGTGGAGAAATAGGATAACTGAGATTTGATAGTTCAGGGTTTTGTTTTTAAGAATCACTTTTTTTAACGCTGTAACATTCTTTTCAGGGCAGAGATTGCTGGTGTTTTACTGGTTTAGCATGCACTAACAGAAAATACAGAATTTCAGAAAAGTGCAGGTTGAAGCAACCTCTCTCCCAGCCTCCTCCTCCAAGTAAGGAAAATTCCAAATTTTGGTAGGTTTGCTCAGGATCTTGCATGAGCCCTGGATGAAAAGGACGTGAAACTCACCAGCTTCTTCTGTTAGTAAACTACTATCAGTGTGAGCTCTTTTCTAGTTGCATGCAATTGGGATTTTGTAGGCTGAACACTCCAAGTGTTGCCTCTTGTCATTTTGCTGTGCATCTCAGAGAAATGTCTGCATCTGTTGTCCCCATAAGTTTTGTACTTCCTGTTTAAGAAAGTGGAAGAATGCAGTTAGATTTCACCTCATTAATATTTCCTTTTGCAGGCTAAACAAATGCACTGCCTTGTCTTTCTCCCTGTATATTGTGTGCTCCAGCCCAAGGCAGACAAATGGAATTTAAAGAACTTTATATGCATGCACACACACACAGGCACACACACACACAGAGGCACACACACAAATTCACACGCTCCCACTTCTTCAGCCTGTATTTTCCTAACATTGGTCCAGGTTTGGAAAGATAAAGAAAGAGTAGTGAAGTTGTTGAGGTTATTTTTACTGTACCCTGCCTGTTTTCCAAAGCTGAAGAAGGTGCACATCACAGAAAAAAACAAGAAGATAGAGAGATTGTGAGACAAGAGAAAGGGGGTCTTTGCCTCTCTTATTTTGCGAGGCCCAAATATAAAATGGGGCAAAAGAAACTGGTGGGGAGAGAAACAAAAAATTGCACCTGATTTTGAATTTCCCATTTTAAAAAAGTGTAATTTAGTTCAAATTCATAATAACATTGAATTCTGGTGACCTGGGATTTCTGTGGATATCCTGATCTGGTATATTTCATAATTTCTGTGGCACATTTTTTCTCAGGAAATGGGCTTCCCATGTTGGATGACTTCCCTTTACACTTAAGACTACTCCATTTTCCAAGGAGAATAATGGTAGAAATGGAATTGTTCGGGGTCATAATTATGGTTAGAAGAAGGGAAGGCCTTAATTATGGTTAAGAAGGGAAGGCCACATACGAAAGCTGCTGTTCTGCCAGAATGGTCAAGCTCACTCCCAAATCCAAACTGAGTTTGGCCATACAGAGCTGACGAAGGAGGAAGTCACCATAGCAGAGCATAGACAGATACTGAAATGGAGAAATTCTTGTATTTTAGAGGATATAGAAGTCTTCCAATTTTTGCATTTTGGTTTGTTTTGTTAGGGGTTTTTGTCTTTGTTTTCCCCCATCTTTTGTAGTGAAACAGCAGAGAAACCTAATGGTGTACGTAGAAAAATAGCCTTATCCTTACCTTATTTAGAGTCATAGCACTAAAAGGACATCTGTAAATGAACTATTTTAACTGCAACACTTGTCTATTAAAATGTTGGTTGCTGTGGGAACCCTGCAAACAGATCACTGGGTGGGATCTGATCTTGAAGTGTTTCACCATTTTGTAGGTTCAGTTTACTTAGATAAAACTTTAACCAGGACATCTGAATTCATTATGCAGCTTCAATATCCATCTACATTCGTTTAGAGGATAGAACTGTATGTGTAAATGGTTCTGAGTAGGCTTCTTTATTATTTTAAATTAAATAAATTTTAATAATGCAAGAGTGTATCACATGATGTTGCTGCTACAGAGAAAATAGAAGATCATCAGCTCAGGTCAGAAATCTCCCTGTTTGTCCTTTTTCCTTGGGTGAATAAATGGAAGGACACTGGGGATATTTTATATAAAAAATTGATTTTACACAAGATTTTTTATATAGAATCCAAACTCACCTTCAACTTTTAAGTTTGCACAATGATGTCTTGAACCACACATTTGAAGAAAAGAACTGTCCCATACATCTTGTTGAGGCATTACTATACAAACCTAGCAACAGCAATGTTTTATTCATCTTTAAAGCATATAAAACTTGACAGTTACAGGCCTGTGCAATGTCTATATGTGTTCTGTGGACAAAGACCAGACTCCTGGGATTCAAGCGACAGTCACAGGCCTGTGCCATGTCTATGTGTTCTGTGGAGAAAGACCAGACTCCTGGGATTCAGGGAGAGAGTCAAAATTTCCCGTCTACATTTTCCTTTAATATTTAAGCACAACTTCTTCTCTTTATTTTGTGGTGTAATATTAAGACAGTTGTAAATGAAATAATTTACTATCTAAATGCCATATTCAGCAGATGAACACTACTGAAAGTTGCATCAATGTCTTTATTTCCTCTAGAAACTTGCAGAGTAATACCTGGCGGGGGCTCAATGAATATTGGCTAAAATAAAACGGCTACCTTTTTGGTTGATATCAATCTTAGAAGTTTTTGAAAAACATCTCCTCAACAAAAAAGAAAACTCGAGAATCACCCCAAGATTTTTTCCCTCTGTGGTAAACAGTATTTTTGATTTTTCAGATCTTACTAACTAGCCCATTTGCTATGCTGTTACTGAGATTTACATATTTATGGATCAGGGTAATTTCTGCTACTCCCTCATTAGGAGGTTTCCCTGACATTATGCTGAGTTTCAAGATTCTCCTCAAATTTTAAGAATTTCACTAATAGTTTCTACCAGTCCCAATCTAGCAGTTAATTCCAAACCAGTAACCCACTGGCCTCTGCCTGCTCCTCTTGCAGTTCCAGCTCTTCAACATCCCCATTCCCTTCTCAGCCTTAGGGAACACCACACATTTCACAGCAGGACCACACCAAAATGGGTGAGAAAGTAGGGTAGGCAGCCAGAAAAGGCTGAGATTTAGCAGTACTGAATATGTAGCCCTGGGCCTTATTTACTTAACTCCATTTACCCTTTTCTGAATATTCAATTATTAATTTCCTTCTGGACTTTGCTTTTATGATTTTGGTCCCTCGATGTCAGGGTGAATAATTACAGTAAAAACTGTTCACAGCCTCAGCCTTTTCATGATGCAACATGACTAGAACAGATAACCTGAGAAACTCTAACACTGGAATGTTGCAAAAAGATGTTCAGAAGCATGTTTCTCAGCTAAAGGATATTTTTACAGAGATCACAAAGGTATATTTTTGTGGTTAGACCATGAAGTCTGGCAAATTTCAGCTGAAAATATTCCTAGATTAAAGATTGCCTGCAAAAAACCGCTAGCGTCTTGCAGAGTAATGGCACTGAAAAATTTCATCCCATCAATTAAAAGGAAGAAGTATCCTAAGTAACTCAAACCAAGATTTTAAAAGTAGAAGTGTCTAGTGACCTAAATAAATTGTCACTTATTAATGACATCTGGAAATATCATTGTTTTTCTTCCCTTCCCCTCATAAACTGCTAAGAAAATAACCTACATTGACCATAAAGGGGTTTGGGATTTTTTTTTTTTTACACAGGATGTAGAATGTTTAAATTCTACCTACATTTAAAATTTTTTTCACAGAATTTTTGCCTTCCTGACCATTTGTGATGACTTCCAAGATCCCTGGGCAATTGGGGTTTCCTATTCAAGCTTGCTATAGGATCAGCATGGTGACCTTAGACAGAAAAGGAAGCATTTGAAAATGCAAGCAGGATCAGGTCATCCAAAGTATAGAGAGAAGTCCAGGTGTGTAGGGATGGGGTTAAAAGAGCCAAAGTTGATCTGAAACTAAACTCGGAGAGTTTGTGAAAGGAATCAAGAAGGGCTCCTACCGGTCCATCGGTAACAAAACGTAGACAGAGGAAAATGCAGTCCTGTGCTGGATGGGGCAAGGAACCTTAGGGCAAGGGGTGTGGGAAAGGCTGAGGCACACCCTGGCTTCAGGAAAGCCAGGTCCCTGAGATCAGTGGAAAAATTTGGAGGAATGTGGATTTAACCCTCAGTAAAGAAAGATGTGGTCAGGGAAAATTTAAACCAGGGGACATACACAAATCCATGGGACCTGATGGAATACACCACACATGTGGAGGAGCTGACCAATGCCATTGCAAGTCCAGTTTGGTTATCTTTGGGACGTCATGGCAATTGGAGGAGGACAGAAAGAAACCAAGTCAAGAAGTGCAAGAAGGAGCAGGAAACTACAGGCCAGGGAATGTGATGGAATAAATCCTTCTGGGAACAATATTAAGACAAAAATACGATTTGGAATAGTCAGCTGTCGATGGGGAAATCATGCCTAGCAAACCTGATAGCCTGCTACAAATTAATTGTTTGCTCAGTGGAGGAAGGATGATCAGTGGATATGTTGGCTTTAGAAGGCTTTTAGCATTGCCTCCCATAACATCCTTGTTGACAAGCAGATGAAATAGGGTCTAGAAAAGTGGATGATGAGATGGATTGAAAAAAACAGTCACTGGTGTTGCACCCAAGGGATCAAAACTGTGGCCAGTACTATTTAGCATCTTCTTTAGCAACCTAGGTGATGGAACAGAATGACGGATGACAAAAAGTTGGATGATGCACCAGATGGTTGTACCACCATTCAGATGGACTTTGACAGGCTGGAGAGCTGGGCTGACAGGAGTCTCTCTCTTTTGCCATGAAGTTTGGCAAAATGTAATGCCAAGTCCCATCCCTGGAGGAAGAAACCCCAAGCACTTACACACATGGGAGGAGGGCTGAGTTTTGCAGGAGTTTTGCAGGAAAGACCCTGGTTGTATAGTGGACACCTAGTGAGACATAATCACCCCTGTGACCTTGTGGCAAAGCTGGCCAGCAGCACCTGGAGCTGCACTAGGAAGGGACAATAGGTCAAGAGACATGATCCCACCCCTCTACTCAGCATTGATATCAGCTCATCTGTCTGCAGAATCCTAGTTAAGATAAAGACCTTACTGGGGTTTGCAGTACTCATCTGACTGCATGAAATAGTTCTTGAAACTATGGAAGTGACATAATTCTTCTCTAAAGTAGCTTTTTGTGTCATAATTTGGTAAGACAAAATATATCTACAAGAAGAAATTATTCTCAACCATCTTCAGCTGCCTAAAGGCTCTGGATGATGTTCCTATTCTCATCAGCTCAGAGAGACAGAGATGTCAAAAATTGAATCATCCCACCAGTTTTAGGCAGCTGCCTCGGAATGGTATAAATTACTTTCTATTTAAAACTTTCTCTTCATGCTTGAAAAGGGAGCTTAGAGAAATGGTTAACACTGTATGCACTGCTTTTACTTAACTAAAAAGAGGTGAAATATATACCAAACTGAGTGGTTTATACTGATTGAAACTGATTTATTTGGGAGGTTATTTTTCTTTGTTTCTTTGTTTTCAAAAAAATGAAGCAAATTCCAGTAATAACTGAGAAAGCAACATCTGCTCGTAATATTTATCTACTTATTGATCCATCCAAGTTATTGATTTATGGTTTGGATACTACAAATAGAAGACGTAAATTAATCACACACAAAAAAAATTCTGATAATGTTCTCTAATTTATCCTTACCAAGGTCTTTCTCAAGTAGTGCTCAAGTAGTGCTTGCTTAAAAGTGTTGTGTCCCCACCCTCTTACTTAAGGCTTCCTTCATAAGAAAGAGAGGGCTATAAAAATGTGATTAATTTTGCTTTCTGGAAAAAACAGTATAAAATGAGCTCAAATTGAAATAGCACACATTGAATATTGAGGAATCTTTGTACAGTTTTTACTATTGTGTTTTATTGGGAAAAAAAAATTTAGCTGAACCAGGCAAAAGCACTTTTGAAAAATTAGGTCACAAACCCCCATAAATCACAAAAACTAATGTATCTTTCTGGGAAAGCATTTGAGAAGGATGCAACAGAAATTTGTGTAAAACAAATATTATTTAACATCTTTGATAATGATCTATTATTGAAGATCTGTGATCTTTCTACTGAAAGAGACAGGAGATAAAACATTAATGAAATACATTGACACAGCTAAATCCTGAGGACTGCCAAAAATCAGGCAAGAATGTGAGGAGAAGTTAGAGCCCATCAAACCAAAATGTTATCCATACAGGGCTCTCTAAGCATAGGGTAGGAGAGCAAAGTCCACTTAAGAACGATTTCAGCAAACGATTGTGTATTGAAAGAACTTGATGGAAGAATCCACAGTACAGCCAACAACATAACACTGCAAGACAGCAAAATTATTTTCTTTATCTTGGCTGAACAATTATATAGGACTACGTTTGAACTCTAGAGAAATTTATGGTCCAGTCTTGGCTCTGACTAAATTCTTGTCCTCAAGGATAATTTTTGGCAGTAGGCTGTCTATGAACTCAGTGGAGAATTAATTTTCTTTCAAAGAAATTACTTATAATTTCATTCAATACCTAATTTTTATTTTCTGAAAATGTAAACAGATCTTTCTAAACAGCTTCTAAATCACCTTTTTTGGACTGAGATCATCACTAATTGATGGCTCAGATTTTTTTTTTTTGAAACTAAATTGATGGTAACACGTGTGGGACTTGTCTCTGTGGAGGAACTTGGAAGAGAAGCCCGAAATGTAGGACAGTGGCCTTTCCTTCTCCCATATCTGCAGCTTACTTCATTCTAGTAGCCACAAACCTTTCTCTTCTTCCTCCTTACTCCACCGTGCCACAAAATCACTTCCTGCCTTCAGAGCAGACCCCACTTGCTGTCTCATGTCTGGTGGGTCTCTGGAAAAGGAGGAAGTGGAGGGAAATGACAAATGATGGGCCAAGTCCTGGGAAAAATGATTTGTATGTCTTCTGCTATACTGGTACAGATGTTGCAATGATAACATAACAAAAATGGAATGGAGTTGAACTTGAGTTTTTACTAATGAATGCTATTGACACATTATGGTTCACTTGCTTTCCAGAGCCCCTGCCAGGAAACAAACACACAGTCCGACCTCTCCCCTTTTCACAGAGGTTGCAGGTGGACTGTGTACTCTGCTATAGCCTAATTTACTAACAGGAAACATTCGCTTTACCTAATATTATTCAATGTCTGTAGAAATTTGAAGAACAGCCTTTGTGGAACCTGTGCCCCTGAAAAATTTTTTTAAAAATTCTGTTATCATTATTCCCTTACTTTTAGAAATTGTAATGATTCACAAGTTGCATGGTAGGTGCAAAAATATGTTCAGCATTATGGAAAAATTTTCATGCTAAAGAGCTTATGTAGGCTTTTTTTGGCAAAACTGAGGAGTTTTTTTGCAAAAAAATGTTTAGTGATCAAGATATTTCGCATTGAATAACTGGTAACAATATTATATATTTCTAAGAAAGTTCTTGTATAAAAATATATTAAAAATTATCAGAAATTACTATGTGCATTTTCTGCTTATAGCTTCACAAACTAAATAATCCAAGCAAATGAGTGGTGATCATTTAGACAAAACAAATGCCTTATGTACTACTGAACCACAAATGTACTAGAATTCATGATTTTGAGATTTATGAGCTACTCGTGTTTAGATCAGTCAACATTTCTCTGATCAATCCATACGTGCATCTGCAATGTGATCTATTGTTTGAACCTATATAGCATTGTACTATTGACAATGTTATATATTATTTGTTCTGCATATTTCATTTTGACTCACAGTCCCTATTGGAAATTTTTGATATCAGAATGATGCTCTCTTTGCACTGAAATGTCCATTTTGTTAGATGTAGAGCTTGTATTTATGGTTATATTTCCAAGGTAGTATTTTTTCCTGTTTCCTTGCATGTTTCTTTAATTGTTAGATAGCAATGAAATGGGTGAGTTGTTCACGTAGTGATTCAATTAAAAGCTCTGATTAGTATGTGTGTGTGTGTGTCCCTCCCACTCAAATAGTAAAACTGACTGATTTTCATATATGGTTTATACTGGCTCTAAAGACTTTAAATACATTTACTGGCAAGCTACTGTAGTAGACACATGGTGGGGGGTGTCAGCTTTTAATTGTAACTGTCTTGCAGAGTGGTGTTGTTTTAATATCCTGTATAGATTTTTATGTAATACACTTACTTGCAGGCAGCCTGAAGCAAGAATCAATTCTGTGAAGGATTCTTCTTTTGTTAAAAGCCAATCTTGTTTTAATGATGCATGAAGAAATATTCGAGCATTGACATTTTTCTGTCAGGTTTCTTTTGAAAAATCAATTAAGATAATACTGCTTTGACCTAGTTATCTAGTTAATGCTTATTAGGAATGTAATATGATTTACTGTCAGCATAATAATTTTTGTATCTTATCCCATTAGCTTGTGCATATTTCAAAGTGTATTACACAATGGTCACTTCTTAAAATGTAATGTAGCAGAATACATTAATTAGATTGACTGGGATCATTAGACAGAAACTCTCCCATTGGCTCTTTGTATCAAATTTGTATATCATCCCTATCAAGTTCATTCATTGTTTACTTGTCTGAAAAGTGTCTCTGAGTAACTGTGATATACGGAAAGTTTTTTAATTGGACAAAACCTCTTTATTTCATGTCTTTTTAAAAAAAAATTATGGCTCCTCTTGGGTTAAGCACGCTATTCACTATTTATATATGATCACCAAATAAATGAATCTTAAGTGAGGTTTTTTGAAACCTGATAGAACAGAAAAGAATGCACTTAGAGAGGACTGGCAGAAGAGCAATGAAACTCCAGTGAAGCACTAGATTTGGTAGGTGATAAAAAATTAAAATGATTAGTCTATTTCCTTTTTTTTTCCTTTCTTTTTTCTTTTTTTTTTTTTTTTTTTTTGCATTTCAGCTGCTTAGTGTTAATGGAAAGGTCAATAAAGGAGTTGGCTTACTGTGGCATTAGTGAGGAACTATTGATTCCTACTCATTTAGTGGTCAATGTTAACCAAGAACCGAACTCTTTTAACCTTGTTAAGCAGAACAGAAATTAAATCTTCCCATCACTTTCAGAGCAGTGGTCTATCTCAGAACAATGCTGCAGTTAGACATTTTTGCAAAGTTTATCCAATTCCATCATGCTAATGGTCTGTGTGAAGTTAAGAGGGAGAGAAAGAAGGATGACTGACTGTTTTGTAGATCTTAGTGGAAGAAATTCCTTCATGTGGCAAGAGGAAGTAATGATGTTACTCACCTCATGAAAGGTTCTTTCTTTTAGTCAAAAGTAAGCATTTACTTTTCAGGTAACTTTAGATGAAGAACATTAATGATCTATACACTAGCATTATAATAATTATGTGTTTTTCTTCTGGAAAAATTCAGCTTTAAATTCAGGTGATTGGCTGAGTTATAATTTAATTTTCTTGCTAGAAACACATACCATAGTAATGAAAACAATTTCTATGTTAAGAAAGAAAAAAAACCAATAGATATTCACTTTGTTAAAATATCATTTCTGCAGACAGTACAGACGTTCAAAGAAAAAAGCTCCAACTTTTTACAAATATATGTATGTATATATTTTAGGGCCAGAGAGCTATTTCAAAGCAGTTAACCAAAAGGATAATTGACTGGCCATATATTATTATCACTGGAAAGAAAATGGAATCAGAAGTGTGCCTTTTTTTTCTTCTCTCCCTAAAATCAAAATTTAAAAAAACCAAAAAAACAAAAACCAAAACACCAAAAAACCAACCAACCAAAAAAACCTCCCCAAAAACAACAAACAAAACAAAACAAAACAAACAAAAAAAACCCCCAAAAACAAAAGAAACCCAAACCCAAAACTCACCAACACATTTGGTCTCTTATGGATTTTCTGAATTTCCTGTTATTTCTCTACATTCTCTTTCCACTGAGTCAGAGTAGCTGAGGCCACCGTATTGCTGTCATACATCATTTGAAATGCACCACTGTAACATTTGCACTCTAACAAAAGCCACAATGTTGCATAGATTAACATGATGAATATGTACTGAAAGTTTCTGGAAGAATTTGTTCTCCTTTCTTTGAGCATTTACATAAAATAGAAGAGGATGTAAATGAAGAAATGCTTTCTCCATATGAGGAATTCCCTAATATAACTTAGACTTGTATGCATTTAAGGGAGTTGTAGATATCAGCAAGTCTTTTTTCTATGTGTCATTAGAAATTTCAACAGTCTGGATGATTTTAGACAGTTTAATATGCATAATTTATCTTAGGCCTGTGAATATATTTCTGTGAACAAGATGGCATCTTGAAATCTGTAAGTAATGATGATAATGGTAAGATGGGTCCTGACTTTCCTTGGATAAATGGAATGTATGCAAGAAATAAATAAAGAAACAAGGAATGAGTCAGGATACAGAATTTTAAGATTGGCATTGTTTACAATCCACAAAGGAAGCCGGGAGAAAAGAACATCCTGATGCTATCAGTTATTCTTATTTGCATGTAAACTCTGATATTAGGATTCATTTTTGAGCATGTCACTTTTTAGCTCCTAATTAATTGCAATGACAGCGCGGTGTGCGTCTGTTTATAGGAAATATGCTGTTGTGGCTGAGGTTTTAATTATATTAAATATTAATCATGGATTGAAATTGGAAACCTTAAATTATTGTTTAATGATCAATGATCAAACGCATAATCAAGATAAAGAAAATTAGGATGGCAGACAGCAACATCACAATTTGAATTTTACATTATTAGTCTTCTGCCTAACTAGGCACTTTTCTTGAGTATCTGAACTGTTTTGCCTTTTAACTGTGCTTGCAGTTGCTATAGTGATGGCATAATTTCGTAATGGTCTAAAAATGACACTGGCATAGATACTGACAGATAGGAATTAATTCACTAACAAGTAATTATGTAGCGAAATGTTGACTGCCATGCAGAAGGTGCACTGTGACACATTTACTGTTTTTCAGGGATGGCAGTAACATTAGCGTTGGTCATTAGTGGTAGACATCTCCGTACAGTGTTGGATACAGACTTATATGCAGACCTATTTAGTTACCTGTGTGACAGCCTTGTTCAGGACACCAGAAACAGCTGTCCTAGCCTGTATGAGCCAAAATAATTAGGCCTGTCATCTTCTCGCTCTGATTTCCCCTTCAACCTGCTCCACAAAATGCAAATATTTTGCTTTCATTGTCACATTCACCTTGACATGGATATTGCTTTGGCGCATAACTGGATGAGATGACTCAGAATTTGCATTGTTCATTCTAATAAATTTGCTTCCCCTCTACCGCATGGCAGGACCCATCAGATAAAGTCTCCCAGAGTGTCATCAATCAACATCGCTGACAGACGGCTTTTGCCTTCATTTGTTACATAGGAGAACATGCTTAATTATTTGTCCTGTAATTAGTTGGGAAAATGTCAGGAAATGTCAACTCTCTGTTCACTCTGGAAGGGCTCTGCTTGAAAGCCACAATGACTGAAGTGTCATTAATGCTGCCTAACAAGACGAGGATCAGCTGGGGAAAAGTGAAAGCTTCTAAAAAAGTAATCATGGCGAGTTAAGGAAAACTGCAAATCAGCACCAATAATAAGATGTGAATCCTATTAGCAAACACTTGTATTTTTCATCTGTTACTCCTCACAATAAAAATATGGGAGAAGAAGCCTCGAGGAACAAATACAGTGGGCTCATATATAATTTCTGTCACATATTCATCGGCATTTCTTTCACCTATCATGCTTAATACATTAGTGCAGGTATTATCTAATTTTTAATTTTCAGATTTGAGACCCATTTTTACATTCATGCAGCCCTCACATTGGATATGTGAAGGTAAATATTTTTACATTAATCAAGGAGTCTACAATTGACCAAATGTAGAAATTTCTTTTCTGAATTTTAAGATGATGAGGAGGGTAAGCAATAACTTTAATTTTAGGAACAGAACTAAAAATAAACGAGCACGATCTGTTTATCAAGTATTTACAGTTGCATGCAATAGACAACTAAACAGATTTCTTAAAATTACCTGGACTTCTAGGAAAGATCTTCTCTCCTTTCTGCAGTGGAATACAAGGACAAACTGCTGTATTTCATATTACAAAATAAAAATAAAAAGGAAGGAACTATCAGTGAGACTAAATAACTACGGTGCTTTCTCCTTCTCTGTATTTTGGAAAAGGAGAAGCATTTGGTTTAATTTTGCAGTGGAAGGTTATAAAGCTACAGAATTGAAAGAGACTATGATTAGAGAAATTATGTAGCTAAAAATTGTTTTTATGTTTACTAGGACCTTTTGATATTTTAGTAATTATTTGCAATCACAACTTGTTTTCTGTTTTCACATTTCCTATATGGAATCTTATGGTATGCATTTTTCATGCCTCATCTTCTCCCTTTTTTTGCCTTACATTATTATGAAAGGGTATAATCATGTGGGAATACTTTCTTACTTAATTACTTACATTATTTCATCCCTCGTTGCGATTAAGCAAATTATTGCTTGGTCTCTTTAGAAAGGATAATTAAGATACTGTTCTGGTGTTTTACAATTTACTCGTTGTCACAGGTATGGCTAAGCTAATTATCAAATGGTTAAAAATTTATTCTGGGAAGAATATTACAAGTGTACCATGTGGGCAAATTGCTTCCAAGGCTAATTCAATTATAGATGCACTGTACCTATCGTGTCGGTATGATATTTGTCTTGAAAGGTAGAGAGCCTGGGAATATAAGATCAAGTTTATTAGTATAGTGCCTGTTTTTGCATACTAGATCTTGGAAAAAGTCAACACAAAGAGAGGAGGAAGAGAAGGAAAAACACTCTTGTTAATTCTTTTCTTAAAAAAATAAAACATAACAAATGAATGCAGCAGAGCAAGTAGAGGCTGCAGTATGAACCATATAAAATCTTGATGCTGCTCATTCCTGATATTCTGATTCCAGTCAGAATAAAAATGCCAATAAAATTATTCTGACAAGCTGCTCTCTCAGCCCTGAGTGGACTTCCATCTTCATCCTCTAAACCAACTCACAATTCAAAATAATAAGGCACTATTACCAGTTTTCCTGGGGAAAACCCCTCAGG